>CM041782.1:92922687-93336974 GCA_023374045.1 Limonium bicolor
TAGCTGTTTTGGATTGTTTCTCTGGTTTATATGGGCTTGTGATTGCTGTTAATGTTTGTGGAGCAAAACAAAAGGATTGGGAGACTTTTTGAGATGTCTGACCCATACGTCCGACCCACTGTGGGTCGGACATGCTAACATATTTTGAAACCCGACTTTCTGGAATGGTCCGACCCACAGTCCTGGGTCGGATCTGGGTCGGACATGCTTGAAAAATTTGAAACCAAACATTCTGGAATGGTCCGACCCACAGTCTTGGGTCAGATGTGGGTCGGACAGGCTTAAAAAAATGAAAAACGACCTTCTGGAATGGTCCGACCCACAGCTCTGGATCGGATCTGGGTTGGACAGGTGAAAAATTTTGAAAAAAAAAACTCGCCTGGTTTTCTTTCTTTCTTTCTTTCTTCCCTTTCCTTTCCCTATCCCACCCGACGCCCCTCTGTTCTCTCTTCTCCCTCGCGCGCACAGCCCCCACCTCCTCTCTCTCACGCCGCCCTGCACCTCCCTCGCTCCAACGCCGGCTGCCGCACCACCTCGCCGCCGCACTGCTCCGACGTCCGCGCACCGCCCCGCGCCAGCCCACACCGACACCACACCCCCTCTCTCGAATCACCAACCCTAAACCCCAAATCGAATTCCAATTCGATTTTAGCCCCAAATCTGTCACCTTTCTCCTTATTTTCCACATCTAAACCCTAGGGTATGTAAATCTCACTCCATTTTGTCAATTTTAAACATTTTTATGAAAGTTCCACTTTGGGATCAATTCCCCTCGAACCTGAAATACCCCGAACTTAAATACAGGGATTAAAATTAACTTAATACGTATTTAAGGGCCTAATGGTACCTAATTAATAACAGTAAGGAAAAATAAATCCAAAAGAAATAAAGAAACGCTTAAAAGGTGAAAAACGCTAAATAAGCGTTAAATAGCCATAGGAGGTATGAGACCTCGGTTAGCGTATTATATGGATTCTAAAGGCTTAATAAGGCCTAAACAATATATAGGAACAACTCCCGAAGAAAACAGATCCAAATAATGAATTAAAACGCTAATAGAGCTTTGGAGCACGTTTTCGAGAAAACCCGGAAACGTGACTTTAAGTGGTCAAACGGACCCGTAAAAATTATAAATCATTAAATAATAATTATTAAGCATTTATGGAAGCTTAATAACTAATAAAAATAATTAAACGAGAAACTCCGGAAAACGGACCCGGTTAGTGAACAGTACCTAAACCGGGTAAAATAACTAGCGTTTTCTGTAAAAGACGAGAAAAACGCTCCAGCTGGTATAACTGTAGGGGGGCCGGTTTTTATCTGTTAAAGACTCCCTCACACACACATGTAACTAGAACTAATAAGAGAGCCAAAAAGCAAAGAAAAACAATAAAGTAAAAGTACTTTATCTATCTACTCTCTCACCTCACTTTTCTATTCTCTCTTTCCCCTTTCCCTCCTTCCTCATCGTACTCCCCCTCTTCTTCTCCCTTGTGGCTGCGATTTTTAGAGCTTCAAGAAGCCCATGGCAACTCCACCTTCTACCTCATGCTCCATCCTCATGTAAGCTCCAAACTCAAAAATAATTACATATTGAACTCCCCTCATTCTCCTCTACATTTCCCTCTTTTCAAAATTCGAAAAGGATGAGTTTCATCTCCATGGGTTTTCCCCATTTGAAGAGGAAAGCACACCATTATGGAGCTTGGAGTCTCCTCTTTCCAACAAGGTAAAAATCTACATGAAAAACTCATGTTTCCACCATCTCCTCTCATAACCGATTTTTACCCATATGTAATACCTTGTTTTCTCTCTCTCTTTTGAGCATAATATCAACCTTGCAATGGTGGTGGATTCACCTTCTTGAACCAAGGGCTAAAACCCCTCTTAAAGCTTCAAAAGGTAAACCCTAGAAATTGTGTTTCAACACTTTAAATGAATTAGCACTAATTTAAGGATTAGTAGTTTAATTGCACTTGTTTTATGTGCTTTGGGTGGTGGGAATGGAGTTTGGTAACTCCATTCCCCATATGGCCGATTTGGGCAAGAAAGAAAGAAGAGGAGAATTGGAAAAGGGATGAAGAAATATAAGCTCAAGGTAAGAGCTCCCTCTTAAGGTTAATTTTATGCATTAGAGTAATGGAATGGGTAAACAAATAAAAGAACTTAAACTATTGTATTGGTATTGTAGTATTGGAAGTTTGAGTAATTGTGAGTAAGTTTGAGTATTTGTGCATTAGTATGTGAATTGTAGGCCTTGGAGCCAAATGGTTGTGTATGAGTATTAGTATTGATGTTTGATGGAGTATTGGTGTATTGGGATGGATTTATATTTGCTTAATTGCTGGTATACTTAACCCTGAATCACGGTCCACAAGCTTCTGCTGCGTGACCTGATAACTAGAGCTTAATTCGCTCTTTGGTATTCTCAATGTATTTCAATCGTCGCTTGGTATCTCTTATATGCGAATTCGATGAGTTATAGATTTTCTCTCCAACTCTCTGGAAATCTATTTGTATAACTCTGTATACCTTCGTGGTTATTCGCTTACTTTTCCCGACTTATTGTCGGTTGAGGTCAAGCTACTACTTAGCATGTAGTGCTTCCTCGTTTAATAATGGTCATGGATTATGTTTGTTTCTTGGTTCTGTACCAGAGTTCTTCATTCATACTACTCTGCATTTTTCCACATACGATCCTGGGCCTGGGGTTACTGCCCACGTTTTTTTCTTGCGCCTCTTTAGCCAATGGCCGCACGGTTATCTCTCTAGATTCTCACTCAACAGGCTTTGTTGACATTTCTCAATTCCTGGCTCTCCCACTCGATCATCACCGCACAAGTGCAATACCAAAACACTCAGTCATACAGAGTGCAGAAGCGTAAACCCTTGACAGTAAATCTCTCATGGGATAGGAATGATTATGTCTCCTTACCACATTTCTTCATCAACTCTAATCACTATCTGAATATACTTTTACAATGGTCGCTTACTATGTACCTTGTTCTTTCTTATTTCCATGGCATCTGCTACTACTTTAGCTTCCGCCCAGGTGTTCTCGCCATTTACACGATGGCTTGCCATTCACTTGGCTCAACAACATACGCTATTCTTAAAATCTCTCTACGCACTTGCGCGCTGCTTACTCTGCAGTTCATATTGCACACATACAGTGTTTACTACTCAACTGATTATTCTTCGGTCTAGAATTGATGCAATCGAGGTTCCTCTTTGCACTCTACTATAGTTCGTATACTCATTGGCAATATACACATGCTCAAGTTTTACTACACCGCTCTAGCGGTTTCACATTACATACTTAGGTGGTAGCCTTTCTCTGGAGGATTCACGCAAATGCCGCTCCATAGGCCCCATAATCACAAGTGGTATCCCCACTCTAAGGTAGTGGTTCATTCACCACTGTTCCTCTTATGCCTTTATGCATATGTTTTACAATGTTTGGATCTACGTATTGTAGTTGGTTTTATCGGCTTACAAGCCACCTTGCCTCGCCATGCTCCATGCGGGCTGTTTATACAAGTTTCTTCTTCTCCGTACACCATTCAATGGTTTGGAGGTATTACTGGCTTTTCGATAAGGTTGTCTCAACACACTTCCATACATGGAAGGCCCTTTTAAATAACTTGATATTTGTTCATGCCCTCTGGCAATCTAGGGTATCCCGTGTTACGTGGGATCCCTTCGGGTTTACCCGAGTGTTGCTTAAACACTTGTGTTCTCAACACGATGTTTCATTCAACTACTGTTGACTCCAGCACCCTTCTCGGATTGCTCCTGGGTGTTACTGAGTAATGCCATTACATTTGGCTTGTACTCATGGTTATGTCCAGCTGTGACTTCGCCTTGCGGCTATGTCCTAGACTATCCCGTTTAGGGTTGTAATGTCTCCCATTACTGGGTAGATCCTTGGTACCTTCTAATACCTTCCGGGTCAGGTCATTATTCTCTTCAGTGAGGTATAAAGTGGGAATTCTATCCCGTTTATCGTACATTAATAAGTTCATTTAGGCATTCGCCGAATTATTTACACTGGTATTCACCCAGTTATTAGGTATTTCCTGAGACATATCCAATGTCTGTGCTTAATACTCTGTGCTTCTCGCACTTATTAACGCTATATCCTTAGGTCTGTCCCTTACTGGTTCCTAGACTCCTTTATCTTGGTAAGCTTCCTTGTGTTCTTCGATCATTCGAGGTGTCCAACTGTCTTGGTTTGGATTGGCTCTTTCGTCCGTAGTATGGAGTGGGCTACTTCCCGTGTTCCGTACTTTACTAGTATACATACATGGAGTATCTTATTGATACGTTACCACTTACCTGACTAACTCATAATTGGTCTGTCAGGTCCGCAAACTCCTTCGGAGTGCGGTCGTTCCATGTCTCGTTTAGTACACCGTAGTGTCGGTCACACGCCTAAGTGAAGTATTCTGTTGCCAACTCCTCTTATATCGTCCTATGATAACTTACCGTGATTCTCTGGTTTGGTTTTAAAAATTTAGGGGTTTTTTGGAAAATTCTCTGTTTGAAAGAAAAATTTGAGTTGAAAATAAAATCTCCACGGCATTTCAATGCCGGTTGCTTCTTACCAAGTCTGACTTCTTGCAGACTGGTATGTTCCTTATACAGTGATTAGGCCGTTAAGCCCTTCTCAAGGTTTCGTTTCAGAATTCTTGTGGTGCTATGTCGGCTTCCTTAGTCATCCACGTACTCTGCTAAGTACTTATTGCGTGTCAAAGTTCCTCTTAGCTGTCCGTTATACTGCACTTGCCGAGGCAAGTGCGCGGTACAGGCGGTTTTTGGGTTAACTCATACCGGTCACGGCATTGTTCACATGGTATTTGGTAGCCTTGTCGGCTCTTCCTTGATCCTTTAATTGGATAACTGCTCCTTAGAGCTGTTTCTCACTCATCTTGACATGACTATCATTCAATTTAGGCGCTTCTCCACTCTCGGAGTTCCTTAATTACTTAGTGCTTTGTTCTACCTCGTTACTCGTTCCCATGTCTTTACTGTGGTTACCGAGGTTAAAGTCATTTAGGCACTACTTCTGTAGTCCTATTCGGGTATATCCCGTAGTTATGCTTGTAGCTGTCTAAGCTGTGCCCGTTAGGTATTGCAGCCTCTTCGGGTGTGGTAGGGTGGGTATACCTACTCTTGACTAGATTCTTAGTCGGTTAGTGTACCGATGTTGGTATTACTTACTATGGCGGTCCGTAGACTTGTGTCCCGGTTCTCGTTATTTCTCATGTGTCCGCCTTGTTGCACGGTTGGTGCTTTCTTCTTGCTGCTGCTCGGCCAGCTGGGTTCTCGCGACTGCTAAGCATGTCGCCCCAGGCTGCCACAAATTCTGGTCTCCTTGGATTAGGATGTCTCGATCTCCCGCCATTGAGTGCGGTTATTGTCGTTCCAGTGGGATCCGTCTCCGGGATCTCCGGTTCTCGGGATCTACCACATGACGGGTTATAGTTCATATTGAAATATTTACTAACTGCCAGATTGGGTTTCCCATCTCTCTGGTGTTCTTTCCCGAGCTTTTAATGCGGGGGTTGTGGAGGGCGGGCATGGTATTATAGGTATCCAGATCATACTGGAAGTTCCTATCTAGCGCATCTCTCACGCTACACTCAACCCATAGCCCTAAGTCTAATTCCTAACTCGGTATTTCCTAAGCTCGGTATTTCCAGTCATCAGAGCGATACTTCGCTCTGATACCATTTTTGTAACACCCCAACCGTTAATCTCATCATTACCACATAATCCGTTACTAATTACACTTACTCACGCAGCGGAACTCTAATTACAACGAGGGGTGAAACAATGTTAGCCACCCATGTGGCTTACCAGGCTAAACTTACATACCGTAACGGTCTGATGAACTGGAACAACCGAGTACTCATACATATACAATACTCAATTCGCTCCTTTACTATACCGAGTCTACATTATACGGATGCCGATAACATACTCGGACTTACACCTCTTTCAAATGCATAAGTAATTACAATCTAACTACCCATGCTCACAGCAGTCCCCGTCCTACTCTCTCGAACGGTGGTCAGCTTCAAGTACCTGCACACTAAAAACGTTCCCCCTAGGGGGTCAGCTTACGCTGCGCATGAAATTCGCATATACCGCGTGCTAACCGCGGTACGCCGACTACTTTGGGTCGGATATACATGGAGTTCATTTTAATCAAACAACATGCATCATGGCAATACAATATATAGGTATATCACACAAGGAATCTACATCCAATCACGGAACACGATTCCTAACTAACATAACAATGTTGTTAGTTGTAACTGGTTACTCTTAGGCACTGAGGGTTATTCCTCACCATGCCTTATTTACTTATTCAATACGTCACCCGCTCTCTCGGGTTACTTATTCGTATACACACCCATTCTCTTGGGCTACTCATTCTTATACTTACCCATTCTCTCGGGTTACTCATACATATACTCACCCCTTTCTCTCGGGTTACTCATACATATACTCACCCCTTTCTCTCGGGTTATTTATACTCATTATCTCACCCACACTCTTGGGTTATTCATATTCAAGCTCTTGTAGATTCTCGAGACACTACAGGTCTCCTACGTCACGCTTGTTACTCTTATTACATACTTAAGCCAAAACTCATGGCTCTCTAGCATAGTCTTACTTCCCCGGTTTCGACCCTACTCTGGGTCTAGCATGGTGGGAAGGTTCAACTAGCTCACGGAACTCTCTCTTAGTTCCTATCTCTTTTACTTAGGTCCGACTACTCTCGAACTACTCTCGTTCCCATACACACCTCTCTCGGAGTTATAATAATATCATGTATATTAGTCTAGAAGCATCATTCTCGATGTTTCTAATGACTTTGGGAACTTTACTTAAATTCGGGTAATCTTAGGTTTAAGGGTTACCCTCACATCATATGCTTATACATTCGGATATTTTCTTATACCGGGTAAAATTCCTCATATAAGAGGTCGACCGTATCTCAAGGGAGTCACATAGTCCCTTAGGTCTCTTTTACCTTTCTTATATGTTTACATTATTGGACTAACTTCGATCCTCTCGATGGAGGTTCGTTTATCCCTCCACTTATGTTTATTCCGTGGATTGTTTCAATAAGGTTTACTAACCGTTATGGGTATTTACTCAACCCGTACATCTCCTCACGTTCTAGGGAGTTCATATGTTTGCGTTATCGTTATACTTAATCGATAGCTTGTGTGTGTTTGCATGTTTTCGTTATCATACGCATCGATCCGTTCTACGGATCTCTAGCCGAACGTTACTCACTATGAGTCGGTCTTTACACTTGAGACCACCCGGCATACAAGTATGTTAGTTCATTCAACATACAACAAGACATACATAATCAAACAAGGGATTATTTTCATGCTTTAGTCTTGATTAAGCCGGCACACAAACACACAAATCAGTGTAACTCGGTTAGCATACGGGGCATGAGAAAATCATACCTTTCACCGGGGTTTTCACTTTTACCGTGTCATCTCACCGTCCTCGGGTCACGCACGACTCTCTGATAATGTTTCAAACATTATTATTAATACTAAGCTCATACGGAACATAATTAAATGTTACTCCCGTAGTTACCCCGTTATCCCGTTATCTCGGTTTCACTTTTATTACTTTGAGCTCTCACTTCTCAAACACTTCTAATACTTTCTAACACCTCTTAGGGCCTTTACATCTCACCAAACAAGGCCTTAACATCTTATAACATCATTAACATTCCATCCCCCATCATTTAAACCCTTTAAAACACTCTCTGTGGGTTTCTGGGGGTGGTCCGGGACTTGGTCCATACCCTAAGTCCCGGACCAATCACAAAACAAACTCTCGGCCAAAAATAATGCATGGTCCGGGACCTTGTACCTAGGCCAAGTCCCGGACCAATACTCATCTTAACTCTCGGCTGAATTTAGCAAGTGGTCCGGGACCTTGTACTAGACTCAAGTCCCGGACCAAACATGGTAGGCAACTCTCGGCCTAAATAAAGGGGGTGGTCCGGGACTTTGTCCATGGACTAGGTCCCGGACCCTGCTACAAGTTTTGCAAATTTGACAGTTTCTGTCTCTGTTCAAGGCCCTCTCTTAGCCCATTGTTTTCCCAATCTCCACCAACTAAATCCTCATGTTTAAGCACCTATTACTCACTTAAACCATCTTAAATCAAGCACCAAATACACTCACCATCCTAGTTAACTTCACTTAAATTATTTACACTTAGAAACTAGTTTTCCACTTGCTTTTCTATCAGATTTGCAACAGATTTTGGTCTCTTCTTTAATCCATTCAAAACTCACTTACTAATTCTCCTAGCACCAAAATGACACTATTTTCCCTCCAGTTCTACTCCAAGCACCCTTCTCTTTTTCTTCCAAATTCCAAGTGATTTATCACTCACTTTCATCTTCTAAACATACCTAGTTTATCCTAGGTTTCACTCTCTTAATCACCCTTGGTTTCCAAGTAAAATTTGACAGCACTTGCTTGCTTTACTAGGCATTTTCACCACACTAAACATGTTCACAAACACCTCTTCTCCCCTGTTTGGTTTAAACATAAACAACACATAAAAATCCCACTTGTTCACTCATGCATATTAACTTAGCTTCTAGGTTTATTTTTCACACTTAAACACATTAATACATTCTCTTTCAACTAACAATATTGTAGTACCATGACTACACTAGCTCAAGGTTATTTATTCAACACCCACATAAGTTTCTCAAGGAAAATAAAACCAACACAAGGTAAGCTCTTTACCTTGCTTATTTTTTTCGGTTTTTCACTCCTCCTCTTCTTCTTTCTCTTCTTCCCTCTTTCCCTTCTTGTTTTTCCACACCACACAAGGATATTGATTGCCAACTACAATCACCGCCCAACACACACATTCAACAACCAATTTACTTTTCCTCCACAAAACCTTATACATACTTAGAGCTAGTTTACAAAGTTTAATCTTGGTTTTACCTGAAGAACCCAAATGGTTGGATTAGCAATCAGTTGGAGAAGTTCCCAACACCCCAAAAACATATGCTCTCGGCTGAAATGAGAGGAAATTTTCCAACGTGAGGAAAAAGTCTCACAAATGGTAGATTAGGCTTGAAATGGTATAAATACTTACTTATATACCTTAAGGCACTAAGGAAGAGAAGAAGGGTTGAAATTACTCTTCAAGCTCCAAAAGCTCCCACGTCAATGGAGATGAAAATGGAGAAATCAAAACTTTGATGGGTGGAGATCGAAGCTCTCACCGAGAGGAGTTCAACGGTACTAATTTCGTGTGATTCGGTGGAGAAATGAGTAAGATGGAGGTGAGGCAAGGATGGGGTTTGTGCTGTTGGTGTCGCAACTTACAGAGGAAGAAGAAGGAATTGCAAGTCTCTGGAGCAAATCGTGAAATGAGGAAGAAGGTGAGAAGGTGAGCTCTTTTATTTTACTTTTTACTTTATACTATTTACTTTACTTATTTATTTATTTGTTGTTTTACTTAATAGCTAGCAAGCTATTAATGGGTGTACACTTATTAATTAAAACCGGCCCACATTAATTAATAGCCCGGGTCGTTTTCGTCTTTTCGAATTAAACGCGTTTCGTCTCCCGGTTTTGACACTATTCATTTACCGGGCCCGTTTTCCGGAATTTGCCGTTTAATTAATTTTAATGGTTTTTAAGCTTCCATTAATACTTAATTATAGTTATTTAATCAACTATAATTTTACGGGTCCGTTTGACCACTTAAAGTCACGTTTTCGGGTTTTCTCAAAAACGTGCTTTTATGCTTTAGCGTTTTAATCCATTATTTGGATCCGTTTCTTCGGGAATCATTCCGTATACTAATTAGGCCTAACTAAGCCTTAGGAATCCATCTCGGACCTTACGAGATTATATATCTCTTATACATTTAACGCGTATTTTAGCGTTTTCGCTTTCAAGCGTTTTCTCTTTTCTTTTGGTTTTATTCTGTTTACCAATACTCTTTAGGCACCATTAGGCCTTTTATAATCATATTAGAGTAATTTAATCGCCATTTTTAGATCCGGGGTATTAAAATTGGTAAAAAGAGTATTGGACTTGGGTATAGATGTTGTAGTTGTTTGGAGATGTAGGTGGGGTGCTAGGAGTGACATTGATAGAGGAAGTATTGAGTGGTAGGAGTTGCAACAAAAATCTGTAGCATAGGTAAAAAAAAACTGTTACCTTGGTTGGGAAAGAAGTGAGGAATTTGTGTAAGATTGGATGGATTTAGTAAGGAGTTTGGTGGATGAACTAAGGTGTATTAGAAGGTTAAATTAGTGTTATAACATGTGGGATTAAGTGTAGGAACAATGGGGAAGTAATGGGCAAAAGAGGGGACTGAAAACGGAAATAAAAATGCAAATACTGGGCCGGACCGGACTTGCGACCGGACTTGCAAGTTCGGTCGAGCCCAGATTTACAATGACGGGAAAGCTACTGGAATCGACCGGACTTGCAAGTTCGGTCGGACCAGAAAATTTTCCCATCTGAAACCTACTGGAATCGACCGGACTTGTGACCGGACTTGCAAGTTCGGTCGGACCAGAAAAAAATCCCCCGATGAAACCTTCTGGAATGGACCGAACTTGCGACCGGACATGCAAGTTCGGTCGGACCAGGAAATTTGCGTAATAAAGGCTACTGGAATGGACCGGACTTGCAAGGTCGGTCGCAAGTCCGGTCCAGTCAAAAAAAAAAAGAGAATTATTATTTCAATTAAATAATAATTATATATATATATGTATATATATATATATATATATATATATATATGTGTGTATGTATACCCACATATATATATAAATGTGCATGTATGAAAGCATGCTAATAGTAAGTAAGAAAATAAAACTTAAGGTAATGAAGGTAGGTAAGTAATGTGTAAGTGTAAGAAGCATAAGGACTTAGTAAGTATGAACTAGTAAACATACTAAGAGCAATTGAGCCAATATAATGATAGTTAGATTTAATCATTCAATTGCATGTATATAATAGGAATTGAATTGTGAATGCCGGAGGAACGTTGGGATACAAGTACAGCGGTGAAAGGTATGATTTCTTCATGCCCTGTATCCTAATCTGGTTACCCCGATTTGTGTGCTTATTTGACCACCTAATATGATAAATGCATGAATCGGATTATATTGCACTTACTTGTGCTTGCTTACATTGTTCTCGATATTTGTCTTGAACAATAGTTTGTATAATTCATGAAACATATGAATGATGATGATGTGTATTGTATTTTGTAGTGTACTTGTATATCGTAATGTATTCGTATGTATGTGTATATGGGTATTGTAGTATTCTGGCTTGGATGTTGACTTGTGCTAATTCCTAACTATCTAACTCCTAACTTAAGTGAGTAAATTGGAATGAGTACAAGTCCGATATAGCTCCGGCCACGCGTGAGGATGCGGAGTCACAAGAGGTTGGCTGCAATTCCTGACTCTTAAACTGGTCCGCGGCCCAAATCCCTTAAATGGGTAGCATCCCGGATTAGTGAGTCAAGTAAATCCCGGAGGTGGGACGGTGTAGTCCCCAGGGCCGGAGGTCCCGACGACTTAACTTGAGTAAGAGTAAGAGTAAGTAAGTATGGATCCGTAAGTAAGTATGAGTATGAGTATGTATGTGTATGAAGTAACGAGTAAAAGAGTAATCTCCACCGATTAACCCGGGTGGACCAATGAAGCTAACAAGAATTGTATATTGTGTATGTAATGAGTATGTGTAATTCGGAAGAGGTAAGTATGTATTGGTTGGTTTATATTGTATCCCTTGTATGAACTGAATTGTATGTATGCATGTTGTGTAAGTATTATTGTACTGTGTGTAAGAGCATGTATGCATGTATGCTTGTATGAAATGAACCGCATGTATTCGACCAAGTGGTCGGCGTACCCTCACTAGTACGGGGTATGCGGTTATCATGCTCTGCGAAAGCTGACCCCTTCGGGGGACATTTTTTTAGTGTGCAGGTGCCCGAAACGAATATGGTCAAGGAAGAGACCGGAGGCACACCCTGGTATTTGGAAGTAAGTAGCGTGTGAGGAACGGGTAGTAAGTAGTCTCTTAGTGAGTATGCATGAACTTTGAAGAGATAGTATATTGTATAAGGATCTTAGTAAACTCGGTATGTAGATTATATTGTATGGTATTTGAAGTATTGTATCGAATGGAAGAATGTAGCGTGTATTGGTGTATGAAATGTATATGGTAGATATGTAATACTCGGGATTCGGTCCATCAGACCGATGCTGTATGTAGCAGTAGTAGCCTTGTTAGTCACGTGGGTGGCTAACGGCATTGTAGCACCCAATGGATGTAAGTAGGTATCCGCTGCGTGTATCTGATGAGTAAGGGGATTGGACGTTAACGACTGTATTAATAGTAGGGGTGTTACAGAACCAAACAGGGCCTTATGTTGCAAATGTGAATTTGGTGTGAATTAACAATATAGCATGTTTATCACTACCGATTTGGGGTTTGTGTAGTATTGTGTGCTGAAAGCGTGCCAAAATTGGTTAAATTTTAGCATCTTGTGTGATTTTTCATGCTTAAGGGCTTCACTTGATTTCTCCTCTGGTTAGCCACATTCACATATTGTTTTAAAATGGTACTTTGGCCTTGTGAGTGCTGCTAGACCTGTTGTTTCAATTGCTGACCATGCTTGCTTTTAATTAGACCCCATGCCACACACTTCCACGTTTGCACATGTTGGGGCATCACTTGTGAAACCTTAGTGGTTTATGCAACTACTTGGTGAGCTGGGTAGCATTTTGTGCAGCGATTATGGTGCAATCATGTTGAGTAACAATTGTGGCGGTTCTTCGAACCGGGAAAAGTGTAGAAAAACGGGGGAGACTCTACCCAAATTTTACATTCCGTTGCACTTTTCTCTTTTACATTCTCTGTTTTTTTAACCGTTCCTCTAACTCGTTCTCTTTTGTTTGTTATTGTTTTTTTTTGTTGTGTGTTTCTTGGTTTGCTTTTCCTGTTTCAAAACAATGAGTGGATGACCCCGACGCACCCAGAAGCGCAAGAGTGGCGCAAGTTCCTCTCAGGCGATCGAGCTCGCCCCTGTGCCTTCCGGTCCACCAGAGGGCCTTCTTGACGGCCGATTCATTAGTGAGGAGGCGAGGAGCTGGTACCACAACCCGCGCGTACGGGAATTTGTGCGCGAGCGCACGGTCGACCCCGAGCTGATTTCTGACCTCAACCTCCAGGAGGTGATGGAGCGCACCAGCTGGGGGTGTGTTTTGAGCATGGGTGGCCAGTACTGCCCTCGGTTGGTCAAAGAGTTCTACGCAAATGCGACCATCGAGATGGAGTACGGGACCTCTACAGTTGTCTCACATGTCGCGGGCCGCCGCATTCGGATCACCACGGAGACATTCCTCCGCTTCCTCCGCCTGCCGATCGAGGATCTCCAGTACACCACCTGCATCTCTGTCGGCGATCTCACATCTCACCGAAGGCACTACCTCAGCACCCTCCCTGTCCAGCACCGCAAGAAGAACGCTGGGACCGAGGTTCGACTCATCATGACCCTGAACATGGTCACTGACCCCGTGAGGAGGGTCATGCTCGCACTCCTTCGCCACAACATCCTCCCACGGGACAGCAAAGACCTGAACCAGATGGATTGTTACATGATGGATTACATGGTCGAGCCGGACCCAGACCATCCCCTCTCTCTCTCCGGCCTGATGTTCCGCCACCTACAACATCTCGTGAAGCAGCGGAACACTCACCATCTGGGCTTCCCACATTTCCTGCACAGCCAGATTGTCCACCAGGGCGTCTCGGCTGCTGGTGAGCTGGTGTCCGACCCCATGGACTTCATTCATGGCTATGCCATGCAGCGGATGGGATTCTCTTGGGACGGGACGACTTGGGTGAAGGACCTTGTAGACGATGAGCCGCAGAGCGCCGGTTCCTCCTCCTCCGGAGCAGCAGTCACCAGCGCCCCCCTCCTTGCCCTGCTGATAAGTGTGAAATACATATATTTTTAGGGCTTTAATTCTTCATATTTTCATAACAATTCATGTCGTATTTCTCAATTATCATATGTTTTTCCTTAGATTTATGTTTTAATGTGAACTGATACATTTTATGTGTCTAATGCAGTGAAAAGTCTAGGAAATACATAGAATTTCTCATGAGGATTCCAACGCAACAAACGGGGAACAAATTGGACCTAAAATGAAGAATGTATGCTCTGTTGAAGTTGTGACCAGATGTGTGTCCATTTATATCACACATAATTGATTGATTATTATATCAATCATCATAATATTGGGCCGCGTACATAATTGGCATTGACCTGCACTTGGGCCACAGACATATGATGATTTAATAATCATCACCACGTCATCAGCCTGGTAACGATTTTCAAATGGAAGATGGGCCAATCTTCAACGCATGCACGTGAGCTTCAACATCAGCATTGTTCACCTTCACGGGCCATGATGAGAGGGATTTTTATTTTATTATTTATTTTATCATTGGATAAAGATAGAATAACATTAATATAAATGGATAGATGGAGATTTGAAGGAGGCTATTCACGCCTCCTCGGTGGGGCTCACGCTACACCAATTTATCAATCAGCGCCGTACTACTCCACATGCTCTCTGACATTTATTCACTCACCCGTACACCACCTCCCCACGCTTCAACTTTTACTTCCAGCAAAAATCTCATCACACCCCATCAATCACCATCATCAATCCATATTATACTCCCATTTCAACTCTATAAATAGAATGCTACTCTTCCGAACAGAAAGGACACACCCATACAGAGGGCCTTGTGCCTCTATTCCTCACTTCCATTTCCAAAACCGAAGCGATCCATCATCCATTGACGTTCTTCCACACCATCTTCGCCCACCAGCACCACCAGAGCATCAACATATCACCACCACTTCCACATTATCTTCAGTTATGTCTTTCTTTTTATTTATATTATTTTTATGTTTATTTTTGAGTAATTAATTTAGCTCCCCGGATTGGGGTAGCAAACCGAATATTTATATTTATTATGTAATCTTTTTACTAATTCATTAATGCAGTAGTTTAATTCCAGTTCTTCATCCGCTTTAATTCTCTGATCAATTATTAAAGCAATATTTGTAGTTTTCTAATCAACATGCGAGAGCTGAGATAGATAACAAGACGTGGGAAGATAAACCTGATTAACAGCTAGAAGCCTGATCCGGCCTATAGGTTAATTAGTCTCAAATAGAAACTGTTCTTTATGCGATTGGTTGTGTCCGGATTAGAGCATTAGTCTGCTGCTAGTTCTAGCAACTGGTTAGGATTTGTTAGACTTAGCCGTTGACGAATTAATTATAGTTTCTGAGTTTATTGCAGAATTAGAAAAGAATTTATTAATAGATTAAAAAGTGAAGGTTTGCAGAACAATCTGGGGTGCTTCCTTTTATTTGTAGTTTTATTCTTTATCTATTTACTCAATTTATTTTATTTGTTTTATTATTTCATGTTAGTTTGTTGAGTCATTTATTTTTATTAAATTAATTAAAACCTTAAAAAGTGACATTTCCTGTTTTTCTTAGTTTAGTTTCTCAGTTAGTTAATAAATTGTCAGTTAATTGAACGAGGTCCCTGAGATCGACAATCCACTCATTCACTATACCCGCAAAACGATAGGTACACTGCCTAGGTAGAAGTAGTCACATATTTCTACTACAAGTTTTTGGCGCCGTTGCCGGGGACCTCCGGCACGATTAATTGATATTTTTATTTATTTAATTGGGATTTTATTTTAGTTATTTTTCTTCTTTTATTTCTTTCTCAATTTAAGTTACGTAACTTTTGACGTTTTTGGGATTCTGTCATGATTTCGAATTCAATTTTATTCGATTGCATTATATATGGTGATTTCTATTTTGTCTAGTCTATTACGTTTGATTTTTATTTCTTTTCATTTACTTTTTTTTCTTTTCTTTTCTTTTTCTTTTTTGATTTTTATTTTACTTCTGTCGTTACTTGAACTAGTTTTTCAATTAGTATAGGCTTACGCAAGCTTTCATTGGTTAATTTTTCTTTATTCTTTTCTTTTTTAGGTTATCATATGTTCGTTTCTATTCTTATATTTTTGATTTAAGAGTTTTGTTAGTTTTAGTTGGTTTACTTATTGGAGATAATTTCGGTTTATTTGATTTGATTTTTTTTTTTTGGTTTAACATCTTGATTAGAATTTAGTTGTTTTACGTAGCCTTTTATTTAGTATTCTTTTTTTTTCTCTCTTTTATTTGTATTTTTGAATTACGTTTAGTTTACTTTCCTTTTGTTTTTTTTTTTTCTTTAGTCTTTAGTTACGTTTTAGTTTAGGCTTTTTCGTTTTATTTATTATAAATTTGTTTATCTTTTCTCTTTCCTTTCTTTTTGTTTAAGTTCATTTTTTTATCATTTCTTTTTGTTTGCGTTTGCATTCTAGTTTTAGGATTTTGATTTTTTTTTCCTTTTCTTTTTGTTTTTTTTTCTTCTTATAGATTTGATTATTCCGTGATAATTTTGATTTGTTTGCTTTGGTAGTTTCTTTAGATTTTAGTTTAATTCGCTCTTTGTTTCGATCTTTTATTTTATTTAATTGAATTTGAGTTTGTTCTAGTTTTTGTTTTCTTATTTTTTTGTTTAACTTTGTTTATTAGTTTTGTATTTTGTTTATTTTAAATAGGATATTTTAGTTTAATTTCTATTTTATAATTTTGTTTGATTGTTTGGTATTTAATTGTGGTTAAATTTATGTTTTGTTTTTTGTTTTCTGGTTTTGTTTTGTTTTTCTTTCATTTAGAAGTGGCAATGGTGCTTGTGCTTTTAACGCAACGCTTTTTAGCGTTTTTGTGGTAGTTGTGAATGTGTGCAGGTGAAACTTTTTATGGTGTTTGATGTTCTCCAAGGCTAGACACTTGCTTGAACGCAAGTGTGAGGAACGCTACCCCCATGCATAAGCTTAAGTGTGAGGAAGGGATCCTTCCTCAATCTACGATATCAGGGGAGTTTCAGTTTTCCTTTATTTAAATATCTGTGTTCAGCCTATCATGCTTGGTGCTTATTTTTATATCAGTCCATTGTTGTCCTGAATGCAGTCCTTGATGAGTTTGCAATATTTAGAAAGTCCTCTTCTTGGTTAAACTTATGAACAATGAGGACATTGCTCCTCTTAAGTGTGAGGAAGTAGAGGTACTTTCTAAATATTGACAACTGCACTTAATGCCACATTTGTTTTTGTTGTCCTCTTATTTTGAAAGATTATCTCTTTTAAGTGGCCGAAAAAAAACATTGGAAGTTTGAAAACGAGCCTGATGACCATCAAGAATCTTTCTGCTCTAGGTTGTTGTTTATTTAGTTTTTTAAAATTAATCTGTTTTAACAGAAACTGATGGATTAGTGATTGTGGAAACGAATTAGTTTAATTGGGATTTGGAAATGATGTGAAAGTTTGGAATGAAAGGATAGGCAAGGTACTCCGCTGATCAGAAATTTTCCTAACAAAAGCAGGCCCGTCTCCGGTTATTAAGTCCTAGGGGTGCCTTAACACCTATCTACCTAAGGTCTCGGGATCTGGGATAGTTGGCCCAACACCGTTACAAGGATAGAGAGAAAAGTCTGGGTTACGGAATAACTCTGCAATTCACAATTATTCGTTTGTTTTGTATATATTTCTTGGAAGAAGAATGTTTTTGCATGCGAAAGAAAGAAAAAAAAAATTTGCAGATTAATTTTTGTTTTTGATCATGAGTACGTGGTGTTGAAAGGTATCACGGAATAAGGTGTTACTTCACACCCCTTGTCATCCAAAGGTTAGAGAAAAAGAATGGTGGAAGATCCCAAGATAATCTATATTCAGATTTTGTAATCTAACTTCTCCATGCTTTTAAAATCATTCTTTTTCACTGATTGTGAAAACCTACAACCGGGAGCAGAACTATTCTTTTGATTGTCACTTTGCTTGCTTTCTGTTTTGCATCTGTTTGATCCGGAGGTTTGGTACTACGGCCTTAGAGATAGTTTTATTCTCTATTTGCTTGAGGACAAGCAAAAGCTAAGTGTGAGGAAGTTTGATAAGTGTGAAATACATATATTTTTAGGGCTTTAATTCTTCATATTTTCATAACAATTCATGTCGTATTTCTCAATTATCATATGTTTTTCCTTAGATTTATGTTTTAATGTGAACTGATACATTTTATGTGTCTAATGCAGTGAAAAGTCTAGGAAATACATAGAATTTCTCATGAGGATTCCAACGCAACAAACGGGGAACAAATTGGACCTAAAATGAAGAATGTATGCTCTGTTGAAGTTGTGACCAGATGTGTGTCCATTTATATCACACATAATTGATTGATTATTATATCAATCATCATAATATTGGGCCGCGTACATAATTGGCATTGACCTGCACTTGGGCCACAGACATATTGATGATTTAATAATCATCACCACGTCATCAGCATGGTAACGATTTTTCAAATGGAAGATGGGCCAATCTTCAACCGCATGCACGTGAGCTTCAACATCAGCATTGTTCACCTTCACGGGCCATGATGAGAGGGATTTTTATTTTATTATTTATTTTATCTTTGGATAAAGATAGAATAACATTAATATAAATGGATAGATGGAGATTTGAAGGAGGCTATTCACGCCTCACTCGGTGGGGGCTCACGCTACACCAATTTATCAATCAGCGCCGTACTACTCCACATGCTCTCTGACATTTATTCACTCACCCGTACACCACCGCCCCACGCTTCAACTTTTACTTTCCAGCAAAAATCTCATCACACCCCATCAATCACCATCATCACATCCACTATTATACTCCCATTTCAACTCTATAAATAGAATGCTACTCTTCCGAACAGAAAGGACACACCCATACAGAGGGCCTTGTGCCTCTCTTCCTCACTTCCATTTCCAAAACCGAAGCGATCCATCATCCATTGACGTTCTTCCACACCATCTTCGCCCACCAGCACCACCAGAGCATCAACATATCACCACCACTTCCACATTATCTTCGGTTATGTCTTTCTCTTTTATTTATATTATTTTTATGTTTATTTTTGAGTAATTAATTTAGCTCCCCGGATTGGGGTAGCAAACCGAATATTTATATTTATTATGTAATCTTTTTACTAATTCATTAATGCAGTAGTTTAATTTCAGTTCTTCATCCGCTTTAATTCTCTGATCAATTATTAAAGCAATATTTGTAGTTTTCTAATCAACATGCGAGAGCTGAGATAGATAACAAGACGTGGGAAGATAAACCTGATTAACAGCTAGAAGCCTGATCCGGCCTATAGGTTAATTAGTCTCAAATAGAAACTGTTCTTTATGCGATTGGTTGTGTCCGGATTAGAGCATTAGTCTGCGGCTAGTTCTAGCAACTGGTTAGGATTCGTTAGACTTAGCCGTTGACGAATTAATTATAGTTTCTGAGTTTATTGCAGAATTAGAAAAGAATTTATTAATAGATTAAAAAGTGAAGGTTTGCAGAACAATCTGGGGTGCTTCCTTTTATTTGTAGTTTTATTCTTTATCTATTTACTCAATTTATTTTATTTGTTTTATTATTTCATGTTAGTTTGTTGAGTCATTTATTTTTATTAAATTAATTAAAACCTTAAAAAGTGACATTTCCTGTTTTTCTTAGTTTAGTTTCTCAGTTAGTTAATAAATTGTCAGTTAATTGAACGAGGTCCCTGAGATCGACAATCCACTCATTCACTATACCCGCAAAACGATAGGTACACTGCCTAGGTAGAAGTAGTCACATATTTCTACTACACCTGCCACCACCACCACCAGCCACTATCTCTCGGCAGGAGTTCGAGGAGTGCATGGCCGCTTATCAGCGCCAGATGCAGGCCGAGATGGAGGCCCGGATGCAGCGCATGAGAGACGAGTTCCGCTCGGGTGCCCCCCTCCTCAGTAGCCGGTTGTTGGTGTCCCCCCTCCCCGAGACTTGTACTTTACAACACTGTTATGTTGTGTTTGGAGACTTGTTCTGTTTATGTGGTTGACACTTCTTTTCCACTTTACATCTCTCGTACTTTCAATTTCATTAAACTGTTATGTTGTATGCACCATTTCCGGATTTTATGCTAGTAAACTCATCGATGAGTCTCCTCTTTCTATCTAACCATGGGCTATTAGCGTATTCCTCGGAATCCTGTTGCGCATTGTTTATTTTTGTCTATGTATTGTAGAACCTTACATGCTGCGAGCAAGCACCCTGCAAGGCTGAGAACGACACATGCAAGAGGAACTCTTGCAAAATTTTCCTGGGTCTCCGACTTGTCTCGTTAGAGGTAGCACTTAAACGGCCCCGGACACTCTCAAGTGTGGGGGAATCCTTTGCCCACTTCACGTTTAACAGGGGAGTACTAGTTCGCTTAATACTTACACAATGCCTTATCACTTTTAGTCCTCTATGTTTCGTGCTTCAAACACAAGGTCTCCTGTTTGTTTCCCTTTGGGTTTTGCTTTGCACAATGAGGACATTGTCCTGCTCAAGTGTGGGGGAAATGACCTTTACTCTTTGATACACTTTTCAATCTCCCTATACATATCTATAACTGCCATAAAGTAGTTCCATTTGTAGTAAGCAAGTCTTTCCATGAATGCTTCGAACTTTCCACCTAATTTCTCAAAAAAAAATTCTCTTTAGGAGCAATTAATTGCGGTGCTTCCATAAATCCCTTTCTTGGTGAATTTTTATTGCTTAGGGGTCCTTTCTGATCTTCTCATCTAGGGATTGCTAAAGGGTGTTTCCTCGTGGAAATTTTTACAAGGACTTGAGAGGCACCATCGGTAACCAACAAATGAGAGTTGAGTGTTCTGTGAAGAAAGGCAAAATGCCAAAGGCACAATGCCAAAATTATTTCGTCTCATCTCTTGTTGCAAAAGAAAATCAAATGCAAATCTCTATTTTTCCTTTTGTTTTCCTCAATGCCCATTCTTGAGAGAAGTTGGCCATGGTAAAAGTTCTCCAAGTCCAAAGATCTTTAAGCACTTGGAAACACTCTAGATCATACCCCGAAGCTCTATATTTTTATTTACCCTAAGCACACCCATGTCACCATGAGAAGGTTGGTTGCACTCCTCTTGAGATTTTTCCACAATTTTGCTCACCAAAGTTCAAGAATTCATCTAAATACTTGCTTGCTGTAAATGTTCCTTCTTGCTATGGGCTCCTAGCAAATTTTGCTTGAGGACAAGCAAATAAATAAGTGTGGGGGAGTTGATAAGTGGTGTAATAATGCTATTTTAAGAGCTTCATTTACTTTTATTCTATTGGATGCATAACTTGTTTCACCACTTAATAGAGTGTTTTAGTGATAAATAGTTAACTAATAGAGTTTAATCTCTTGATAGGTAAAAGCTCATTTTGAACATACTTTTGAGCCTCCTTTGAGTTAGTAGCATGCATCAACGGATCCCTCATCCTTCAAGCTTTCCAATGCCGCAAACGGGGAGCAATTCCGAGCCACAATGAAGATTCTAGGCCCAGAGGAAGTTAGAGCCAATTTCTGGAGCATGTCCGACCCACATGTCCGACCCACTCTGGGTCTGACACCCTGGTCTCACAGACACCCAAGCTACTGGAATCGTCCGACCCATAAGCCTGGGTCGGACATGGGTCGGACATACTTAAATTTGCTCACGTGCTGTCTTCTTCTGGAACCGTCCGACCCACGGGTCCGACCCAGTCTGGGTCGGACGGACGGAAAATCTGCCCAGATCTGCGTTTTTAAAAGCTGATTCTGGGGACTCTTATCTCATTATCAAATACACCCGACTCCAACCCTAAACAGACGAGAAAGAGGCGAAAATAGAGGAGAAAAGAGAAGGAGAAGAGAAGAGAAGAAAGGAGGAAGAAGAAAGTGAAGATCTCTACCTCCATTGAAGCTTTGGAGCTCCTCTAATGGCTAATTCTTCCTTTTTCTGCTCTTTAGCTATGTCTGAGTAGTTCCATTTGTATCCTAGGATGAGGGTTTGAACCCATTTTGCTCATTGAATGCTAGAAACCTAACTCATTTGTTACTCTTGTTTTATTTCCTTCAATATCAATGAATGCACTAAATTGATCTCTTATTGCATTTATGGTGGTTCCATTCAATATTTGAGCTTGAGTTTGGAACTAGACCAAGAAGGGAGTAAACCCTAACCTTTGCTTTCTTGATTTTGGAAGTAAATGCTTGGGGCTATTGTTTAAGAGTGCTTGCTTAATGCTATTTGATGACTTGAACCTCCTTTAATTAAGGGGTTTGATTATTTAGGTAAGAATTGGATTTCCCATGATTTGGGGATTCATGAGCTAAACTCTAATAGGCACTGAGATGATGAGTTATGGTTTTGAAGTTCTTTGAGTGAATTAGGTGATTCCCACTATCCTAGGGTACTCTCTCCATCCATTCCATTCATAAACATTTTACTGTTTTTATTGCATTTTAGTTAACAAAACAAACAACCAAGCTTGCCTCTGGCTAAACCCCCGTTTTACTGTTATTTTGCACTTAACTATTATACCGAAGCTTAGGATTTAGAAACCAATTTCCTTGTGGATACGACACTTGTTTTATTACAACGAATTGGGTGCACTTGCCCGTTTTAGCTAGGTTTAATTACTATGTTTGTAATTTTCCCAACAGTAAACGTTCCAAGGTAATTACTCAGGGTTAATGTTTATACCTGTGATGACCATTCCATTGCTCTTTGCTTGAGCCTGGTTCAACACATTCAACCTGATCCCTGAGTTTCCAACCCCTACAATGAAGCAATAAAATTCTTAGAATTTCCATTCTTATTGTAAGCTTCATGAGCAACTTAAAATTTACAATGCTGAAACTGTAAAGTACAAGGCTAGGTCTGTCTAAACGTTAGGTTTAGACGGCCCGGTTTCATATGGGTCTGGTTAATGATGGGTGTGGGGGCTGTGTTGGGCTTGATTCTCTTCACCCCATGGTAGATGAGTCTAGCTGCCCCACCAAAAATCAGTACATCACCCGACTTCAGGAGGATCTTGGTAGCAAGGTCCATCCTCCTTTGATCACCAAATAGGAACTCCGTGTCGTCTCCAAGCGATATGGACACCACTGGAACTCCTCTGGTGACGGACTCTGGCGATTCGTCCTTGTCTTGGTGCATCCCTAGCTTACCCTCCTTTCCATAGAAGTTGATGATGCACACGTCGGAGGTTAGGTCTGGGACGGGCTCGTCCTCCAATTCTTGTGCTGCCTTAACTGCAGCTCTAATGATGGTCTGCAGTTCCTCCGGGATAGGTGGCACCTCCACCTCTTCATAGCTCTTGGTGGTGTGGTTCCACTTCTTACCTAGGCACATGATCTTCACCTTCATGGTTGAACCATTCTTGAAGGTAGGGGTGTAAAAATTTCCTTCCTTCACACCTAATTCCCTGATCTTGAGGATCAATGCATACTGGACTGCTGGGGTCAGGTACTCTCGTAGTAAGATCATCCCGGGTCTCAAGACCTCACATTTCTCTAGTGGGTGTGGTTTGGCTTCAAAGGGGATGTTGGGTGTGGAAAATGGCAAAATAGGAAAGCAAATATCGAAAGCTGAACAACAATTGCCATTAAATAAATAAGTCAAGGTTCACAACTGGTAATGAAAGGTTTGAAACAAAACAAAATAAAGGGTTTATAGTTCATCCCTTTTACATTGACAAAGAAAAATTAGCCAATGAAATGTAAAGAAAGTAAAAGTCTAAGCCTCTTCGTGACGGAAGTAGTCCTCACCAGGTGAACTCGGGTCATCACTCGCTGCCTCGACGCGGTCCACCAGGTTAAGGATCGGTGCCTTGCCCGGCCTCTGGGGGTAGTTCTGTCCCGACCTCTGTGGGTGGCTCTGGGCAGGGCGGCTGGTAGATGGTCCAGCACCTCCTGTGCCACCTCGACCTCCTCCAGTAGTAGTAGCTGGGGCTCTAGCAGTGTTCCCGGTGTGTGGCTTGTAGTTCCTGGAATCCGGGTTCAGGAAGCATTCGAACGATCTGTGCCCCTTCTTACCGCAGTGGTTGCAATCCACCAGGTTTCCCTTACAATCCTTGCCCGGGTGGTCCTTCTTGCACCACTTGCAGAAGTACTTTCTCGCAGGTTGGTTCCCTGTTTTAGTTTTAAGGTTAGTAATTGTGATAACAAAATGTAACCACATTGGAGATTCTAATTTATCTCACCCCTAAATGCTGGGAGCGGAGGGGCTCAGCATCAGCATGATAAGAGACAATGGCTTTCTCGTTCCCTCCCTTGAAAAATCTTCCTCTCTTGTCATGATTCTGGGAAGAGCTTCCTCCATTCCCTCTTCCACCATCTCCCTTCCTCTTGCCTAGCACAGAGTCCTAGTAGGCAATGGTGGTCTCGCAGTCATTTACGTCATCCGCTAGCTCCTGTCGTGACAATATGTGTTAGTGGGGAAATCTTTGTGTACTAGGAATTATAAAATCATGTTCCATACCTGTAAGGTCATCCCTCGGGTGGAACCGATCATAGTCATGATCCTGAAATTCAAGCCAGTGTGGAATTTGTCCACCAGATACCTCGGAGCGTAAGCTCTCTCTCCAATAACAGCGAGCAGCTCCACAAATTTATTATAATATTCAGCAACAGAGGAACTCCCTTGCTTCAGTTGCTCGAACTCACTCCTCATCCTCTTCTGTAGGTAGGATGGATAGAACTTGGCTCTTGGGGCCACCAAGAAGGCTGGGAAGCCGAAATCCGTCTGGGCAGTCAGCTCAGCTCTGGCGGTCTGCCACCATCGATGCGCAAGACCCTAGAGGAAGTAGGCCGCTATGTCCACCTGGCGACCCGCTGGAACGTGCAGAGAGGTGAAGGCCTTCTGCATCTCATCGATGTATCTCTCTAAGGTCTTTGGTTCTGGCTGGCCTTCGTAGGCTGGGGGACGAAGGTCGTTGACTGCTTTCAGCCAGTTGAACTCCCGGGGACCATTGGGTGGTGGTTGTGGGATCTGAGCCTGCTGTTGAGCTAATGTAGCCGTCACAATCTGCGCTATGACCTCTGGGGTGACAGCGTCGGGTCCATAGCCTCCTGAGGAACCAGCTCCTCTTTCTCCTCTTCGAGACATCTAGCTGGTATTGACGGTTTTGTTACTTAGAAGGCGTATTGTTGAGTCTAAATATCTACGTAGTAAAGTATGTAATATTTATAACGTCCTAAGGACGGTTCGTAGGTACGTGAAGTAAACGTAAGTAGTAAAGTAAGAAGGGTATGGGTCACACGCCTTTCTGGAATTCTCACTTCCCAATTCTACCCCAGTTTCCCAGTTTTAAGTGCACCTATAATCTAAGTATTTCACTCGGCTTGTTTTCTCGGGTTCAGAGCGTAGTTACGCTCTGATACCAATTTCTATAACGCCCCTATTTAACATATTTATAGCGGAAATAAAATACTAAAGGCGTACAGACCATCGGGTTCCAAACACCCGGCACCAAACCTCACCAATTTACAACTTAAAAGATTACAACAGTCACGGCCTGAACCTCGAGAAAACTAACAAACAAAAATAAAACGTATAAACACATAAACTCTCCATAAAACCTAATCCCATCCCAATCACTCGTTCTCTTCGTGGCCACCTGTATAATAACTCGTACCTGCAAGATAAAACTAAGCAGCCCACCCCGAGAGGGGTGGGTCAGTTCCCTGGAATGGAACTGGTACGATCCTCCAGAATAAACTTATAATACAACTCTTTAATAAATAATAGCTTGAATACAATCATTTAAAACCACACAGAGGAACAAGGCACTTCAAAAATCACCAAGTCAAGATAACAAGTTGCGAAAGTAATACATAACAGAAAGTTAAAGTTAGTCAGTCAGAAGAAATCACACCATAAGTTAGTGTACATCCATTGTTTGTGTTAGATTCAGTTCCAGTTAGGAATAGGAAGACCCAAGTAGTCACAAGGACTAGGAATGAAAGAAGAGATCCAAGAACCCATAACTCAAGAGTGGAATCAAATCAACTGGGAGAGATGGCCCCCACCGCCAAGTACGTCCTTTTAGGACAGGGGATATACAACCCCTCACTGTTTACTACGTCCCTTTTGGGACAGGGGATATACAGTCCCTCACTGTTACCATTGAAGACGCGCACACGTCAAAACAACAAGACCCAGCTCATGGATGAAAGGATATCCAGAGTCAAAAGAAGAATTACCAAGATTGTCCTTCTCCATATTCCCACTAGATCACTAACTACCCAGAGCAATACCAAAACACTCAGTCCTACAGAGTGCAGAAGCGTAAACCCTAAGCAGTTAATATCCAATGGAACAACCAAATAGAAGGAACCAATACCCATGTAAGTTTCACATTCAAGGCTCAGTTTGTCACACAAGCTGAGTTAGTCACACAACCATTTCCTTTTGGAAACCCATTTAGCTCAATTAGCGTTTGTCACAAACATCCCTTAAGTCTTGTTAGCAAAGCATAAGAGTACGAGAAACCGTACCTGGAATGTGAAGAACAGTAATTAACTTTGAATGAGTGTTCCCCCAATAGTAACCTATAATTAATGTGTTCCAAGTGTCGATTAGTTAAGGGACTTATAAACTAAACAACCTTCCATTCTTACTAATTTATAGTTCCAGGTTTAGCATTATTCTCTCACAAAGGTTTAGGCTTAATTTTGTTAATTAAATCCTTTATTAGGCCCATTTCGTTTAATTTGGAATGATTTAGGATTTAGCCCTGAGAGTGGCCCAAACTCTCTTTGAATTGTTTAAGTGGGCTTTTGGAGTTCATAAACTTGGGCTCAGTAGGTTAGCCCAAGACCGTGTTACGTTTGCGTTGTTTAATTAAACCCTTAAGTTATCGTTGACTATTTTATTACACAATGATTAAAATCCTAAGGTTTAATATCCATATTCTTCTTAGTATATATCCCACAAGGAATGTTATTTCCTTCATCTATTTTAATGTATTTATATACATATATATATATATATAATATATATATATATATCTTTATGTATTAAGATTTATCCATAACATTTTTAAGAAATTTTATTGTATTTAATTATGTTTAATAACTTTTAGGCATATCCCCAACCGATGTATGGTTTATTAAATAAAGTATTTTCCCTTATTTATTTAATATTTATATGCATATACATGTATTAGAATTTATTTAAGTCATCCTTTATGTAGTTTATTGAATTTAAATTATCTTTATTAACCTCAACATTTATCTGCACTCCATGTATGTTTTACAAAGAATTTCTTTTGCTACATCTTAGAATATTAGCTTCTATAATATTTAGTTAATACAAGTGTGATTTATTTAGCTCCTTGTTTTAACCCAAATTACTATTTAATTCCCTTTTATATATGTGTAAATATATATATTTTTCCTTAGTTTTATTTAAGAATGTTGACTTCCATATTACATAATAATTAAATGTAGATTAGTTTAGTTCCTTGATTTAACATCAGTTTCTATCTTTATTTCTCTCATATAAGTATATATATAGTTATATATATATATGTAAATAATTTATACTTCACTTAAAAGTTAATTCCCAAAATATTTATAAACATACTGTTACTAAATGTTAGTTTAATCTTTTCATTGTTTCCCAACCTAAAAAGTTTATTAGTAAACTATACTTTAATTTTTTGTTACATTAAAAACCATATATTACAAGTTATTCTTATGAAAAAATCATAAACACAATTTCTAAACCCATTTACCATTGTCCAAAAATTCCCAAATTAAGTATATAGTAGCTATAACATTTTATACATATTATAAAAATTTATTTCATAAAAATATCTTTTTTATTTAACCAAATAATTCCATAATACCCGTAACTTGCAAAACCCATAACTTACGTTTAAAAACTCCAAAACCATATTAATTTACATCAAAATAAACTAGATTTTATAAGGAATCTATGGTTAAAATTTCAAGTCAAAATACATTCGGGAAGGCCATTAAATAAATCCAACAAGTTAGGGTTAAATTCTGGAATTTATAAAAACTTAATATCCTCTTAATTTCCCATGATATAATCTCGGCCGTCCGTTTCCTTAAATCCCGATCGGACGGCCCCTGAGTGTCGAGTTCATCAGCGAACTCCAAACAGATGTCGAGTACTAAATTGCCAATTTCTCCTAATCCACAAAACGAAACTTAGTGATTTTTGTTCCATTAGATTCGAAATCTTCTTGCGGTTCCAATGGTACCAAATTTACGATCCAACATGCACGAATTCGCAAAAACGATTGTGGGTTCGAAGTTAGGGTTCTTTCGGGTTTCCGATTTCAATTCTAACAAATTCTCTCAATCTAACGCGTAATAGACGAAATTGGTACATGGGTTTGGTCGACAATGTAAAACCGATTAACAACATCGGAGGAATTGAAAGAGAAACTCACCAGAATTACATAATCAAAGGAATTCGATTTCGTTTTCTGGAAAAAGGTTTGAACTTTACTTGTTCGAGGTGCCAACTTTAAGGATCTACAAGTTACGATCTAGAATGAATTAGAATATGTATGTGGGCTTAATCGAAAGAGGAGATTTAGATCTACAAATTGATAGCAAGAACTCAATCTGACTTGCATTATACGGAAAGAAATTCAACCCGAAAGTTACGAGTTTATACCTTTGCAGTTTCTATGATTTTATGTGCAGATCGAGTTGGCTACTTCACAGACCAACTCGCGCCAGCCTGGAAAGATTCAATCCACCAAACCTACCACATTTTAAAGTAGGGATGTAACTCTAAACACTAGTGGAAGAATCATTGAATTTGATAGATTAGAGAGAAAGTTACAGATCTCACAAGATCTGGGTTTACCTATCGTTTTCTGGGCAGAAAATCCACCGTGATCAAGTAGCGAACTTTAGACGCCTTTAACTTCTACTCGATTCAGAATCAGCCATGGACATAAAAAAGAAAGTTGTAGAGGGATTAGAGATCTACAAAATGAGCTATAGAACTCTAATTTTCATGGAGGGATGAAGGAGATACAGCTCGGAGAAGTTACCCTACCGATTCGGTTTTTCTGGAAAACTGGGTTGCAGGTGTTCGAGGAGGCAACTTTAGATCAAGTTTGCGGCGGATTTAGAAGGAGTTAGGGCACGTATGAGTAATGGTTGCAAAGAGGAGATTAAGGAGAAGAGAATGAAAGAAACGGCATTCAAAAATACCCTAGGATGGCTGAGATATTGGCGTCTGAAAATGGGGCACTAACAGATGGTGGCTGAGAAGAGTTAGCCGAAATTGGAGGAGTTCAGGCGCTCTGACATGGCGTGATTCCCGAGGCGGGCGTGGCTGAGTCAGCAGGCCCTTGCCACGTCAGCATCCTTCAAAATTTTGGCTCTAAACTTCATTTTATCATAACTTTGGCTAGGATGATCCGTTTTTGACGTTCTTTTTATCAATCTTCTTGGTTTTCCATAACCTTTTTATTGGTATAGGTTTCATGGGCTGGTTTGACCATTCTCAAAAAGTCAACCCTAGCAAAGCTTAATAAGCTTTATGGTTTGCATGATTTTATATTGGCTTTTATGATTCCAATTAATGTTCTAACTCTTTCAAAAATCTTTATAATATACTTGGAGTGTTTAGAAATTTTTCCAAGATTTATTGACTTATAAATCTTATTATTAAATTCATAATACTCTATTCTTTACGATTAAATCGAAGAAATCCCATGATTAAATTTTCATAATTCCATATAAGATATAATAATTTATTATTCACAATTCCATACTATAATATAATAATTAATGGTATTATTTATGGTTTTAATAAAAGAAATCCCCTAAATTAATTTAAATTAATTTAGGGGTATTTCAAGGATCGAAGAAGAAGGTAGTTAAATCACAAGTGTATCAAGAGACTAGAAGCAAACCCTTGGGTACTTCCTACTAATGACGCCTCATGGATGAAAAAGAGCTAATTTCTCTTTGTTAGGCATATCTTTAAGTCTTAGGAGAACCAACAAGCTCTCCTTTAACCCATAAAAGGGTGTATATATAACTTTCCCATTAGTTCCTTCCTTCATAAGAAAAATATAAAGTTATTCTTCTCCTTTATTATCACTGACACTTGTAACACCCCTTTGCTTGTCAAACAATCTAGTCACGGCCCAAGCAAGTAACTCTTAAGGTTACTTAGTTCTAGTGAAAATTAAATCTTGGGAAATTTCATGAAATGCCACTATATTTTTGGCAAATTCATGAAATGCCACTAAAAAAAAAGAAAGTCACAAAATGCCACTATATTTTCATAAGAGTCCATAAAATGTCACTATAGTCATTGACCAAACGATAAAAAGACAAAAATACCCCTTCTACTTAACAATGTACTTTTAAAGTTCACAATATGGCCCTAAGTGCTAAAAAACTCACAAAAATCACAAAAAATTCAAAATACAATAAAAATAAAAAAATTTATAAGAATTGAAAAAAAATGAAAATATCATAAAATATTAAAAAAAATTAATGTTTCATTTTAAAAAATTTATTCAGTACTATAAAAAGAATATTGTGTTTCAAACAAATAATTTATACCAATTATGGTACTTATTTGGTATAAATTATGGTACTTAATTGGTATAAATTGGCAGAAAAATTGGTATAAATTATTTGTTTACAACACAATATTCTTTTTAGGGTACTGAATAAAGTTTTAAAAATGAAATATTTATTTGTTTTAATATGTTATGATTTTTTTTTCAATTTTTATAACTTTTATAAAGTTTTAAATTTTTACGAATTTTAATTTTTATATTTTTTTTAATTTTTATTGTATTTTGATATTTTTTTAATTTTTGTAAAATTTTGAACACTTAGGGGTATATTATGAACTTTAAAAGTACTTTGTTAACTAGTAGGGGTGTTTTTATCTTTTTTCTACCTGGTCAATGACTATCGTGGCATTTCATGAAGTTTTATGAAAATATAGTGGCATTTCATGAATTAGTAAAAAAATATAGTGACATTTCATGAAATTTCCCTTAAATCTTTCTTTCTTAAAAACCTTGTACCAAATTGATAAATCAATTAAATAATTCCATATTATAAAAAACCTATATTTGATGATTTTTTTTTCATTTAACTAATAAATTAAGACAGAGTTTTAGAATAAAGTGAACTACTACGGAATTATCTTTATCCTTACCTTTAGAAAACCTTTTAGATATTTGTTTAATGTAATCTCAGCAAATATTTAATTAACCATACTAACTTTAAGAATTACAAGGGTTTACCAGAGAAGCCTTTGCAGCACACACACAAGCACGTGCTGACGCAGTGCCCACGCTTGCACGTAGTTCCCATATTTGTGGTACCTATATATGCACAATTGTTGTATCGATATACACTTCAGCACTTTTGTCAATGGCGAGTGTCGTGACCTCATTTGAACTTGTCACGACATGGTCTTAGATGCCCAAAACCTTGTCAAGACATTTCCACTACTTTTATCATCCTCAATCCTATTCCTTACCATGACACCCTAAAATAGATGAAGTCTTTTGAGCAACTCTTGTCGGGTTTACTACAGTTGTACATGGGCACCCTCTTGTGCTTGGGTGAGCCTAAATGGTCAAGTGTCCACTTGTTAAACATACTCAGATCATCCTTGTGCATGAAACAACATAAATATCTTACATTTTTTCTACCACTGTGAATTAAGTCAATCTTTTTTAATTTGGTCTGGTTTATAGCATGATCCGAGGAGCTCGCAAGTTCCGTGATAAATAAATACAACCCATAAACACGTAAAACATAATAGTTAGCTCTGTTCATGACTTAAATCAAGCAATTTGGGATTCATGTACATATGTAAACTCTTAGATCCAATCAAAACAGGTGTTTGATGTTGGGCTTTGGCCTGTCAAAGTTAATCTCGCAATGCCTCTTAACGCTGAATGTCCGTAAGAGGCGCAATCTAAATCCACTCCAAATCATCTGATAGTGTATGTTTTTTAGCTAGTTCTATGTCTTTATTTCCCTACTTTATGTTCTTGTAGTATGTTTTTAGACCTAATGTGCTGGTTGTTTTCCCTTTGCCCAAGGTAGCACCTCGCGCCCTTTAGCGTTGGGCCTTGTAAAGTACTTTGGACCACCTCTTGTGTTAATAAAGAGTTTTCCTTGCGTTAAAAACCTTTAATCCAATCAACAGATCCAAACTTTTGATATTGAAACTAGTTGAAATAATCGCAAGCATGCAAGAAATTAGACTGTCTATTGACGATGCCAGGGACATCATTTTTCTCCATGTATATTATTATCCTACCTACTATGATTATAAGGTTTTAGAATTTGGTTGACGCTGTATTGCTATTAGAATTTTGAACAATAAGGGGAAATGATGCTGATCAATCAATCTTTACTCCGGCAGTTAATCAAAATCAGAGATTTGTCTACCTGGCTTCTGAACTTTGCGGCATGCGACCAAACAAACTCGGCCGGTTGATACTCAAAACCATCAGCTGAAATTTGATTTCTACATACTGCATTGCATTATATTCCATCGCTGGATACATGAACTCGCTCATAACATATAGTAGTTGTAAAAATTCAATAAATCAATAAGGGGCAAAAAATAGAACCAGACCCAGCACCCTTTCTTTAATTACCTAAACGATTTTACAACATTAGATGTAGAAGCTAGACCAGACAAGAGACCAACAAGAAGAGCACTATTGTACGTGGTTGGTTCCGTTTGCATAGAGTTGTTCCTATCATCGATGAACGTCTCGTTCAGGAAAGGACCACCGACGAGTGCTCCAACAGCTACATTCGGGTTTGGATCTTCTGATTTTAGCCATTTCCACCCATCTTTACAACCAGTGTCTGCATCAGCAGGGATTGAGGCTCCCCGGTGGTGAACAAACTGAGGGAATTTGTCACCGAAGCCAACCAGATAGCTTATCTTGTTGGGATTCTTGCCCAGGACATAATTAGCCTGCAGGCATACAAGCATGTATGTTGTTTATATTACAATCTTCTTATAAGCATATTACCTAAACGCCCAAGAATTAAAGCAGTGTTTTGCCGTGGGTATGCAATATGCACCTGTGATTTCGCGAATTTACGCAGATCTGATGCCTTGTAGGAGCTTCCACTGCAAGATATCTCGCCAGCGTTCGAGGTTTTCATGTAATCACTGTAAACTGTAGCTAAAAAGGCAGAAGCCACAGGATGTTGCAGGGCGTTCCACTCAGATACCCATATCAAACCACCTGCATTGACGTCCAATGAGGTAGTTATTAGTAGAAAATTTGGTTGTCAACCTGAGTATTTAATAGGAAATATAGGAAACTATGATAAACCAGAGTAAGGTGCAATTCGGGATGTCTTCTTCAGAAAGCTTCTCAATTTACCCAAGTGCAAAAATAGTAATAAATATGAATAACGAGACATGCACTTCTAGAGAGAATTTTCAAATAATTTATCCTATTATTCTGAAACTTTCTTCTAGTCTAATAAACTCGCGTTTCTGTAGTTCTTCTAGTACCCTTGTTTTCTCCACTTGACATCCTACGGCTAGTCAGGTGTAGGTATTGGAACAAATCTGGAACAGCTATGTCAACAATATATCTTTTCAAAAGTATTCGCTCGTAAAATCAATAATCTATCGTCCACCCAGCATCTGAAGACAGACTTTCCAGTGGAAATCAGTTGAACCGAGGGCACATATGATTGAATAATGAACAGACAAACAATTTTTTATATAACTTTCAGTAGTTAGAGAAGCAATATTGAAGAACAAGATATTACTCTCTGTTCTGCTTGCTGTAGCAGAGGGTGAGTCTGGTAATAGGCCACACATTACAGCCTCAGCTGTTTCCTTGTACTTTGACAGACCACCATTTGCCGAACTTGAGACATCCTTCCCACTGAAGAAGCTAACTCTAGACAGCAAAACCTGCAATCACAAATGAAGAATTTTCCATAAGTTGCAGCATTCCTATCAAGCAAAACTTCAAAAGATACAGGGTAAAACATTCATCCTACTAAACCAGGATAGCGTGAAATAATCAGTAAAAGCAAACATCATACAATGTTAGACAGATCATCACAAGAAACGTGACTCAACGCAACTGTCTGTATATAGTGTCTTGAGATAAATATAGCATAAAATTCACTATACTATTCCACACTAGCCCAAAGAATTTAGATAAGTGATGGGTGATAGTGTATGTTAATAGTTAGACATGAACAAATCTCTAAACAAATCAGGTGAAACTAACTTTCGCGCATCTTTAGCGACAAAGATTGGTGTGGGAATCTGTCCAAAATTACCTGAGTTCCGGCGAGTTTATTATCCCAACTAAACCAGGTTGGATTTCCCCAGTTAGCATACTCCTCCCCATTCTTCACAGTCGTGAAATCAAGATAATTAGCCTTTCCAGTGGCGTGGTACAACCAACTAGCAGCCCAAAGGAGTTCATCCTCGTATCCAGTGGAGTTGTAATAAGTAGCCACATCTGGTATGCTTTCACTATATAAACCCCTTTTCCTGTTGGCAAAATCGAAAAGCTGTTTGGCATGCTCTAAAAGAGTGTCAGAATACTTAGAATCAGAGTCCTTGAACACCAAGGAAGCAGCTGCCATGGCTGCAGCTGTTTCAGCCGCCACATCAGTTCCGGGAGTTGAAGCATTGATCTGAATTAGAGGCCTTGGATCAGTTATAGTTTCAGGCCTGACCCAACATTTGTGATCCTCCACAGGATCACCCACCTGCAAAACATAAACAGCTCAATCAATCACCCCTATTATAGATTTGCTTTAATTTTACTCAAAGGTAATGAAAACAACAGATTCGTCTTAAAGCTCTTGATTTATACTTGCCGACTACGCTAGAGCCCATTATGTAATTCTTCTTCCATTACAGGAAAGGCATTTAAAAAAGAGACCTGTATGTACAAAACATCGGCCTTTGGGTGGGCATTCACTAGGAAATCGGTAGTCCATTTGAGGGATCCGCGGGCTGAATCAAGTTGGTCTGCACCCATATGATTTCCATACTCCAGGATTGCCCAAGATAACACGGTGGCAGTGAAGGCCAAGGGGAAACCAAACTTAATGTGGTCCCCAGCATCATACAACCCTTTAGAGAGATCTAACTTCGCTTGGCTCCCGTCCTCGAGGGCTGAATCACCCCTCCATGATATCTTATTATCGACCAATTTACCAGCTGTGGAAAGAAGAAGCGAGATTGAAATGCAGGGAAGGAGAAACAAACAAACAACTTTCTACTCGAAATTCTCAAGAGCAACGATAATGGCAACTACAACTTTGAGTATTTCAGATCAAGCGCTACGGTGCCCAATTAATGATTGGTCTAAAACAAAAAACATCTACGGGCTACATAAACAAATGGCTGGATTGACTGACAACTAGTAAGAATCTTGACCGACACAGAATTATTGGCGAGTAAAAAAACTATTGTTATATACGAAAAATCATCGATCTAGGACAGTTCAACGGAAAACCCGAGATCAGAGCGAGATTTCCAGAACTCTAAGGGCAGTTGCGAAACCGACTTCTTCGTCATCCGGTAAGATGAATTTACGATTTTGGACGCATTGAACAAGAAATCAAATGAGAAGAAGACTTCTTACATTTCTGGACGTCGAAGAACTGCAAGGCGACCTTCAAGGCATCTCCATACTCGGCGTCGTTTTCTTTATCTGAACGATGTTTCCTCCAAGCTTTCCAACCCACAACGGCACCAGCAACAAGGGCTCCGGCGACGATTAATACGAGAAACCAACCCAAGCACCCTCCCCGCTTCTCACCCATTTAACCACGAAAATTACAATGGTACGAATTGCGTCAGTCACACAATGCCGAGAATGGGCAATGTGAAGACAATGCGGAGGTTGGGGTGGATTTCTTAAATGCTATTCCCTTATGTTCTGTTTCTTCCTATCCAACTCAGAGCAGCCTTCCTACCTGTGTGATGACAGATACGTTGGAGACGAAATTAGTGTCGGCTACGATGAACACTACTGTACTGGTTTTCCTTAATGGGATACCGAACAGAGATGATGAAAAGGAAGAAGTTAGATCTGGAGAGAGCGGGGTGGTTGTGGTCGTAGCTGGTGGCGACAGACGTCAGGCGACAGACACCCTTTTAAATTGAGAAGAGTATCTAATGACGAAAATAACCTCCCGCGTACGGGGCGGGGCTAGTAGAACAGTAGTAGTGGGCCCAGTGGCTGTTGCTAGAGTCTCTTCTTGATGGTGGATCCGGATTAATATAGTACTCCCTCCGTCCCTTATTGACTGTCTGGTTTACTATTTGAACATGTCGTTTGACTTCAATATTTAACATATAAGATGAGTATAATTTTACAAATCTAATTTTTGTAATGGAATCCTCATGTAAAATTCTATATGTTATAAAAATTTATTTTATAAAATGATTTTATCTTATATGTTTAATATTGAAGTGGAAAAGCGTGCCAAAAAATAAACAGGAAGATGAAAGTGGGACGGAGGTAGTAATACTAGTATTTTTGGTTGCTTGTGTTTAATGCATTGTCCGGGTCAAAATCAGAAAATACGTTCCGAGGCTTCTCTCGTAAAGCGCTCCCTGTGGCCCACCTCCAAAGTTCATATCTGGCTTACGGATTTCAAGCGTCCGTCATTACCACCGACAATATTGGTGAGGGAGGGAGAGGGAGGGAGGGAGACTATCGTCTTCTGACTCCCTGCTCGCATCCAACAATATTGGTGAGGGAGGGAGACTATCGTCTTCTAACTCCCTGCTCGCGTGCACAAGTGACGATTTAAGTCGATGGGTTAGGTAACTTAATTGGATTAAAATCCTATTGACCGCAACTGATAGGCTCTGTTCGGCATGGCTGTTTTGGCGGCATAAATGCAGCATATTTGACAGTAGGAATGCGCTGGCATAAATGCAGCATATTTGCTGGCAGGAATATGCTGGCATAAATGCAGTTGTTTTGAAAACTGCTGTTTGGCAGTGCAGCATATATACAGCATGTTTGGTTCAGTTAGTTATATGTAGTGCGTTTACCGTTTTCGTATTACAATTATAATTTATTATATTACACTACGTAACTTTATTTTGTTAGTAAAAATAAATAAAAAAATTTACAAACAATAAAATTTTTATTTCTATTATTTAAGCAAAACTTGTAACTCCTAAACAATATATTTTTATTATCTAAATTTTATAATTCTTACAAATATAAAAGCGTAAAAAAAGAGAAAAAGCGTTTCAAATTTTCTGATATTGTTATGTGAATTTATTTAGTGAAATTATAACTTTTAATAATATATAATATTTTTGTAACTTTGTATGTTAATAAATTTATATGCATTCATATTTCTATATACTATTTTAATATTTTAATTTATATATCAACTGTGTATATTTATTCATTTTTTTTAATTTTATTAATCTATGTGGTATTACAAATAATATATTATAGATTTGTATTATAAATGTGATTTTTTGTAAATTTAGCTAAAGATGTAGTACTATTTTTTATAAATTATTTAAAGCATTATGTAATTTGTAATAAATAAAGTAATTTTTAAAAAATTTCTTTTTTTAAATCAATAGTCACAGTAATTGCATTATGAAGTGAGTAAAGAAACGGGAGTGAAAACACGAAAACGAAAAAGTAACATTTGCTGTAGGCATTTATGCTGACATTTATGCTGTCATTTATGCTGTCATTTATGCTGTCATTTATGCTGACATTTATGCTGTTTTAGGCGAACAGTAAAAACAAGTAAAGGAGTCCAAAACAGCATATGTTGTACATTTATGCTGTCAAAAAATGCGCATAAAATGCGAGGCGAACGCATCCATAGTGGGATGGTTCTATTCGGAGACTAGCATAAAGCTACCAGATATGTCCTAATATTATTGGTTCATCTTTCTAAAAAAATAATAATAATATTGGTTTAGAATATTAAACAGACCCACTAAAATTTAGCTTGAGTGTACTTATCAATTTATTATTAGTTAATCACACTAGAATAAACTAACTAGAGACAACTTTATTCCAAACGCAGCTACTGCTTTTGCTGAATGGTGCCTATAAATTTTCAACCAAAATTTCACCCATGTAAAATTATTGAACCCAAACCAAGATTGCGAAAAATGGTATGTGGTCTCAATACGGACCCATCAAAATATAGAGTATGGCAGTATTGATACAAGTGAAACGGTAATAATGATACAGAACACGCATTTACTATATAAATACGTCCCAAAAAAAAGAAAATGTATATTGTTGAAATAAAAAGATTTGTTTATGCACTACAGTAATAATCTATTACTCACTTCATTGACTCTCATCAAAGTCTAACAAAGAATCTTTGTATCGAGTGGCTGAAATTCAAAATCTCAAATCGGAGTGACAATTAGATCGGTTAGATTCTATTCATCAATGGGCTGAGTATTGATAAGTGTGAAACATATAGGCTTTTTAGGGTTTAATTACCTTATAATCTGTAACAGGTTAGGCAATGTTTCCCACTTATTATGTGTTTTTCCTAAGATTGATGTTTTGATATGAAGAGTGTATTATGGCGGTCAACGGTAACAGCCAAGAGAGAAGGATGAATGACTACACTCGTCCGAATGTGGAGGGACTCACATCACCAATAGTAATCCCTGCACTGCCGGAAGGGGTAGAGTGGCAGTTCAAGACCCATTACATCACGATGGTCCTGAATGCGCCACAATTCAGTGGGACAGTTACTGAAGATCCAAATGTTCATCTGACATCCTTTCTACGGTTGGTTAGAGCTTGTCTGTCCCATACATCTCAGGAGGTAGCAAGGCTGACTTTGTTTCCCTTCTCCTTGAGGGATAGAGCTGCAGAGTGGTTGAATTCCTTGGCACCGAAAAACATCACTTCTTGGGCTGAGCTCGCAAACGCATTCCTGGCGAAGTACTTCCCACCATCTCGCATGCTGACCATGAGAGGTGAGATCACCAATTTCAAGCAATTTAGTGGGGAGACTCTTTCAGAGGCTTGGGAGAGATTCAAGGGTATTGTTCGAAGAGTACCGCACCATGGTCTGGGAGAGGAAGTCGTGCTGCAATCTTTCTACAAAGATCTCGATCCCCAGAGCCGTCTTTTGGTGGATACTTGTGCAGGAGGTAGTCTCATGGAGCTTCCAATCACCAGGATGAAAGAGCTGCTCGAGACACTGACTAACTCAGCTAATCAGTGGGGAGGTACTAGGGCTGCTACTGAGGTTCTCCCAAAGAAGACCGCTGTAATCTATGAGGTAGATTCGAACACTCTTTTAGCTGCTAGGATGGACAGCATGTCTAAGCAATTCGAGAAGATGTGTGCAATGATGAATCCTCAGTCAAGTGCAGCTGTTGTGACCGATTCTTTTCCACAGTGTGAGTATTGTGGTAGAAGTTCCAACATGTGTCAGTGCACCTCTCAGCAGAATGAAGAGGTAAACTATCTGGGAAACAGGCAAGGGAACTTCTACAATAGTCAAAATAATCAGGGATATCAGCAACAGAGGTTCCAGGGAAATAACTATAGTTAGAGGCCTCCACAGCAGAACAATCAGCATTTTCAGAGACCTCATCAGAATCAGCAAACGCAAAACCAGCAGACATAGAATCAGCCAGCTGGTGTTAGTTCGAGTTTGGAGGATATGATATGGGAGTTTATGTAACACCCCTCTCAAACAATAATGTAATAATCACTCACGTGAACAGGAATAAATGCGTCTCACAGCGGAAGCAATATCAGTAATAGAACTCACATGGGTGTTACTTGCTATCACTCGCCCATACGAGTGATGTAGCAATACAACAACTTAACAAAATGAAAACATAATAATACAATCCGCGGTGACAACGAGATACCTCCTACACGTCTATCTAAGTCTCAAAAGTACAACACCAGTGAGCGTCTATACATACTCCAAAACTTACAACCAATTTCAGTGAAACAACTTAATACATAACAAGGTACGTGCGGTAAATCCAAAATCCACAACATCCTAACTACCCGGCCCCGCACTCCGGCGTCGTCCGTGATCATCATCCTGCATAAAGCCATAAAGGCTCAGCGATAAACGCTGAGTATGTCGAGTCTGGACCCTAATGGTCAATTAGGTCGTATTAACCGTCTTTTTATTAGGTTCGTTACATGCAATGTCGGTTTACAGAGTATAGCAGGAAACTGTAAAACATAATTAAGCATGTAACAATTATCACAGGTATACACAGAACAGCAGCACATCGTACAATACATTAGCATCGATAATTCACAAGCTGTTCTTAGTTCCACATCTTCACGTATCACAACGCTCGGCCCACCGGACCTTCACATATTGTTGGTTAGGTTAGCACTGTCGGGAGTCAGTTAGGACAACCCGAAATGTATTCACTTGGACGGTAGTCCCACGTACACACAAGGTGCTCACTGCCCTGATCATCCGAAGACTCTGGGACTATTTCACTTTGCCTTTGTAAAGGCGTCCATTTAGGTGGCCAAGGGCCTGGTGCCAACGGTAGCACACTCCGTCTGACGATCTATCTAGGCTCGTTCAGGATTAACTAGGGAAAACCCGACACAGGTTAACCCAAGAGATCTCTACGCGCGACCAGCAGCCAATGACTGTCTGGATTAAGGTTCATATCACTTCCATTCACACTCCACTGTTAGCTTCGTTAGTTAGTAATTCAGTTACAGTTTTAAACATGGAGAACATCACTTACTTGTTGGCTACCCTCTGGGTCTTACGCATGCCTAGAATGATTCTAGGTAGTATTTATGTTTGAGTCGAGGCTCTAGGGACCGACAATGTCGTGTCCCGTTCCTAAGTGTCTTACTTAGGTTATAACTACATACTTGTAATACTTGGTGTATTAGGTCAGGCAACGGTAATCACAGTCACACAACTCGTATATGTAGTTTCATATAAGCCGATCTATAGTCGACATAGTATTAGTTCGTGCATAAATAAGTAATGTAGTAAACACATATCCATCACACATAGTCATACATGTTATCAAGCAAATCCGAGCCCGAGGAATTCCTCAGGACAACTCGGATCAAACTCCTTTACATACCGTACACCGTGTCTAGATTCATGCAGTGCAGACCACTAGAGCTTTCGAGCGCGTACGTCGGAAGTGAGATCTAGTAATACAAGGAACGCTAAGCGTCAATCCACATGACAGTACAATTCGGTATTTCCGAATAACGTTTGAAATCCCAGTACTATGTCCCCAGACTTAACATTAGTTACTAGTTAAAGTACCGTTATTTTATAAACCCCTTACTCGTTGTGTGAGTTAATACTCGGTTTACAATAGAGCATGAAACCTTACGTTGTACACTTATGATACTTCACTCGGGGTTTATTTATCATAACAAAGTCTCATACTAACCTCAGTATTTTATGTCGTTGTAAACTATAGTGTATAACTTTATTTCTTGATATGTAACACCCCTTCCAACATTAACACACTTAACAACAAACTGTAGCGGAAACAAACTTCATCACATTACATAACTTCTTGGTGTTACACGCCGTTAACCACCCACGTGGCTAACAAGGCTATTACATATACAATTGTACCGGTCTGATGGACTAGACTCCCGAGCGACTACACATTACTATCCCTTTTCATTAACACAACAACAACATACACCTTTCAACTGTACCGAGTATTCACAAACTGGTGCCGATAACAATTTCGGTCTTACTACACCTACTGTATATATACAACTTAAATGATTACCCATGTACAACGACTACCCCGTCCTACCCTCGAACGGCTCCAGCTCTTTGTACCTGAAATAGGAAAAGAAGAGAAAGGGTGGCCCCCAAGGGGCTCAGCACCTTTGCTGGTATGGTAATCCCGCAACCCACATGCTACCGGGCCACGCACAACTAATTGTCGTCTTAGCATGCGGTTGATTATATTTAGATCATGCATGCAACTATAAACACACAACACATAACATTTCGCATCGAGGGGCTCAACAAACAGATAACACATCCTCATTTGATAAGTCACTCATGGTATTCATTACCCCTAGAGTGTTTCTCCTCTAATGGAGCTACTTCCTTAATAGACGACAACTACCCATTAATCGGGTTATCCTTAAACGCCTCTTATCACAAACTGGGATTCATATCCATGATCCACATACTCCACAATTTACAACGTATAACATACATCACATAACAACACATAACAACACTTTTCACGTTTCAACGTGCACATAACAATATCGCAATAGAAATTGCATTACATCAACAACACATAACATAACGGGTGCGGTTCTCTTAGGAGCCGACCCAAACATAGTTAATTCACTGGTGAGCCTAGAGAATGATGTCACCCCCATGGTAAGCTCGTTATACAACACTCATTACCGTCCTAATAGTCGGACGAGTAACTTAAGTTAAGATGGTTCGGGTTTTGTGGCCCGAACACACCACACAAACACATATTCCCCCTAAACCGATCATAAGTCAGAATAGCTAAGCTTTGGAATAAGCTAATTGGAGATCATAACCCGTGAGGGAAACAACCATAACAGAGAGAAGGGTAAGGCTAAGAAGGATACCCACTCCCAAACAACGCGCGACCGGCCAAACCGGATGCCTCACCACTGTTAGTACATACTTACTTTTAGATATTAGTTAGAACCCCACTATGGAGTCTATCACATCTACACACCATACAGTATTACAACTGGGTTAAACACACAAGGGAGATCCCTACATTCACATACACATATCACACAATTAACACACGCATAGCTGTGGTTAGAACGTCCCATGGTTCGGGTCGTTTAATCCGAATACCGAACTCTCATGTGATCCTAGACTCAGTTAACTAAGGTTAACACTTCCGAGGTTAAATGGTATCGGAGTTGAACACGCCACATAAATGAATTACTGTAAACTCATTACATGTTTTATCTTACAACGTGGCAAACATACAGAAAAACACATTGGCATACAAGCCGGTGTAATCCGGTAGGACACATGTTGCAAGAAAACCATACCTGTCACCGGAGTCCACTTTATCATGTCCACTTATGTTCCTCGAGCAATTCTCGAACAACTGGTAATTTTACAATTACTTTCATTAAAATCGGGGTAACATGATTGTTTAAAGTCTAAAGCTCATAGTTAACCCTGTTAACTAGTTAAATAACTTCACATTTTTAACTTGTTTTACTTTCACATTTTTCTCCAACTTTCCACCTACTTAATTGTCCTTATAACTCACCTAACATGTCTTAAACAACCTTATAACATCATTACTAATCAATCCCCATCATTACATATCATTTTATAACCTTAACATTTAAATCATCTTACTTAACTTAATCTCTCAAGTCCATATATATTTATCTTTCTAACCATCAATACTCTCTTAATGGCATACCACTAATACCACTTAACATTCTTAAAATTATTATTTTTTTTAAGGTCCGACCGACCCACCGACCGACCCACCCCCTGGGTAGGTCGGCTGCAGAGGGCATCCAAGTCCACAGTTTCAGCCCGACCGACCCAGACTGGGGTCGGTCCCCTGGGTAGGTCGGCTGCAGAAACTTCCCATACATTGTCAAACTTTCTCCAAATTTTCCTCAAGCCTCCTAATGTGTTCTAACATCATTTGGCACATCAAACACACCTTTAGCCATGTACTAAACTCTTTAAATCACACACCAAAACCATCTTATCATTCACAAATTTCTTACAAAATTCTTAGCACTTGGAATGTTTTCTCCTTAAGATTTTTAAGTGGTAGTTCACCAATAATGACCACTATACCAAGGTGTTTCCTCTACACCTTAACATCATCTCTCAAACTTCTTTTCTTACTAACTAAATCTCCTTTTCACATCTTACCTAAACATCATTTCCTCCTTGTACATCAACATTCCTAAACTTAAACAAACTTCTCCAAGGCTTTAATACATCCAAAAACACACATTGAATTCCTAGAACTTCCAAGGTAATACCTAAATTCTTGTATCACTCTAAATCACCTTAATACATGCTTTCTTCCCTAGTAAAACACTTGTTCACCTTTAACACTTCCTAGTTCACCAAAACTTATTTAAAACACTTAGAACTTCATATACATTTTCCAAATTTTGCCATAACTTCTCTTGTATATTCTCACATCCAAACACTTAGGTTTTTACCTTATTTCTTTCAAGAACACCTAAAATCCATCAAGAGTATTCTCACACACAACATACACCAAATTTTACACTACATCACAATATAGTGCATAAACTTAAATTGCTTGGCACTTAGGCCCTTAAATAACATGGCTCTTAGGCCCTTAAATTGCATAAACCTTAAACACTGAATTTCCCACATAAATAATGCCTTTGACCTGCAAATACAACCAACAATACATACGCCCTTAATAAACTCCTTGAGAGCATTTCACTATCTCATTTACCATTGGCTCCTTAGGTATTTTATTAAGCAAATCAAGCTCATTTTCCTAAGGCATTTAAACTACATTGAGATAGCATATTTACCTCTTTTCTTCAAGATTTTTACTTGAACACTCTTGTTCTTCCTTGTTTGGAAATCGGCAAGAGGGCTTGGTTACTTGTCAATGTTCTAATCAATATACAAGTAACACCAATGAGCATTCAAGCTTCATGCTTAAACTCATTTACAAACCCTAGGTTATATATATTGTCTTAACACATTAAGGTAATTGTTTTACCTTAGAATTGGAAGAGAACTTGAATAAGTATCAAGAGAGGACTCCTCCAAAACCTTTGAAGATTGCAATGAAGCTATGGAAGAACAAGAGAAGACACCATTAATGGTGAATTTTCGGACAACACAAAACATGGAGGAAACATGGATTTTCTTTGAGTATCCTTACCATGAAGCAAAGGAGAACAACAAGGTGTGAAAATATTAGTTCAAGCTCCTTCAATGGTGAATCTCCATGGCACCAAAATTGAGTTCTTGAAGATTTGAAAAGAGGGAAATGAGGAGCTTGTTCTAACTAAGACAAGGGTAGTCTTGAAATTGATTTTGGAGCATGGAACCATAAGTTACAAGTGAAAGAAGATGAAGAATGAGATGGGGCTGTAGCAAACCGAGAATGGAGCTTGGGAGAGATGAAGAACCGTGTGAAATGAAGAAGAATAAGAGAATGAGAAGGTAAGTAGCTAGCTTTAGATATTTAAGTAAAGTAACTATTTACTTTTTGCTATTCTTTTCCTATCTTATCAATTAACAAGGGGATGAGTCATCCCATGTAAGAAAACCGGCCCCCTTTATTACATAAGGGGTATAATAGTCTTTGTTGACCAATTTAATTACTTATAACAACATATGTTACAAACTAGCTTATTAAAGTTACTATTCACTAAAACAAGGCACATAGATGTAAAATTTTTGATTTCCCATTGATATAGACTTCCAAATGTGATACTATATAGTACAATGTTAATTAAAGAGTAATGATGGACATTTAGCCATTCAAAACTCATTTACAAGACAATTTTTCAAAAACGTGCTTTAAGACTCCTTAAAGCACTTTTTGTGTTTTAACTTGTTTTCCAGCTTGGTTTTCTTTGGTAATTGATTTAATATGTTCATTAACATATTTATAAGGTATAGGTATGACCATTAGGTCTTATACAAATTTATCCCAAGCTTAGAGCACATTTTTGCTCTTATTGACTTTAAGGTATATTCTTGTGTTTTGTTTGGTTTAACTGTCTACCAAAGTTTCCTAAGGACTTAATTAGCCTTATTAAATCATAATTGAATATTATTAAGTCTTGGTAGGCTCTTTGGGTCCTAACCAAGTTCACTCCAAGCTTAAAGCATGTTTTTGCTCAAACTGTATCTTAGTGCTTTATTGCATTTTACTATGGTTTAAATTGTTCACTGATGATTCTAAGGCACTTTTTAGCCTTTACATACCATAGTTTAATATTTAAACCACATATCAAGGTTTGGGGTATTTCAATCTACCCCCCTTAAAAGAACTTCGTCCTCGAAGTTTACACTTCCCACACATCTTGGATTAGAATACGGGGATTACTTATAGAAATAAAACTTCCATAACCAAACACACTTTGCATCACAACCTCAGACTTAATGGTCCGGGTAACACATTCACATCCATAACATAACATATTCACAAGATAACCTTGGACTCAATGGTCCGGGTATCTTAACAACATTTACACATACATAACAACCCTTAGACTCTCTGGTCTTGGGTAACATAACAACATTTAGACACATAGGTCTTGATAACATAACAGCCTTTAGACACATAGGTCTATGTAACACAACACATTTAGACTCATAGGTCTTAATAGCATACACTTTAGGAGATCAAAGTCAAAATAACATTTATTACACATACCACACAACATGTCATAGCATGTATAACAATCAAATATATCTTTGATATACACTGTGATCCCGCAGAACCCGTCGTGATGGACACCTTCCGTCCCCGTGCCTTTGGGAGATCAAAACAATCACTTAAATTTGAATTTTTTTTTTGCGAGGTTAAGTAAGAAAACTTTAATTATGTAAAGTATTTATCGACGCTTTATAAATACCAATTGAAAATCCTTTTTGAAAACACACACAACTCCAAGTCCAACTTATGCTCTTTGCTTCCTTTCTTAGCGTGGTTATTTGTGACCACTTAAGGGGAGCTTCAAGAATCATTCAACCCTAATGTGATCAGCATCAGTGTTGAACTATCCTTCCACCCCAATTTGTGTTCGGCTTCCCTTGATCACATGCAAATCAAGTTCCACCTCCCACTTCAATTTCAAGCATAAATAAATCACTCATTTCCAATTTTCTATCTTTTTAATCATTCTAATCATGATCATAACATATCCAAGGGATAGAACTTCGTCTATCAGTTATTTCCATTCACTTAAATGATGTTACCTAGGGAATCTTATTCTCACTAGGTTCTATGTCGGTTTCATAACCTTTCATGAATCACTATATAGTATATATATACACATATATTTTATCAAAATACAACACACAGTTTCACATTTATACACTGTCGGGGTTTTAGTTCCCCGGGAGTTTCTCTACTCCCCACACTTGTACTATCACACACAACTGTTAACAAATAAACACACTTATCACAATGGTATTCGCATCTTCTGTGCGCAATTACCACAATTAAACCATGAATGAATGCGTATGTTTACGTAACGCACACACCAATCATCAAAACAATTTATTTTGTGCTATGCACAACATAAGTCACGTACACTTGTACGGTAATACACACTAAGTGGTTTTGCGCTCTACCCCCCTTAAAAGGGATTATGCCCACGTAATCAATCACTAAACATTGGCTTAAAATGTTCTGCCGTCGTGAAGTGTTTTAACTTCCACGCGGTCTATTACACAATGGATTCTGATTAGAGGATCTTAACCATATTGGCAGTTTAGTCCCTAAATCAAGAATTCTCATTGGGTTTGCTCTAACTCTTAACTGGTTCGGTTCTGGCCTGAGGCTTCTAGGCGTTAATAATTAGCCATTCCTCGTATTCACCATGCACATTGAACACTTGAATTGGCTCACTAGTTTCTGCTGCGAAAACTCAATAACTGTAGGCTTAGTTTTCCCTATTCGTTATTCTTATGTATTATACTTATCCTATTATCACCTTTATCTTGGTAATAACGGTTTCTCAACCGATGCGTGGTATCTCTTACCGTGAGCGAATTCGGTGAGTTTCAAGACTTTCCATCCACTTCTCTAATAACTTACTGTGTATACAGCTATGTATTTCACAATGATTGACTTGTTTCCTTCCAACTTACTGTCAGTTGAGGTTGAGCTACTACCTAGTGTGTAGTGCTCTCTCAGCTATTTCTCACACCTGAGGTATATTCCATGCCGATATTTGGTATTTAGTGCTGCTGTAGTCACTTACTGTTAATCATGTCTTCACATTTGGTTTTGTACATGTATTCTTTCATTGGTGCGGCCTTGCATTTCCTATGCATCGGCCATTATAACATTATTCCTCCACAATTAACATGTTTCCAATTCCTAGCTATCCCACTTGATCATTACTGCGCAAGTGCAATACCAAAACACTCAGTCATATAGAGTGCAGAGGCGTAAACTCCTGACAGCAAATCTCTCATGTGATTCGCACGAATTCACACTGTGTTTCACTGAGATTCTGATCTCGTAATACTGGCTACTGGCTTACTGCCTAGTTTGTTTGGTATCACTTACTATGCATCTCCACTGGGTTTAACTCATAACTGGTCTTATCTGCCACATTATTATTCAACAACACTTATACAACGGTCGCTTGCTGTGCACCGTGCTCTTACTTATTGTATAACACCAACTTATATGGTTATTTTTACTGTCATATAACTCCCACAATATACTTCATTATTCACACTTATGGTTCGTCTTCATTTGGAGACTACCGAATGCTCTTTGAGCATTGATCATTCGAGTCACAAGCCGACATTATTCAGCTCGGTGTTTCACTTCATACACACATACTACTAAACTAACTGCTCTCTTTCAATAATAATATCATCCATCCTTAACATATTTCTTGAACTTGATACACATAACTATCGCTCCTGCGGTCTCACAATATTGAGAGGTATCCCCACTCTTGATGCAGTGGTTCGTTCTCCACTCTATTCACTTACATAACATAAACTTCTGCAATCAATCTAATTTACATAACACATTTTATTTGTGGCCCTAAAGCCTTATTTGCCTTGAGCTGCGCTCATTATAGGCTGTCCACACACATGTACTTCTCTGTACAACATTACGTGGTTAGAGGTTGTATTGGGCTCCGTGACAAGGTCGTTGCATCACGTTTCCTTTCATGGGATGCCCCTTAGGATTGTCAGTCCGTCTCCTGACAACTTATGTCTAAACTGGGTGTTAGTTTCAACCCTCGTGTTTCTGTCACGTCATTTCATGCAACAATTGTTGACGTAAACACCCTTCAAGGATTGCTCCTGGGTGTTACTAAGTTATGCCTTTACATCTGGTTCACACTTATTGGTATATTCAGTTAGCCACGTCGTTTGCGTTCTTAACCGGCTTATTATCCTCTTCTGTGAAGATCAACATTTCCTAGTAGTGTAGGTACTCATTCTGGGAGTTCCATCCCGTTCATTGCACACTAATGTGTCCACATTAGGCATCTGCTTGCCATGCACAGGCTGGTCATTATTCCAGCTAACATGTTTACCCCTCGGGATCCTTAAGACGTATACGATGTCTTTACATTACAGTTAGTGCACTTCGCACCTCCTGACTCTTAGACATTTCCTTGAAATGAATTCACTAATTCCTTTAGTCTAGTTATCTTAACTGGGTTCCTTTACTTCAACCATTCATGGTAATCCTTAGTTCTTGTTTGACTTATACTGCTGACCGTAGTACGGAGTCGACTACTTCCCGTGTTTTGGACTCTACTTGTATACATATGTGGGGTACCATACTGATACATTGCTACTTACCCAACTAACCCATAAGTAGGTCTGTCAGGCCCACAAGCTCCTCACGGAGTGCGGTCGTCCCACATTACAGTTGGTACACTTGTAGGGTCCGTCACACGCCTAGGTGAAGTATTCTGTTGTCAACTCCCTTATATTGTCCCTTGACAATATTCATTCCGTGCTTCCCGAACTTAATCGAGGGAAAGTTTATCCACTGTTGTATCTTGTCAACTGCCCTTGGTTTTACTGGTTTGGTTTAGAAGAAGGTTAGAAAGAAGTATTGGTTTGAAAGAAAATCTGGTTTTGAAGGAAAAGAGTTTGAAATAAATCTGAGTTTAAAGAAAAATTCTCATGGTTCACAACATCTTCTTGCCTTAACCAAATCTAGCTTCTTGCTGACTGGTGTACATCCAATTATAGAGGTTAGGCTATCCAGCCCTTCCACGGTTATGATGATCTCACTTAACTTCATGGTACTTTACCAAGTACTTTGTAGTTGTTAAAAATTTTCCCGAACAGCCCTGTAATAGCAGCACTTGCTATGGCAAGTGCGCAATGCTAACTGGCTCTCGGTTAAACACACATCTGTCGCGGTATTGTTCTTACCCGCACTATTAGCAGTGGCCTTGTTGGCCCTTACTCGACCTTACAGTCTTGATAATAACTCCTCTAGGTGACTTCTCACTGTCTTCACATGATAATCATTAACTAGGGTGTTTCCTATTCTGGAGACCCCCTTTTTACTTAGTATTGTTTCCTCTTCGTAGCCCGTTCCACGCATTGTTGTGGTTACTGAGACTTGTCTCTGTTTGGGCACTTCGTTGTGGTTCCTTTGTCAGTTGGTATACCGTTGGTGTATCATTTAACAACTGTGGTCCCGTAGACACTCGTCTCGGGTTTCATTAATCCACTTCTTGCCTGTTGCACGGTCGGTGCGTTGCAAGCTGGTTGTTCTCGACTGCTCGGCATGTCGACCCAGGCTGCCGGAAATTCTATTCTTCTATACACAAGATTCTTCATTCTTCGCTATTAAATGCAGTTAACATTGTTCAGATGGAGACCGTCTCCGGGATTCCCAGTTTTTGGAATCTACCGTATGACAGGTTCTCCGTACCTTTAGAGGTATTTAATAACAGCCAGATCGGGTATTCCGAGTGTGAGAGGACTTCCATCTCCCTGGCGTTTTTCCCCGAGTTATAAAACAGGGTTTGTGGAGGGCGGGTTGGTCACTGTAGGTTCCCAGTACACACTGGTTACTCCTAACTAGCGTATCTCTCACGCTATCACACAACCCTTAACCCAAAGTACTAAAATCCTAACTCGGTACTTCCTAAGCTTGGTAACTCAGTCATCAGAGCGATACTTCGCTTTGATACCACTTTTTGTAACACCCCTTCCAACATTAACACACTTAACAACAAACTGCAGCGGAAACAAACTTCATCACATTACTTAACTTCTTGGTGTTACACGCCGTTAACCACCCACGTGGCTAACAAGGCTATTACATATACAATTGTACCGGTCTGATGGACTAGACTCCCGAGCTACTACACATTACTATCCCTTTTCATTAACACAACAACAACACACACCTTTCAACTGTACCGAGTATTCACAAACTGGTGCCGATAACAATTTCGGTCTTACTACACCTACTGTATATATACAACTTAAATGATTACCCATGTACAACGACTACCCCGTCCTACCCTCGAACGGCTCCAGCTCTTTGTACCTGAAATAGGAAAAGAAGAGAAAGGGTGGCCCCCAAGGGGCTCAGCACCTTTGCTGGTATGGTAATCCCGCAGCCCACATGCTACCGGGCCACGCACAACTAATTGTCGTCTTAGCATGCGGTTGATTATATTTAGATCATGCATGCAACTGTAAACACACAACACACAACATTTCGCCTCGAGGGGCTCAACAAACAGATAACACATCCTCATTTGATAAGTCACTCATGGTATTCATTACCCCTAGAGTGTTTCTCCTCTAATGGAGCTACTTCCTTAATCGACGACAACTACCCATTAATCGGGTTATCCTTAAACGCCTCTTATCACAAACTGGGATTCATATCCATGATCCACATACTCCACAATTTACAACGTATAACATACATCACATAACAACACATAACAACACTTTTCACGTTTCAACGTGCACATAACAATATCGCAATAGAAATTGCATTACATCAACAACACATAACATAACGGGTGCGGTTCTCTTAGGAGCCGACCCAAACATAGTTAATTCACTGGTGAGCCTAGAGAATGATGTCACCCCCATGGTAAGCTCGTTATACAACACTCATTACCGTCCTAATAGTCGGACGAGTAACTTAAGTTAAGATGGTTCGGGTTTTGTGGCCCGAACACACCACACAAACACATGTCCCCCCTAAACCGATCATAAGTCAGAATAGCTAAGCTTTGGAATAAGCTAATGGGAGATCATAACCCGTGAGGGAAACAACCATAACAGAGAGAAGGGTAAGGCTAAGAAGGATACCCACTCCCAAAAAACGCGCGACCGGCCAAACCGGATTCCTCACCACTGTTAGTACATACTTACTTTTAGATATTAGTTAGAACCACTATGGAGTCTATCACATCTACACACCATACAGTATTACAACTGGGTTAAACACACAAGGGAGATCCCTACATTCACATACACATACACAATTAACACACGCATAGCTGTGGTTAGAACGTCCCATGGTTCGGGTCGTTTAATCCGAATACCGAACTCTATGTGATCTAGACTCAGTTAACTAAGGTAACACTTCCGAGGTTAAATGGTATCGGAGTTGAACACGCCACATAAATGAATTACTGTAAACTCATTACATGTTTTATCTTACAACGTGGCAAACATACAGAAAAACACATTGGCATACAAGCCGGTGTAATCCGGTAGGACACAGGTTGCAAGAAAACCATACCTGTCACCGGAGTCCACTTTATCATGTCCACTTATGTTCCTCGAGCAATTCTCGAACAACTGGTAATTTTACAATTACTTTCATTAAAATCGGGGTAACATGATTGTTAAAGTCTAAAGCTCATAGTTAACCCTGTTAACTAGTTAAATAACTTCTCATTTTAACTTGTTTTACTTTCACATTTTCTCCAACTTTCCACCTACTTAATTGTCCTTATAACTCACCTAACAGTCTTAAACAACCTTATAACATCATTACTAATGAATCCCCATCATTACATATCATTTTATAACCTTAACATTTAAATCATCTTATTAACTTAATCTCTCAAGCATATATATTTATCTTTCTAACCATCAATACTCTCTTAATGGCATACCACTAATACCACTTAACATTCTTAAAACTATTTTTTTTAAGGTCCGACCGACCCACCGACCGACCCACCCCCTGGGTAGGTCGGCTGCAGAGGGCATCCAAGTCCACAGTTTCAGCCCGACGACCCAGACTAGGGTCGGTCCCCTGGGTAGGTCGGCTGCAGAAACTTCCCATACATTGTCAAACTTTCTCCAAATTTTCCTCAAGCCTCCTAATGTGTTCTAACATCATTTGGCACATCAAACACACCTTTAGCCATCTACTAAACTCTTTAAATCACACACCAAAACCATCTTATCATTCACAAATTTCTTACAAAATTCTTAGCACTTGGAATGTTTTCTCCTTAAGATTTCTAAGTGGTATTTCACCAATAATGACCACTATACCAAGGTGTTTTGCAGACGTTATAAAGTGAGTGGTTAAACTGGTGTAAAATTAAAAGAAAAGAAATTAAAAACTCAAAATAAACGTCGGGCTGCAAACAAATCCCGGTCGCAGTAGTATAGTGAAAATGTAAGCAACCGGATGTCGAAACCGTGGGACTAATGTACATATAATAGTACCTAAGCGTGTCACAAGAGGGGGGATTAATTGACTTGTAAAATAAATAAAAAGAAAAGATAAAATAAACTAAGTTAATAGATAAATAAAATGGAACTCTGGGTCAGGTTAATATAATGCTAATTAAGCTATCTCTATGTTTTAATAATTTGGCAAGGTTCCTGTAATTATCTTAAGGACTAAGTCATAGCCTCATAAGAACTCGTTCACCTGTAATGCAAGGTTCTAATCAAGGTTCAAGCAAAAGCCTGCGAACGGCAGAGGAGTATTGAGGAATTACATTTGCAACTGAATACTAACTTATTAAATCATAACAAGTTTCCTCCAGTTTTACGTCTTAATTACCTATCTATTATCACCGGTCTGATCAAAATAGACTTAGGAAAGCAATTTAATAAACTCATGACATTTATTAAAAAGGTGCGAGATAACCTTTAAAACGTAACAAACTATATTCAAATAAACCAGTAAAATAATGCATAATTAATACAAACACATAATAACCATTCCCAGAGTATACGTAACTAGCCTAACATATTAATAGATAGACAGAGACAAGAGTAATAGAAATCATCCGTAATCACTCCGGCTCACTCTGATTTTGTATACGTAGGGCTAGAGGTGGATTTGTGGAATGTGGAAATAAATAAAATGGAGAAGGCGGGAGAAGAGAAATGAGATGGCGTGAGGTTTGTGGTGAAGTTGGGTCGTGGATTGTATGGGTGGTGGATGGTTGATGATTTTTGTGGTGAAGTTGCGTGTGTTTATATAGGGAAAGGAAGGAAGGAAAAGGAAGAATGATTGCAGACACGTGAGATTGAGGCGGTGGAAAGATTTGCTCATTGATTAACCAGGGGACAGAATGTGAAGAGTAGATGGATAAGTTGCAGACAGGCGAAGTCGACGAAGGCAAGTTGCAGACGGCGCGCGAAGAAGAAGACTGTTCGCGCGCGCGATTTTTATTCACGTCCGCCTGTTTTAGGGGCGGTTCCTTACTCACGTCCGCCTGTCTTTTAGGTGGTTGCAATGTTGAGGCGTCCGCCTCCCAGACCACACTCACGTCCGCCTGATTAGGCGGTTGCCTAGGTGGAGACGAGTTGTTGACTTCTAACTTTGATCGGCTCTAGATTCTTCGTTTGGACCCCGTTTTCTGAGCCGTTTGCGTCTATGTGTTCGTCTCTTTGTCCACTTTACTCCCAGCTTGGTTTTCCTCATGTTTAAACAATAAATCTGTGAGATAAACAATAAAACACAAACTAGAGGAAAACTAACCGAAGTGGAGAAATGAGCAAGAAAAGTGCTAATATTATATATGAAATACACCTATAAATCATGCTCATTTGGACACTTATCATGTTTCCTCTACACCTTAACATCATCTCTCAAACTTCTTTTCTTACTAACTAAATCTCCTTTTCACATCTTACCTAAACATCATTCCTCCTTGTACATCAACATTCCTAAACTTAAACAAACTTCTCCAAGGCTTTAATACATCCACAAAAACACACATTGAATTCTAGAACTTCCAAGGTAATACCTATCTTGTATCACTCTAAATCCATTAATACATGCTTTCTTCCTAGTAAAACACTTGTTCACCTTTAACACTTCCTAGTTCACCAAAACTTATTTAAAACAACTTAGAAATCTACATTTCCAAATTTTGCAGCATTCTTGTCTATTCTCCCATCACCCAAACACTTAGGTTTTTACCTTATTTCTTTCAAGAACACCTAAAATCCATCAAGAGTATTCTCACACACAACATACACCAAATTTTACACTACATCACAATATAGTGCATAAACTTAAATTGCTTGGCACTTAGGCCCTTAAATAACATGGCTCTTAGGCCCTTAAATTGCATAAACCTTAAACACTGAATTTCCCACATAAATAATGCCTTTGACCTGCAAATACAACCAACAATACATACGCCCTTAATAAACTCCTTGAGAGCATTTCACTAGCTCATTTACCATTGGCTCCTTAGGTATTTTATTAAGCAAATCAAGCTCATTTTCCTAAGGCATTTAAACTACATTGAGATAGACATATTTACCTCTTTTCTTCAAGATTTTTACTTGAACACTCTTGTTCTTCCTTGTTTGGAAATCGGCAAGAGGGCTTGGTTACTTGTCAATGTTCTAATCAATATACAAGTAACACCAATGAGCATTCAAGCTTCATGCTTAAACTCATTTCAAACCCTAGGTTATATATATTGTCTTAACACATTAAGGTAATTATTTTACCTTAGAATTGGAAGAGAACTTGAATAAGTATCAAGAGAGGACTCCTCCAAAACCTTTGAAGATTGCAATGAAGCTATGGAAGAACAAGAGAAGACACCATTAATGGTGAATTTTCGGACAACACAAAACATGGAGGAAACATGGATTTTCTTTGAGATTCCTTACCTTGAAGCAAAGGAGAACAACAAGGTGTGAAAATATTAGCTCAAGCTCCTTCAATGGTGAATCTCCATGGCACCAAAATTGAGTTCTTGAAGATTTGAAAAGAGGGAAATGAGGAGCTTGTTCTAACTAAGACAAGGGTAGTCTTGAAATTGATTTTGGAGCATGGAACCATAAGTTACAAGTGAAAGAAGATGAAGAATGAGATGTGGGCTGTAGCAAACCGAGAATGGAGCTTGGGAGAGATGAAGAACCGTGTGAAATGAAGAAGAATAAGAGAATGAGAAGGTAAGTAGCTAGCTTTAGATATTTAAGTAAAGTAACTATTTACTTTTTGCTATTCTTTTCCTATCTTATCAATTAACAAGGGGATGAGTCATCCCATGTAAGAAAACCGGCCCCCTTTATTACATAAGGGGTATAAGTCTTTGTTGACCAATTTAATTACTTATAACAACATATGTTACAAACTAGCTTATTAAAGTTACTATTCACTTAAACAAGACACATAGATGTGAAATTTTTGATTTCCCATTGATATATACTTCCAAATGTGATACTATATAGTACACATGTTAATTAAAGAGTAATGATGGACATTTAGCCATTCAAAACTCATTTACAAGACAATTTTTCAAAAACGTGCTTTAAGACTCCTTAAAGCACTTTTTGTGTTTTAACTTGTTTTCCAGCTTGGTTTCTTTGGTAATTGATTTAATATGTTCATTAACATATTATAAGGTATAGGTATGACCATTAGGTCTTATACAAATTTATCCCAAGCTTAGAGCACATTTTGCTCTTATTGACTTTAAGGTAATTCTTGTGTTTTGTTTGGTTTAACTGTCTACCAAAGTTTCCTAAGGACTTAATTAGCCTTATTAAATCATAATTGAATATTATTAAGTCTTGGTAGGCTCTTTGGGTCCTAACCAAGTTCACTCCAAGCTTAAAGCATGTTTTTGCTCAAACTGTATCTTAGTGCTTTATTGCATTTTACTATGGTTTAAATTGTTCACTGATGTTTCTAAGGCACTTTTTAGCCTTTACATACCATAGTTTAATATTTAAACCACATATCAAGGTTTGGGGTATTTCATGATACGTGTTTATATATATATGTATGTGTTTAGCATAACAGTTGAATAACTATATTCTTGGCCACATAATATTATTCTGTGTTATATTTGTTCCATGATGTTATGTAGTACGATATTTTATGTGTCACTAGACTTTATAACACGTGGTTTTGGCAACTTATGAGTGTATCGAAAGTAATATACACATGTGCCACGTTTGAGCTCCTTAATTATATATATTCTCATTACTCGCATTATTACCGCATAACTTATAATATGTTGTAAGTTTCTAACTTTATAACATCAAAACCTTGTAGTAAAATATAACCCAAGATTTGACAAAACTTTACTCTAGTTACCGGTAGTATATATACATTTGATTCCATTTCTTTCACATTCTATTTCCTCTCAACATCACCATTTCACCCTTCACAACCCTCTGTAACATGATTTTACAGAAGGCTATTCACTTCAGAAACAACTAGAAACTGATGTATTAAGTTTGTTAAATTATTCCTCTCCTGTTTCGTTTCTCATTCCTTAATTCGGTTTCTTCTTCACTCTCTCCCCCACTCTGCCTAGCTACTTAGTTCATTGTGTTATTATAGCTTCATTCCAATCTGTTACAGACGCATGAGTAACCATACTTTGACTGGGAAGAATCTGAAACAGAAGAAAAAAGAAACTGGAGTCTGACTGGTGTTGTTACAGAAGGACATCATTATCAAACTGATTGCTTCTCTTTCTTTCTTTCTCTGTCAATCCGTGAATTTTCTTTTCCACCCCAAGGTACTCTCTGAGTTTAAAGATTCCAGCTATGTCTTAATCCAAAACCATCCAAATAATCCCACTATCCTCACTGATGTACTTAATTTACAGAAACAGAAGTCTAAGGATTAAAACTGAACTGAGGTCGATGTTCCTTCCTTCTATTATTTAATTCAGTTTGTTATATTGACTAGCCCTTCTCAATGTGTTTATGTCTCAGCTATATGATTCAATAATTTCTTCTTCTTTAAACAACCCCAACACCTTGTTGTTACCTCTACTGAAATAGATCCACACAGAACCCAAAAACCCCAGAAACTAAGAGAAAAGAAATAGACAGACAGAAAACTGATGTATGACTCTTCTTTGTTTGTTCACGTGTTTGAATTCGCAAACCTTCCTAAACTGTTGATCCTGTCAGTTTGGTGTGTTATCAAGTTTCTAACTCAAGCTAACCCAAGACGATTTGTTATAGGTACAAAAACAACCAGGCACTGATTGTGTTGAAGAAAACTGAACGAAACAAAACCTGAAATCGAAACTGTGTTTCATTATCCTCCTGTTTGTCTTTCTGTGTTCTCTCATTTAACCTCCTTCCTTCTCCCGAATTGTTTACCCAATTAGTTAATTGTATACTCCGGTTTTAACTTCATAACAGATCCTCAATCAACTAGGACACTTCACTGAAAATTCTCCACACAGAAACTGGATCATGTTGTTACAGAAGAACAAAAACCTCAAAACTAACTGAAACATCAAAACTGATAACTTCCTTCTGTTTTTTGAGAATTCTCCATTCTAGTTTTCTTTTCAGTTTCCCTTCATTACTAACCTAGATAGTTATGTGTGTTACTGGGTTTTAAGTTTCTAATCTAACCCCTACTACCCTCACACTACTTCTACAATGTAAGTACACACACACACAAACTTCACCGCAGTTGTAAATTTTATCAGAAACAGAAGCATAAGTTGTTGCATCTGTTCTATGTCTTTTCTTTCTTTTTAGTTGTGATCTGTTTTTATTGCTTTTATTCAACACCCTCACGCTTATAGACTTGGTCAGGTGCACCCATAAGATGATAAATGTTTTGGCAACTCAAGACTACTCAAAACAGTAAGAACTCATCATTAGAAAATTGCGATACAGAACTGGGTATAACTGAAAAAGAAAGATGGAAACTGCTACAGATACTTCTGTTATTTTCCTATCAACCGATGCATCAGTTTAGTTTCTGGTTATAGAGTTTATTTACGAATGACTCACCTCCTTATCTTTGTTGTTTCTCCTAGTAGTTCTTGGCACGGTGTGAGCTCTCCAGTATTTCCTTTCAGCTAGACAGAAACCCACAAGTTATATTAAGTTTACTTGTTCTAGTTTCGGTAACCAATATGGGAAGTACAAATCTTGTTCTTTAGTAGTTCTTCTTACCTTGATCAGAGGCTAGTTGACTGGGGATTTTTTTTGTTCGATCCTAGGATGGTCTCAGCAAGGGAACTAGATTCACTAAAATGGAGGAGACAGAGGAAGACGTTACAGACTACAACTTCTGCACACGGGAATATAGGATGAAGGAGATCGCAGTAACTGAAACTCTCGGTCTTACCTTGTTGGTTATCAGGATCATCCTGGTGCGCAGGCTTGACCACACCAACTGGGAAATGCAGAGAGTAGGCAGGTGCTTGGGCTACTGATTCAAAGATGGAGATTATGTGCCGTAGTTAAAACTTAGGATTGGAAGAGAAAAGAATTGAGAAGGCAGAGGGACAGTTAAGAGGTTCTGGTTTACCTTCACGCAGGAGTAACCGTGAGTGTCCTTGGCTTGCTGTTGGCGTGGGCATGCAAGCGAGGAAGAGTTTGGCTGAGATGGAGTTTTAACTAGCGGGTAGAAACAGGAGGGCATGGCTCAGGGGAATAAACAAGTGCTACTGTAGTTTCCAAGGGATCTTGAGGACAGCCACGGTGTGCGAGCTACAAGGTGGTTATGGGTGATAATAAGAGAATATAATCTTGTCGCCTGACAGTTGGGAATAAGGAAATCGTTTCTGTTTTCCTTTTGATCTTGTTCGATCTTTCTGTATCGAGAAGGATGAGGAGCAACCGACACAGAGATGTGTTTGGCTCTTCTTTTCATTTATGTTACCTCAATGAATTCGATACTAATTTTAATTCGTGTGTGTTATATACCGAATTCGAGCTCAGCTCAACCGGTTAAGGCTTCGGGAATGGTACGAAAGGTCTCGGATTCAAATCCCGGCTAGAGCATGTTTGCTCTTTTTTCTTCTTTTTTTTGTTTCAGCCTTATTATGCCTATTTATTGCATATAAGTGACCGTATTAACATGTCGCGTTATTAATTGTATGTACACATATATATACGACTATTTGTTACGTCACGTTTTTAATTATACCTATATATGGTTACGACTATTTTATTTGTCGCGTTTTAGTTATATGTATATATTCGTTTTTACTCTAATGTTGTAAATTATATATTTAAATAACGTTTAATTATTTAGGGGTATTTCAGTTTATCTTGTCAACTAATAGGAAACTCAAACAGCAAGAGAACACGAACCATGAGCACATGACATTCATTCTGGAGCAGAAAGCTTTCAACAAACACCTTGAGACTCAGATTGCCCAACTGAATGAAAGGTTTTCTGATAGACCTGCGGGGGCTTTACCTAGCCAGCCAGAGAAGAATCCTCGCGAATATGCTAAAGCAGTGACTTTGAGGTGTGGTAAGCAGCTTGATCATTCGATCCCTGACGCTGAGAACACTCCAGCTGAACCTGAAAAGGACAAGGTTGCTGGTCAAGAGGTAGAAATCATTGAGGAACCAGTGTCAAGAAGTGCTCCAGTAGGTAACAATGCACAGAAAGATAGTGAGCTGACTGGCGAAGCTGTCTAGTCTTCTCGATCATCACGACGGGCGGTCCCTGAGCTCCCAGTGTAACACCCCTACTACGCACTTAACAATACTTGAAATCGCAGCAGAATTAAACAACTAAATAATAACTAAACGATTCGGTGCTACAACGCCGTTAACCACCCACGTGGTCAACAAGGCAGAATAAATACAAGCGCACCGGTCTGATGATCAGACTCCCGAGCATAGAACTAATAACCTTTAATACATAAACATAATACCGAGTTTGTAACTGTAATACCCCAAATTTCTAAACTGTGATTAGGGCCTTGCTTAACTGTAAACCTTAGGAAACCCTAATTTCTAAAGATGGAGAAGGTTATAATTAGTTGGAGGTGCTTGGTGAATATTAGGAACCTTAGTTTCCGGAGTATCACCCGGTAAACCTTAGTTTCGCAGGATTCCTAAAATTTCGGAAAATTACTAAATTCCTCAGGAACTGAGAAATGGTTATCAACCTTAGGAAGCGTGTTAGATACTTTTGAGAGTGTTTTGAGGGAAGAAACAATCATATCTTTCTTCTTTTAATATAAGACAATCTAGTTACATTTTTCAGTATTTAGTGGTTCTGGGCAAACGAGGCTTCGGGAGAGCTCATAAGTAACCCGAGGAAATTCCTGGAACTTGATAACCCACACTAGTATTAACATACCTACACATATAGTTTTAATACCTATAAAAGGCTCAAGCCAAACATGGCCTAAGGTGGTGGCCAAAAATATCTAGGAAAGGAGAGAAAATATCTCGGTTACTATTCACCACTATTCACACCTCCTTACTATTTGTAATGATGATCAAGGCAAGTTGCCCCCTCCTTATCCATTCAAAGGCGGTTATGTATGGATGGCTAGGATTGGTTTTTGGCACTTGACACAAATCAATGGCTATGGACAATTCTAGAAGTAATGATTACACGTTAATGGATAAGGATGAAATTTAGTATAAAAAGGGGGGGTGGAGGTCGGCCATGGTAGGTGAGAAAGGTGGCCATTATTCTTCATCTACCTTGTTTCTCCTAAGCTAGAAAACACCATTGGAGCTTAGGCAACAACACTCCTCCATTGGAAACACAAATCTAAGGTAGTAATTAAGCTAAAATTAAGGAAAAAGGCAAGTTTAAGGAGTGGGAGCCAAAATCCAAGGTGGGCGACTTGGTTGGTGGAGATTTTTAGCTCAAGAAACTTATAATCAAGGTATAATAACATCAAAATGGCTAGGAGAGGACAGGTAACATCTATGCACATCACTTTCACCCTTTAAGCTTATTTTTCCTTCTTAAGTCATTCTATTTGGTTACCTACGAATCCTATCTCCTATTTTCTTAAAATTTTTACAGTAAACTAGGGATGAATAGTTAGTGATTATCCTAGAAAATCAAGTCGAAATCAGGTTGGGAAGTAGGAAAACTCTAAAGAATCTTGAAAATGGAGAAAAATGAGCTTTAAGCTTTAGGAATTGTTTGGATGGGTTTCCGACATGATTTTGATCTACAATTTTGAGGGTAGTCTTGAATAGTGAATATATGGTTATGTTTGAAAAATCAAGTCGAATGGAGAAATTTAAGTCGGTTAGACAAGGTAAAGAAGCTAAAAATGAGAAAATGTGCTTTAAACCTTTCTGAGTGTTTGGATGGGTTTCCGAATTGATCTTGAGCTGAAAATTTGAGGAGATACTTTTGTTGTTGATATTGGATAATGGTTAAATTTTAGGCCGAGACTCCTTTGGTAAGTTATTTAAGTTGGTGAATAGTGATTTTGGTCAAGAATAAGAATTTAAGCTTTCTAAGGTGGTTTCTTGGAAATTGTTTGATTCTCTGATTTATTGGAGCTTGAATGGTATTGTTATGATGTTATTAAGGTTATTTTAGAAGTGGTGAGCTTGATGTGGGAATTACTTGTGTAAAGCTTGGTTATGATATCTTACTCATGATTGCAAATGTGTTTAAGGATAATGTAACACCCCAACCCGGAATCCAATAACCTGAACGGCGATCACTCCCAAATAAAATACAACTGCAGCGGAAATAAATACAACAACCGGGCGGTATTACAATGCCGTTGGCCACCCTTGTGACCAACAAGGCTAAATCCAAATACAATCTCCAAAAGTCACGGTCTGAATACGAATACAATCCGAGATACTAGGAATCAAACTCTAATGTAAAATACTTAAGTAAAAACAAGTAACTATAAGAAGACTCCCATAGCTTGAATCTACCCCACCTACACTCGGTGTGGTAATCTTCTCAACTTCAGGTACCTGAAAAATGGGGGTGCCCCCAAAGGGGCTCAGCAAACAATGCTGGTATGGAAAACGTGCAGCCCATCGTCTACCGGGCCACACCAACTACTTTGTCGAACACATGCAGTTCATTTTTATAAAGCTGTAAACAAGCATAGTCTGATAATAACAAGTATCCATACAAGGACAATAATGTCACTTAGAACAAGACTTCAGAAGGTCAAGTTAGCTGAGCTGAATCATTTGATAGCTGTCGGGTCCACACAGTGGGACTGACAGATGTATAAAAGTATATCAATATAGTGGAGGTATAGTGACCCCGTTATAGAGAAAGGTTGGGCAGTTAGTCCCCAGGAGATAACGTAGTTAAACCCTGTACTGAGAGCTGATGGGAAATAGAACCCACGAGAGGAATGAAGTCTTCCTCTCCACTGAACTGATGGGCATTAGAAACCCGAGAGGAATAGAGTCTTCCTCTCCACTGAAATGTTCCGTCGCGACGTATAACTGAATAGGAGACGACCTGAGACAGGTACAACTCCTGTAGCATGCATGGCCAGATCCAACTGGGCTCCTCGTTCTCGTAGTATAGAATTGTTAAGTGTCATATAAAGACGTTAAACAAGAACACAATGTGTATTTGTAACACCCCAACTACAAATAACACACTTAACAACTCTTTGCAGCGGAAATCACAACTCACATCATAACTCAACTCTTTGGTGTTACACGCTGTTAGCCACCCACGTGGCTAACAAGGCTAACATGCATACATCGTACCGGTCTGATGGACTAAACTCCCGAGCGACTACACATAAATCCCGTTCCATGTCCAACAGTCATTATACCCTTACATTACAGTTGTACCGAGTAATTACCAACTAACGCCGATACATTTTCGGTCTTACTACACCTATAATACATCCACAATTCTCATGACTACCACATACAATACTACCCCGTCCTACTCTCGAACGGCTTCCAGTTCCTTGTACCTGAAAAGTATGGGAGCCCCCAAAGGGGGTCAGCACCTTTGCTGGTATGGTAATCCCGCAGCCCACATGCTACCGGGCCACGCACAACTATTTGTCGTCTTAGCATGCGGTTGATTTATTTCAAACATGCACAAACTCACACACATATCATGCTTATAAGCAAACATCCATTAATAGAATACATACACAAGGTTAGCACACTCAACATAACAACACACTTCACTTTATAACATACACAACTTAATTTCACTCTTCTTAGAGTACATGAACTTCATTTAGGGAGTGCCGGGGTGATATAAGCCCGAGCACAACATACATACATTTTCTTTACTTGAGTGGCGGCCTCATATAGGACCGTACACAACATACACAATTTCCCCTAGCTCCAATAGTGATGAGGTAGGTAAGCCTTGGTTAAGCTTGTGGGTGGTTGTAATTCAAGGAGGGAGAACAACCGTAACATAACAAAGAGGGAGTCGAAGCGAACTTAGGCTTCAACACCCTACCAACATTGTACATAATTTCCCTCCTAGCCCGATGTGGAGGTCGGGTAGGTAAGCTTTGGCTAAGCTAGTGGGAAGTAGCAATGTATCAGCAGGGTACCCCACGTATGTATACGAGTGGAGTCTAGAACACGGGAAGTAGTCGACTCCATACTACGGTCCGAAGTAAAAGTCAAGCAAGAGCAATGGATTACATTGAATCGTTGAAATAAAGGAACCTGAAGGACGAACATATAGCTGGAGTAAGTACCCAGCCTAAATATGGCGAGGCAGATGCCTACTATGATACGTTAATGTGCAATGATCGGGATGAGACTCCCGAAGTGATCACTTGAACTACGGAAAAATCAATCTCACTGGAAATGACATTTAACCCAGCCAAGAACGCAGGGCGATGTAGCTAATGAAACGTACTCATAAGTGCGAGCCGGACCCAGGTCGGTGTGCCAGTGGGCCCGCGAGGGCGCTGGGCTCCCGTGAGGGGGGGTGGAGTGTAACACCCAGAGAGGGTTACCTCCCACATCGATTGGGGAGGAGAACGAAGTGTGCCTTATAGGTGCATGGATACCTCTCCCTTGTGTGACGCGTCTGGAGAGGTGTTGGTATCACCCTCCGGAACAAAACCCCAAAAGTAGGGACAATATCCACCTGTGTGAGGGCTTCCGCTTCCGCTGGGCCACTCTGGTGTGACGCGTTTTGGGGCGAAACCCCAGGAACAAATCCGTGCGGCCTGCGTGCCAAAGCGGACAATATCACACATGTGGGTTGATTAGGCTGGGCCGTCACAGTATTGTCAATTATCACGTTTAGGATAATGACGTTTGTTATAAAGTGAAGTTAGTGAGAGACTTGAGTACAAGTCCTCGGTATACTGAAGCGCAGGTATTTAATCCACTGGTATAGTAGTGTTTGTATGCGTGGGACATACACGTTGTAGTCAGCATCATTCACGCACATAAAATAATACAACAGTGCACAAGAGTAAAACAACAGTTTACATTAATTATCTTGGTCGTTATTTCAAACAACAGATAGCACACATGCCGGTGTAATCCGGTATAAAACAGGTTGCAAGAATCCCATACCGTTCACCGTAGACTGTACTTGTTTAATTCCCGGTCAACGTCTGGTCAAACAAAGTCCTAGAATAGGATTAACTGAGAGGGTTAATTTATGTCACCCTTATATAATGATCCTATTGAATCTTTTAACAAATCTCGTATTTGTTATTTCATGGAGGTTTATTTCTTTTAATTACCTCATGATTTTATGTATAACTTATTTGTTATTCCTTTTGATTTATTTATAAATCCTTTAATGTACATATATGTATTTATTTATTCATGTACTGTATTTGTTATTTTTTTTTTGTCTAGCTGACATAACAACTTATAATTCCTTAACTATATTTATATGTCATATATGGACATAAAGTTCTTATAGTTTTCATTATTCCTCCTTTAACCCAAAAGTAATAATCATTGGTTATCTTTAAATTCCTTATAACTATATAAGTCATAGTTTAAACCTCATAACTCCTTTAATCAAGATTCTTTCTTTCTAATTCCTCCAAATATCCATGTATGACCTATATTTATTTTAATCTAATTTCTTACCCTTATATTTCGGTTATTTACAAAACAACCACATTAATTCATAAACTTTATATTTAAATTCTAATCTTATCATAGCATAGAGTTTTAACTTCTTATTTAGCTAAATTACAAGGTCACACTAATATTTTGGTATTTAGCTTTTAAATATTATAACTTTCAAAAATTACAACTTAGCCCCTTAAATTCTCGGCCTTAATAATTTATTTCTTATAATTACAATCTAACCACAAAATCTTATAACCTTTACATAATGTCATGTAAACTATAGTCTTAATTTTAATTCTCCATAAATGCCGAATATATATATATAAATTCTTAAATTACCAAACTAACCCCAAGGTAATTCGGCTTTGTCATTTATTCTTCCTTAATTACATTTTCATCCCAAAACTTTATAATAGTTTCTTAATAACTTATAAACTATAGTCTAAATATTTAATTCCTCAAAATTTCGAGAGTGAACCTAATAATTCTCTTAATTATGAATTTGCCCACTAATAAGCTCCAAACTTTCATAACAATTTTTATAAATTACATAATAGCCCAAAACTTTATAAAGTGTTACTTTAACACTTTTTAAATTATCTAAAATTCATAAACTTAATTCCTAACCTTATATTATATCATATATATTCCAAGAACACCCTTAACTCTCGGTTTTTATAATAAACACACTAAACTTTGTAAAAATTACATTTAGGCCACATAACTTAATTAATTAACCATTTAAGCTCTAATAAAATATTTTTAACTCACCAAACTTTATAGTATAAGTTTATATACATAAGTAGCTCCTTAAAATCTATTTAACACTTAGAGCATTCGGCCATAATTTATTAAGGACCATATAGTATATAAAAGTGGATTTATATGTCAAAATAACTATACATAAATTCATATGAGTCATATAACTTATGTAAAAATTATTGTAATGTCTTATATTGATTCTTAGCTTAAAAATAAGCATTTTTGCCCTTGACATTTCGGCCTTAATTTATTTGTAACTTAAATAAATTTTGTGACACAAAAATGTGTCTTAAGGTAAATATTTTCTATATATGTTATAGATTATTTTTGGCATATAAAACCATATAGTTTCGGTTTTAATTAACCTAGGAGATGTACATAATTTTTGTATAATTTTTAGAAGCTTAACAAAGCTTATAACATAAAGATTTACTTAGTAAACTTACATCTTAACAAAGGTGGTTTAGTGCTTGAACTCTTCTTGAATCTCCAAGCTTTCTCCAAGGTAATATTGATGCTCCACTTCGGTTATATGCAAGTGGTGAAGGTGTTTAGGAGTTAGATCTTCAATAAAGATCTTAAGTAGATTTGTAAGTAGTTTTACAAGAATTTACCTTAAGCTTTTTCCCTTATAATTTCGGCTCACCAAAGGTAGATGAAGAACAAATTTTCCTTCATCAAAATGGAGAAGAAAAGGACCTTAGAAGAAGTAGAACTTGGTTACACATAAAAATGTGCTTTAAGGATTTTCAAGCATTAAAACTACCTTAAGATAACCTTGAGATGCTCCTTGGATTAGTGTTGGTTTGGACAACCTCCTTGGATAACTAATTGATGCCGAACCCTTGTTGATATGCTAGGAAGAGTTTTGCTTCAAGGTTTGACAAGAAATGCTAGGAAATTACCTTAAAGATGAAGATAGAAGTTAAAACTCCATTAATGGACTTAAGAGCTTCAAAGGAAGAAGATGAAGCAAGAAGAGAGAGGAGGGAGCCTTACCAATTCGTTGATGAAGAGTGCAAGGAGGGAAATGAGACTAAACTCACGTATAAGGTAAGAGAATGCAATTTGGAATTGATTTTTGTTTTGTCAAATTTTAATGTCAAATGACTATACTTTTTCCTTAGTTTATTTCATGGGTTATTGGCTCAATGAATGCCCTTCTTTCCAGCATATAACCGGCCATAATGGGAGACAAGGCAATGTGGGAGAAAAATAATGTGAGCTAGAAGACAAGGTAAGAAAAGTAATGCTTTATTCCTTTGATTTTTCAATGTTTATGCTTGTCTTCTTCCTCTCTTGTAGGTGAACGAATTTAGGGACTGAATGGAGCTTACCAACCGGTGGAGAAGAGCCAAGGAAGAGCAAAGGAAGTTACTTAAATGATAAGGAATCAAAAGAAAGGAATCTAGATCTACTTTTGCCTTTTTGCATTTTGTTTTCTTCCTAGCTCACATGGCCTTATTCTTCTGCATAATTTCGACAGCTTGATGGTCAAATAAGACCTAGATACTTTGACATTAAGTAATATAACACATGGGAAGGTGAGTCACCATGTTTTAAGCCTTTAATAAACTTTAAAGGCAAATTTTATACTAGTTTTTGCTCTCAAAATCGGCCCCTAAGAGCCTTGTTGACTAGTCTCTCCAACTGATTTAGAAGGTCCTTTTAACCCTATTTAAGATTACCAATTCGTGGCATGTCAAAAACTACAAGGCAATTGCGTAAAACGCGTTTTCGTGACACCCGAAGGTGTGTTTTTGTGCTCTAAGGAAATTTTGGGAATTTTTTTTTTATGAGTTCCAAGTGTTTGTAAACACTTATTATAGTAAATAAACATATACTAAGATGTTACATTGGGTTATATGGGGTTATATCAACCCGTGGCATAATTTACGGGCCATCGGGACACACCCGGGCAAAAAGGAGCGCTAAGAAATACTCCCGAGGTTTTTGTTGAATTTTGAGAAACTACTTCGTGGGTTCTCTTTAGAATGATTAATAATGATGTTAGGAACTCTAATAATTAATTTTATAGGAGTTCGTGCCACCTCGGCACTCCTCCGGACTTTTCGTGCTTTAAGGAGCGGGCGTGAGCACTCCCGAGCATTTTGCGTATTTGACTGAATATAGCCTAGGGAATATGTTTATATATTCATATAATGAGTGTATGACCATTTGGTTTAAGTTTTAGAAGGTTATACAAGGTCATGCTTGATCACATGTTTCTAAGGCGTTTTAGCGTTTATGGAGAAACGACTATTTTTACGTAACGTTCTCATGCATGGGTTTGCATGCGTACGTGAGATGATTTATATTTGAATTATTTTCCATTAAATAATGGTTTAATAATATTAATTAGATTTGGGGTATTTCAGATAACCTCTTGTGGCGGTGGTGGAAAGTATTGTGTGATGTTGATATCATGGTTATCCTAAGGCTATGCCTCTTGTGAGAGCCTTTAAGGCCAAGCCGACGTTCCGGCAACAATATAAGATCCTACTAATGAATTGGAGCTGCCACTATGATCTACTCCTATTGGGCAGAAGTTTTCAATAGGGGGTGTGCACACTTAAGGACATAGGGTGGGTGGTGGTGGTGGTGGACTTCATTTGGAAATATCTTGTTTATGATATTAATTATCTCTTGATAATTCTTGGTACAGGTAAATGGTGTGTGATCTATTCTGATTTGTTATATATTGTTAATATTTGTTGAAAACAAAGGTTTTAAAGATAAAATAAGTTTTTACGGGGTGTGGTAGTGTTACTCAGTTTTTACTGATTTTATTTGTTTGTGTCTTCCTGTGTATATGAACTTTGTGTGTTCAGGGTAACTGGGATGGTCACCTTCTCTGCACGAGGACGAGTTCACCGATACTTTCTATATTTTCATGTTTGTCACCTATCGTAGGAGTATACAGCCTGGGGTCACCGAGATAGTGCTTGAGGAGTGGAACAAGAAGATACAGGGTTTTAGGCACCCGGAGAATGGCAGTAGTCAGTCCATTACCTATGAAGTTTCCACTGTTTATGAGTACATGGAAGTAGTCCCATGCTAAGTTGCTAATGATGTAATAGTCTTTGATACCCCTTGCTTTTGGTGTAAAATAGGAGTAGGAGCTAACATAGTAGTTGGCTGGTAGGGGTCTTTTGGTACAGAGGTGTAAAGTGACGGGTTGGTTGTGTCACTCTTTTGGTAGGGGAACAGCGTTGTAAGATATCTAATGAAGGGATGGTGGTGGTAATAGCCTTACACTTACTAGTCTTTAGTAAGTGTGGCGGTAACACCCCGGTGATAGTATTAGGGGACCTTATGTAAAAAGGACTGACGCATGTATAATACAAGTTAATGATGATATTTCTGTTATGGCATGTTTCTTTTAAAAAAAATGACTAAGTAAATGGTGGTGGTAAACCGGGGCGTTACAGTAACTACATCCATAACTGTAAACTGTACACCACAAACTGTCACTGTGAACTGTCAATGACCGTCACTGTAATACAGCGGTACCAAAATATATCACCACGGGAGCACAGGCGCATCCCGGGCTCAACATCCAAAAATAACCAAAAGTATTCCTGCAACCTAGAATCTATAGCCATTCCGCTTCCTCGATCCTCATCCTGCAGTAAAAATATGGAGCCCCCGAGGGGGTCAGCAACCCTTGGCTGGTATGGTTAACGCACAGCCCATCGGCTACCGGGATACACGCAACTAATTGTCATGATGACATGACATTCATTTTAAACATACAACATACATATCATAGCAAGAATATTGCATAACAACATCACACATAACACACAAGGACAATTCCTTTTAGGAAACGAACCAACACAATTAGTTCCCATGGAGAGCCTAGAGAATGTTGCCAAACTCATGCTAAGCTCGTTACATAACTCGTTACCGTCCTGTTAGATTGAACGAATAACTTAACACAAGGTGCCTCGGATATAGTGATCCAAGCACACCGAACGAAACATAGTATGCCCCTGTGGCCCGACGTGAGTCAGTAAAATAGCCTTGGGTAAGCTAAAGGGAAGGATGAAAACCAAAATGGAAGACAGCCATAACATACAAAGAGAATCGAACCGGTTATGACATCGACTCCCATACTCACACGCGTGGCCGGAACTACCAGACTCCTCACTCCCTAGTTCGCACTTGTTAGAAGTTCAACATCGAACTCAACAAACAATCACATACAAGTGGTTAAGTCTTGTTAGACACACACAAGGGGAAATGAGTCACACTTAACAACACAATAATATTTAACAACAGTAAACTCATTACATGACTTAAGTCTTACAAGGTCATAAACACACAGAAAAACAAACAACACACAAGCCGGTGTAAACCGGTAGGCAACAGACTACAAGAAAACCATACCTTGGTCCCTGCTTCGATTGGTTTCCACCGTAGGCAACTCCTATACATAATTAACGATGTCGGTTAATTAACTTATTCAACTTATAACTTACTAAGTGTTTACATGTTTTCATGACCATGTTTTACCCTTAATCTTACACTCATTTTATCTTTATTATTCATACTAGGGCCCACTGCATAACTCTCATTCTCTTTCTTAGATTTAAAGAAAATTTTTTTTGTTCTGGTTCGGGACCGCCCCTCTGGGGAGGTCCCCAGGGGCGGTCCACAACAGAATGTCTCACGCATGCAGCAGACAACAGGACCTCCCTTCAGGGGCGGTCCACTGCAGAACCAATTTTCTAATGTGCTTTTCTCCTCTTTTTGAACTCCAAATTCATCCCAATTTTTCCTATGTTTCACACATGTTCTCCCACATGTTTTAACATCTTTTGGGCACACTTAAACCCTCTCTAAACATCCCAAAAACTCCCTAAACTTTTACTCAACGTTTACTAAGTCCTTAACACTTAGAACATCTTTTTTTCTTACACTTTTAACTTGTATTCTTGCCTAGGACTTCATCTAACCAAAGTATTACCTCATTACCTTATAATCATCTCTTTAAGCATCATTTGCACTACCACAATCCCCTATACACAAACTTCCTAGGTCCTTCTCACAAGCTCTTGTTTTAAACCCTCACGAGGCATTTCCCTTTCATTGCTCACCAAACTTTGCACAAGACTAAAACACACTCTTACTACTACCTTGGTATGCTTATAATCACCCATTTGATTCTCTAAACTTCCTTGAACAATGCCCAAGTCATTTCCATACTTATGAACACCTAAATTCCTTTCCTTTCACCAAATCAACCCTTAACAATTCCTAGTGAACCCTAGGTCATCAAACTTCATTAAAACACCTAAACTTCTTATTTTCTATTCAAATTTTGACATGGCTCCCCTAGTATTTTCTTACACACCAAACACAAGGTTTCTCACCCTTGAACACTCAAGAACATTTATTCACACAAAAATGTTCTTTACACACAACTAAGCCTTAAACTACACTACATAACAATATAGTGCATAATTTAATTTGCTTGGCACTTAGGCCCTTAAATTGCATAAACCTTAAACACTGAATTTCCCACATAATATATGCCTTTGACCTGCGAATACACCCAACAATACATATGCCTTTTAATAAACCCTTGAGGGTATTTTACTAGGTCATTTACCTTTGGCTCCTTAAGTAGTTTTAATAAGCAAAATAAGCTCATTTCTCCTAAGACATTATAAGCCACATTAGGTTAGCATATTTACCTCTTTTCCTCACAACTTCTTTCTTGTTTCCTTGTTTAAAATCGGTAAGGGTGTTTGATTGCTTGTCAACTTCTAAACAATATACAAATAATGAAATGAGTATACAAGCTTTATGCTTCATCTCATTGTAAACCCTAGATACATAGATTGTCTTAGAACATTTAGATGATTGTTTTACCTTGGATATGAAAGAGAGTTTGGAAGATAGGACTCCACCAAGCCCTTGGAAGATTCAAATGAAGCTAGAACAAGCAAGGTAAAGACACCATTAATGGTGATTTTCGGACATCACTAAAACATGAAGGAAATGTTATTTTTCTCTGAGTTTCCTTACCTAGAAGCAAAGGAGAACAATAATATGTGAAAAGATGAGCTCAAGCTCCTCCCATGGAGATTCCTCTTGGCACCGAAATGGAGCTCTTGGAGTTTTGAAAGGATAGGATTGAAGATCTTGGCAAGACAAAGAGAATGGTGGTCTTTGTTTTTGATTTGGCAAAGTGAGCTTGGAGATAATGGCAATGGAAGATGGAGGTTGATGTTGTTGCTGTAGCATCACCGTGAAAGAGAGGGAGAAGGAAGGTAGAAGACGTGGGAAAGCAAAGGAAATGAGAGAATGAAGATAAGTTTGCTTTTGGAAGATATTAAGTAGTAAAGTAAATAGTAACTTGCTTTATTATTTGTTATTTACTTGTTAACTTGCAAGGTGGTGACTCACCTCATAAAAACCGGCCCCATTAGTCATCTAGGGGTATTTTAGTCTTTGTTGACCAATTAACTCACTTATATTGACATATGTTATAAACTTGCTTATTTTAGTTACTATTCACAAAAACAAGGCACATTGTTGTGAAATTTTTGATTTCCCATTGATTTAGACTTCCTAATGTGATACTAAGTAGTACACATGTTAATTAAAGAGTAATGATGGACATTTAGCCATTCAAAACTCATTTACAAGACAATTTTTCAAAAATGTGCTTTAAGATTCCTTAAAGCACATTTTGTGTTTTAACTTGTTTTCAAGCTTAGTTTTCTTTGGTAATCGGTTTAATATGTTCATTAATATATAAATAAGGTCTTGGTAAGCTCATTAGGTCTTAACCAAGCTTATCCCAAGCTTAGAACAATTTTGGCCCTAATTAACTTTAAGGTGTTTATTTGTGTTTTCTATGGTTTAAATTGTTTACTAATGTTTCTAAGACTCTTTTTAGTCTTAATATACCATATTTTAATGTTTAAACAACACACTAAGGTTTGGGGTATTTCAATCTACCCCCCTTAAAAGAACTTTGTCCCCAAAGTTCACATTTCCCACATATCTTTAATATTAGAACACGGGAATACTTATAAACAATGTTTCTATAACAACATTAACAACATACTTACATAACATCGGACACAAGGTCCAAACCACATAACAACACAACATCATTCAGACTCAACGGTCTGTAACATAACAAGGTAACAACATAGCAACATAACACATACAATGTATCCAAATACATGTCGTACACACATAACCGAAACGGCTCTACCCCCCTTAAAATACGGGGACGCCCCTACCCTATACATATAAATACTAAGAAGTAAACAACGACGGGTACTTCGCCTTCATCTTATCTTCCAGCTCCCAGGTGGCCTCCTCAACGTCCTGGTTAGACCAGAGAACCTTCACAGTCTCACTGACTTATGGCGAGTGTCTCGAGTCTTAGTATCCAGAATCCGTACCGGAGTCTCCACTGATCGCATGGGGGCTCTAAGGTTAGCCTTTCAGGCTGAAGCACATGAGACGGATGAGACATATATTTCTTCAACTGGGACACATGAAATACATCATGTACCTTGCCCAGCTCGGCGGGTAAATCAAGTCTATAAGCTACCGGGCCGATCCGCTCCGTCACAACATAAGGCCCCACATATTTCGGGCTCAACTTGCCTTTTTGGCCAAAACGAAACACTCCCTTCATGGGGGATACTCTAAGAAATACCTGATCGCCCACGGCGAACTCTAGGTCACGTCTGTGCACATCGGCGTATGATTTCTGCCTATCCTGAGCTGACTTCATGTTAGCCCGGATCTGTCGTACTTTTGCTTGAACTTGCTCCAATACTCTGAAGCTATAATGACCATCTCACTCAACTCATCCCAACATAATGGCGTGCGGCATGGTCTACCGTACAAAGCCTGGAAGGGAGACATCTTGATCGAAGCATGGTAACTGTTGTTGTAATTAAACTCAATCAGATGTAACTTATCAATCCAGCTGGTCTGAAAGTCAAGTGCACATGCACGTAACATATCCTCGAGTGTCTGGATGGTGCGCTCACTCTGACCATCTATCTGTGGGTGGAACGCCGTACTTAGCTTCAGCTCGGTACCAAGCGCTTCCCATGTGGATTTCCAGTACCTCGAGAGGAATCTGGTATCCCTATCAGACACGTAGCCTTCGGTACCCCATGGTGCCGAACAATCTCTCTATCAAAGAGCTCTGCAAGTCTTGCCACTTTCCAAGTGTCCTTAATCGGAATGAATCGGGCCACCTTGGTCAATCGGTCAACAACAACCCAAATCATATTCAGACCTCCCCTTGTAGGCGGAAGCCCTACTACGAAGTCCATGGAAATGTCATGGAACTTCCACTCAGGCACTGGCATTGGCTGTACTATACCACCAGGCCGTCGGTGCTCAAACTTGACCTTCTGACAAGTGAGACACGTCAACACATAATCGTTCACATCCTTTTTCATTCCAGTCCACCAAAAATAACGTTTCATACCCTTATACATTTTTGAAGCTCCGGGGTGAATCGAAGTCGTAGAACAATGGGATTCACTTAGTATGCGCTCCTTCAGCTCAGCGCTACCCCTCAGAATACACAGTCGGCCATTAAGCCTAATCAGGTCATCATCGTGGAGTCGGAAGTCATACTTCTGACCCTCGAATGTGCCATCAATAAGCTTCTGCCTGATCTCCAACATATACTGATCCCTCATCTGAGCACTCCGCACCTCTTCAACCAAGCTAGTATGAGAGACTAGCGAATGGAGAGTGTGTGCTCGGCGACTCAATGCGTCAGCTACCACATTTGCCTTACCCTTTATACGCAGATTGATGTCGTAATCGTTTAGAAACTTGACCCACCTTCTTTGTCTCATGTTCAACTCCTTCTGAGTGAACAAGTACTTCAAACTCTTGTGGTCGGAATAGATTGTCACGCTTACCCCGTACAAATGATGTCGCCATATCTTCAATGCGAAGACAATGGCACCCAATTCTAAGTCGTGGGTAGGGTAGTTCTCTTCATGCTTCTTCAGTTGTCGGGAGGCGTATGCTACGACCTTCCCGTGTTGCATCAACACACAACCCATACCTCTGCCTGATGCGTCGCAATAGACCTCAAAACCATCTGAACCGTCTGGTAAAGTCAGGACTGATGCAGATGTCAGAGCATCCTTGAGACTCTGAAAAGAACTCTCGCAGTCATCTGTCCACCCGAATGGAGCATCCTTCTTCATCAAGGAAGTCATCGGCTTCGAGACACTGGAGAAGTCCTTCACAAATCTCCTATAATATCTTGCCAGACCGAGGAAGCTCCTGATATCGGTAACTGTCTTCGGCCTAGGCCAGGTGCACACTGCATCAATCTTTGCCGGATCAACAGCAATCCCGGCTTCAGAAATCACATGGCCAAGAAAAGATACTTGGTTCAACCAAAATTCACACTTTGAAAATTTCGCATATAACTGATTCTTTCTCAATGTTTGCAACACACTTCTCAGGTGGCTTTCGTGCTCACCCCTCGATTTCGAGTACACAAGAATATCGTCGATGAAGACTACCATTGACTTGTCCAACTGAACTTGGAACAAGCGGTTCATTAAGTCCATGAACTTGGCTGGTGCATTGGATAAACCAAACGGCATAACCGTAAACTCATAATGTCCATATCTGGTTCTGAATGCGGTCTTCTCAATGTCACTGTCACGGATGACAATCTGATGTATCCGGATCGTAGATCTATCTTGGAGACCACTGATGCTCCTTTTAACTGGTCGAACAAATCGTCAATATGGGGTAAAGGGTGACGGTTCTTCACCGTAACTGCATTCAGCTCTCTGTAGTCGATGCAGAGGCGGAGACTACTGTCCTTCTTCTTCACGAAGAGGACCGGCGCTCCCCATGGTGAAACGCTAGGGCGGATAAATCCCTTGTCGAGTAGGTCTCTCAGCTGCTCCTTGAGCTCTGTCATTTCAGCTGGAGCCATACGGTAGGGCGCCTTCGCTATTGGTCCGGTGCCCGGAACCAAATCAATCTCAAACTCTACTTCCTGTGCTGGCGGCATGCCCGGCAGTTCCTTAGGAAATACATCAGGAAACTCCGACACTACCGGCACATCTGGGCTAAACTTTGGGTCTCTCTCTATGTCCTGGACATAGCAGAGGTATACATCATTCCCTCGTCGTAGTTCACGATACATAGCCATGGCGGTGATGAGCTGAGTCGAAGGCTCCCTGGGCCTCTGGCGGTAAGATATAGTAACCCCAGACGAACTCCGAAGAAGCAGACAATGCTCGGCACATAGGATTCTGCCCTTGTACCGCTCCAACCAGTTCATCCCGACAATCACATCAAAACCAAGTCCCTCGAACTCTATCAAGTCGATCGGAAACTCTTCATCTCTGATTCGTACAACAACCTCTCGGTGGTAGCGGGTACACCTGATCCGCTCTTTTGACGGGAGAGTGACTAGAAAATCTGGCATCTCATCACCGTCTAACCCCGACCTCTTCACAAAAGATAGCGAAATAAATGTATGTGAGGCTCCGGAGTCGAACAAGATCGAAGCGTCCACGCCATTGACTGGAAAGGTACCGGTGAGGATTGTGCTGCTCCTGCCGGCTTCTGCCTCATTGCAGACACTCAGTATACCTCCCATTCCGAGTGCACAGCCTAATTCATTGGGAAACTAATAAGTATTTAGTAATAACACGGTTGACATACTTCAAACAACTCCACTTTATTCATTAACACACGCTTTACAACATACGTTGGTTTACACTGTTGACATAACTAACACATACAACATCCTTAACATACACTGGTTTAACACATTACATAATTACACAAGGCTTTAAAACTGTCTGAAGGTCAAATTCAAACGTCCGGGTTTCATGTGTGTGGCATTGATCACTGTCGATGGTGCGGTATTCAGTTTGATCTTCTTGATGCCATTATATAGCATCCTTGACTGCCCACCCATGATTAACACATCTCCTGATTTCAACACTAGCTTCTTTGCGAGAACAGCACGCTTCTGCTCGCCGTACACAAACACTGCGGTATCACCAATGGACCAAGACACCACGGGTACTCCCTTACTTAGAGACTCGGGTGACTCGTCCTTATCTTGGTGTAACCCTAACTGTCCACCTTTCTGGTAGAAGTTCACAATACATGCTTTAACACTTGGTACTGAATCTGATTCAACTTGCTGAGCAATTCCCACGGCGTGGTTAACGACCGCAAGGAACTCATCAGGTATACTTGGTACAGTTGCTCCATATTCAGCTCGCACTTCTTGATATGTCTTGGTGTAAGGGTTCCAGTCCTTACCCATGCACATCATCTTCAATTTCATTCTTGATGCTCGGGTATTCGGGTGTATAGAAACCTCCGGGTGCTGCTCCTAGTTCATTGCATCGTCTGATGATGTGGATTTGCGCTTCCGGTGTCAGGTATCCATTTAAAAGTATCATACCTGGTTGGATGACTTGAAATTGCTCCATTGGGAAGCCGGTGATGTTGATGGTGGTCTCTTTAGGGTTTGGTGTGGGTGGGATTGGATAGCAAATATTGAAGGTTCCTAAGTTTTCAGATTACCTAATTAGGTGTTCTCACATTATACTTTAACTGTTTACTTACATGGTTGTTTACTTAAACTCACTAACACACATGCATGAAATGCGGTATGCAATTACTTATTTCATTCAACAGTTTTGGCGGTACCTGGTTTAGTAGAGGGCCCTGGTGCCTCAGACCGGTCCACCACATTCAGGGCGGCCTTGCCGGATCCCGACCCCTTCCCCTTCTGGGAATCTGTGTACCTCTGATCTGGGGGTGGCTGATTCACCGTCTTCGGGCCATCGGTGGTCACGGTGGCCTTACCCTTCCACTGCCCCTTTGGCCTGTAGTTTCTGCCATTCGGGTTCTGGAAGCATTCGTAGTCACGATGCCCCATCTTTTTGCAGTATCTGCACTGCACATCATCTCCCTTGCAGTCCTTGCCGGGGTGGTCTCCTTTGCACCACTTACAGTAGTAGTGGCGCTCCGGTCCAGAGCCCGTGCTAGCTGCTAACACATCACACACTCAGTACATACTTCACAAAATAGCAACACACACCAGAATTCGGCATTCGAATTTTACTAATTACCCTTGGGTGGGTAAGAGCGTTAGGGCTTGGCCGCATATGCGTAGGTGAGCTGCAGAGGCTCCTTAGCAGTGGTGGTCTGGACTTGGCCTTTGCCACCCTGTTGCTGTCCTTTCTGGGACTGGGGGTATGGCTTCTTCTTCCTTCCTCCCCCGTGCCCTTGCATGCCTAGACCCTCACTCGTGGCCTTGCGCTTAAGCGCATTCTCCTCGTCCCTCAGACGGACGGTGATCTCAACAATAGCAGCGGCATGGTAGCACTCCTATATTTAGGGTGTTAGTTATGCCCCGCAATTCAAACTCACAATTACATTAACACACTGTACACACTTATTCACTTCATACAATAGTTCATTACCTGCAAAGTAGTATACCCGCTTGGCCTCATACCGTAGCGTAGGCGGTAGCTCAATCCGTTGTAGAAACGGTTCACTAAAATTCGGTCTGAGTATCCCAGATCCGGCAGCAGATGGATAAGTCCGATGAAAGCGGAGTAGTACTCATCAACCGTCATCTTGTCCCCTTGCCTCAAGTTGTCGAGCTCTAGGCGCTTGGCCTCTTGCACATGAAACGGGTAGTACTTGGCTCGCAGCAGGGCCATGTACTCCCTCCACTGGAAGGTAGGATCACCAACTCTGCCCTCCCTTACCAGTTTCCACCAACTCTGAGCCGATCCCTTCAAGTAGTAAGCGGCTAGACGAACCTTGACCTCCTCGGGCACATTCAAGGTCTCGTAGGCGGTCTCCATCTCGGAGATGTACGCCTCCAACTTACTAGGGTCGGTCTCCCCACTGAATGACGGGGGTCTCAAATCCGCCAACGCCTTGACTCAGTTGGTCTCACGCGGCTGTGGTTGCGGTTGTGGCCCTTGTTGACCCGCACCGCCTTGCTGCTGCTGCATCGCAGCTACTAGCTGTGGGACCATCTGGGCTACGGCGGCCGCGACAGCGTCGGCCATGACTTACGCCGTAGGGTTCTCTCCCTGGTTCCCGGTATCACTAATACCGCGTCCGCGGCCTCGACCTCGTGGTCTACCTGACATCTGAATTCACATGAACATTTATTTGCACTGTGCTTGCACACTTATCGGTCCAACGGTTGTAACATCTTCCCGACAATAAGGTATTTCCACACTTAGTTAGTGGTTAACCTTTCCACAACTGTTCTCTTAGGTAACTATAGCTAGATTTCCTAACTCGGTATGTTCCTAAGCTCGGTATTCTAGTCATCAGAGCGATACTTCGCTCTGATACCACTTTTTGTAACACCCCTACTACGCACTTAACAATACTTGAAATCGCAGCGGAATTAAACAACTAAATAATAACTAAACGATTCGGTGCTACAACTCCGTTAACCACCCACGTGGTCAACAAGGCAGAATAAATACAAGCGTACCGGTCTGATGATCAGACTCCCGAGCATAGAACTAATAACCTTTAATACATAAACATAATACCGAGTTTGTAACTACATCCATAACTGTAAACTGTACACCACAAACTGTCACTGTGAACTATCAACGACCGTCACTGTAATACAGCGGTACCAAAATATATCGCCACGGGAGCACAGGCGCATCCCGGGCTCAACATCCAAAAATAACCAAAAGTATTCCTGCAACCTAGAATCTATAGCCATTCCGCTTCCTCGATCCTCATCCTGCAGTAAAAATATGGAGCCCCCGAGGGGGTCAGCAACCCTTGGCTGGTATGGTTAACGCGCAGCCCATCGGCTACCGGGATACGCGCAACTAATTGTCATGATGACATGGCATTCATTTTAAACATACAACATACATATCATAGCAAGAATATTGCATAACAACATCACACATAACACACAAGAACAATTCCTTTTAGGAAACGAACCAACACAATTAGTTCCCATGGAGAGCCTAGAGAATGTTGCCAAACTCATGCTAAGCTCGTTACATAACTCGTTACCGTCCTGTTAGATTGAACGAATAACTTAACACAAGGTGCCTCGGATATAGTGATCCAAGCACACCGAACAAAACATAGTATGCCCCTGTGGCCCGACGTGAGTCAGTAAAATAGCCTTGGTTAAGCTAAAGGGAAGGTTGAAAACCAAAATGGAAGACAACCATAACATACAAAGAGAATCGAACCGGTTATGACATCGACTCCCATACTCACACGCGTGGCCGGAACACCGGACTCCTCACTCCCCGTTAGCACTTGTTAGAAGTTCAACATCGAACTCAACAAACAATCACATACAAGTGGTTAAGTCTTGTTAGACACACACAAGGGAAAGAGTCACACTTAACAACAATAATATTTAACAACTGTAAACTCATTACATGACTTAAGTCTTACAAGGTCATAAACACACAGAAAAACAAACAACACACAAGCCGGTGTAAACCGGTAGGCAACAGACTGCAAGAAAACCATACCTTGGTCCCTGCTTCGATTGGTTTCCACCGTAGGCAACTCCTATACATAATTAACGATGTCGGTTAATTAACTTATTCAACTTATAACTTACTAAGTGTTTACATGTTTTCATGACCATGTTTTACCCTTAATCTTACACTCATTTTATCTTTATTATTCATACTAGGGCCCACTGCATAACTCTCATTCTCTTTCTTAGATTTAAAGAATTTTTTTTTGTTCTGGTTCGGACCGCCCCTCTGGGGAGGTCCCCAGGGGCGGTCCACAACAGAATGTCTCACGCATGCAGCAGACAACAGGACCTCCCCACAGGGGCGGTCCGTAGGGGCGGTCCACTGCAGAACCAATTTTCTAATGTGCTTTTCTCCTCTTTTTGAACTCCAAATTCATCCCAATTTTTTCCTATGTTTTACACATGTTCTCCCACATGTTTTAACATCTTTTGGGCACACTTAAACCCTCTCTAAACATCCCAAAAACTCCTTAAACTTTTACTCAATTTACTAAGTCCTTAACACTTAGAACATCTTTTTTTCTTACACTTTTAACTTGTATTCTTGCCTAGGACTTCATCTAACCAAAGTATTCCCTCACTACCTTATAATCATCTCTTTAAGCATCATTTGCACTACCACAATCCCCTTTACACAAACTTCCTAGGTCCTTCTCACAAGCTCTTGTTTTAAACCCTCACGAGGCATTTCCCTTTCATTGCTCACCAAACTTTGCACAAGACTAAAACACACTCTTACTACTACCTTGGTATGCTTACAATCACCCATTTGATTCTCTAAACTTCCTTGAACAATGCCCAAGTCATTTTCATACTTATGAACACCTAAATTCCTTTCCTTTCACCAAATCAACCCTTAACAATTCCTAGTGAACCCTAGGTCATCAAACTTCATTAAAACACCTAAACTTCTTATTTTCTATTCAAATTTTGACATGGCTCCCCTAGTATTTTCTTACACACCAAACACAAGGTTTCTCACCCTTGAACACTCAAGAACATTTATTCACACAAAAATGTTCTTTACACACAACTAAGCCTTAAACTACACTACATAACAATATAGTGCATAATTTAAATTGCTTGGCACTTAGGCCCTTAAATTGCATAAACCTTAAACACTGAATTTCCCACATAATATATGCCTTTGACCTGCGAATACATACAACAACACATATGCCTTTTTAATAAACCCTTGAGGGTATTTTACTAGTCATTTACCATTGGCTCCTTAAGTAGTTTTAATAAGCAAAATAAGCTCATTTCTCCTAAGACATTATAAGCCACATTAGGTTAGCATATTTACCTCTTTTCCTCACAACTTCTTTCTTGTTTCCTTGTTTAAAATTGGTAAGGGTGTTTGATTGCTTGTCAACTTCTAAACAATATACAAATAATGAGTATACAAGCTTTATGCTTCATCTCATTGTAAACCCTAGATACATAGATTGTCTTAGAACATTTAGATGATTTTTACCTTGGATATGAAAGAGAGTTTGGATATGTAGCAAGAGAGGACTCCACCAAGCCCTTGGAAGATTCAAATGAAGCTAGAACAAGCAAGGTAAAGACACCATTAATGGTGATTTTCGGACATCACTAAAACATGAAGGAAATGTTATTTTTCTTTAAGTTTCCTTACCTAGAAGCAAAGGAGAACAATAATATGTGAAAAGATGAGCTCAAGCTCCTCCCATGCAGATTCCTCTTGGCACCGAAATGGAGCTCTTGGAGTTTTGAAAGGATAGGATTGAAGAGCTTGGCAAGACAAAGAGAATGTTGGTCTTTGTTTTTGATTTGGCAAAGTGAGCTAGGAGATAATGGCAATGGAAGATGGAGGTTGATGTTGTTGCTGTAGCATCACCGTGAAAGAGAGGGAGAAGGAAGGTATAAGACGTGGGAAAGCAAAGGAAATGAGAGAATGAAGATAAGTTTGCTTTTGGAAGATATTAAGTAGTAAAGCAAATAGTAACTTGCTTTATTATTTGTTATTTACTTGTTAACATGCAAGGTGGTGACTCACCTCATAAAAACCGGCCCCCATTAGTCATCTAGGGGTGTTTTAGTCTTTGTTGACCAATTAACTCACTTATATTGACATATGTTATAAACTTGCTTATTTTAGTTACTATTCACAAAAGCAAGGCACATTGTTGTGAAATTTTTGATTTCCCATTGATTTAGACTTCCTAATGTGATACTAAGTAGTACAAATGTTAATTAAAGAGTAATGATGGACATTTAGCCATTGAAAACTCATTTACAAGACCATTTTTCAAAAATGTGCTTTAAGATTCCTTAAAGCACATTTTGTGTTTTAACTTGTTTTCAAGCTTGGTTTTCTTTGGTAATCGGTTTAATATGTTCATTAATATATAAATAAGGTCTTGGTAAGCTCATTAGGTCTTAACCAAGCTTATCCCAAGCTTAGAGCACATTTTGGCCCTAATAGACTTTATGGTATTTATTTGTGTTTTCTATGGTTTAAATTGTTTACTAATGTTTCTAAGACTCTTTTTAGTCTTAATATACCATATTTTAATGTTTAAACAACACACTAAGGTTTGGGGTATTTCACCCAATGCCATTTACAAATTGATTGAAAAAGAGAGACCTCAACGAGCAGTTTGGTAAGTTTCTAAGCATTTTTAAGAAACTAACAATTAATATTCCTTTTTCAGATGCTTTAACACAGATGCCTATCTATGCGAAGTTCTTGAAGGACATCATTTCAAATAGAAGGTCATTAGTTGAGAAGGAGACAGTGCAATTGACAGAAAAAGTTTCTGCAGTGCTTAGCAAAAATCTTCCACCAAAGCTCGACGATCCCGGTTTACCAATCATTCCATGCTCAATAGGTAATGACAACTGTGGTAAGGGTCTCTGTGATTTGGGAGCTAGCATTAATTTGATGCCTTTGTCCATGTATCTTAAGCTTGGATTAGGGGAGTGTGACCCTACTCGTATTACTTTATAGTTAGCATATAGGTCCATCATTTTCCCGAAGGGTGTGGTGAGAGATTTAGTTGTTCTTGTTGGTACTTTTGTTTTTCCTACTGATTTTGTGATTCTAGATATGGAGGAAGACAAGGAAGTACCATTAATTATTGGACGCCCTTTCATGCGAACAGCTAGAACCCTCATTGATGTTGAGGGTGGTAAGATTATTTTGAGATTGCATGATGAGTAGCTGGTAAAATACCCCAAACCTTGATATGTTGTTTAAATGCTAGAGTATGGTATATTAAGGCTAAAAAGTGCCTTAGAAACATTAGTGAACAATTTAAACCATAGTAAAGACAATAAGTACCATTAAAACAGTTTGAGCAAAAACATGCTCTAAGCTTGGAATGAACATGGCTAGGACCCAAAGAGCCTACCAAGACTTGATAACATTCTGTTATGACTTGATAAGACTAATTAAGTCCTTTGGAAACATTGGTACACAATTAAACCAAAGAGAACACAAGAAGACACCATAAAGTCAATTTAGGCAAATACTTGTCCTAGACTTGGTGTAACCTTGTATAAGACCTAAAGGTCATTCCTAGACCTTATTAACATGCTAATGAACATGTTAAATCAATTCCTAAAGAAAACCAAGCTTGAAAACAAGTTAAAACACAAAATGTGCTTTAAGAAGCCTTAAAGCACATTTTTGAAAAATTGTCTTGGAAATGAGTTTTGAGTGGCTAAATGTCGATCATTACTCTTTAATCAACATGTGAACTACTTAGTATCACATTAGGAAGTCTAAATCAATGGGAAACCAAAAATTTCACAATTATGTGCCGTAATTTGTGAATAGTGCTCAAATAGTGCTAGTTTTGACTTAAGTCAACTTTGATTAGTTAAATGGTCAACAAAGACCATAAATATCTTATAGAATGAAGGGGGCACGGTTTTAGTGGTGGTGAGTCACCAACCTAGCCAGCCAACTAAAGAAAAGAAAAAGAAATAAAGTAAAGTTACTATTTACCTTTATAAGTCAAATATCTTAACAAAAGCTTACCTCTCACCTCCTTTCATCATTATATCTTGTTCCCACCGTCATCTTCCTCCCTTCTCCCAACCAATTTTGTTCTTGCTACAGCACCTCTCTTCTCCAACTTCATTTGCTCACCAAATGTTCAATATTGCTCCAAATCAAAAACTAAGCACATATTTGTCTTAGTTGAGTCAAGGCATTTCATCCTCTCTTTTCAAAATTTCAAAAGCTCATGTTCGATGCCATTGAGAAACTCCATTGAAGGGGGAAAGTTCTGTTTGAATAGCTCTTTTGCTTATTCTCTCATTCAAGGTAAGAAAAGTGAAAGAAAAACTAAGTTTCCTTCACTTTTGTGCATTATCGAAAATAGTCTTCTCATGGAGTCTTGTTTTTACTCCTTGAACTATCTTGTTTTAATCTCCAAAGACTAGTGGAGGTCCTCCTTGATTCATACAAAAGTCTATCCTAAGACTTCAAAGGTAATTATCCATTTTAATACCTTAAAGCACTCTTTTTAACCTAGGAATGATTCCTTAGGTTTTAGTGCATTCCTTAGTACTCATTGGAGTAATTGTATATTGGTTAGAACATTAACAAAGGAATTAAAGGGGCCTGCTGAAAATCAAGCAAGAAAATCCAAGGAGAGGAATGTGAGGAAAGCTTGGAAAAACAAGGTAAATGACTTACCTTAAGGTGGTTTATTGCTTTAAGGGATGGGTTTAGATATGTACTAAGTGTAGCTTAGAGTTTACTCTAAGTAAGGGCTATAAAACCTAGGAGAAAGAACATAATCATATTTGAGAACTTGTGACTAAGGAGCAAATGACAATTTGAGCTAATAAAACAATCACAAGGTGAATTACAAGAATACCTCTATTGCAATGGGAGCCTTGTTGTGTGTAATTGCAGGTTGAAGGCATTTAAATATGGAAATTCAGTGTTTAAGATTAATGCAATTTAAAGGCCTAAGAGCCATGTTATTTAAGGGCCTAAGTGCCAAGCAATTTAATTTTATGCACTATATTGTGATGTAGTGTAATTTAAAGGTTTAGTTGTGTGTAAAGAACATTCCTTGTGAAGATGAATGTCTTTGATGGTTAAGGGATGAAAAACAATATGTTTGTGTGTAAGGATGTGTGTTAAGAGAAGCTATGGCAAAATTTAGTTGATAAACAAAGGAGTTTATGTGTTGTAATGAGATTTTATGACCTAGAAGGTACAAGAAATTGTTAAGTGTTAAGATGGTGAAAGAAAGTGAATTATGGTGTTCTTAAGTGTTAAGATGCCTTGGCATAGTCTTATAGATTTAGAGAACTAATGGATGATTTCTAGATACACCAAGGTCATGGTGGAGATGTGGTAAAGTCTTGTGCAAACTTGGTAACAAAGAGGTAAAATGCCTTATGAAGGATTAATTATGAACTTGTGGGAAAGACTTGAGGAGTGTGTGTAAAGGGGATGAGTGTGATGCAAAAAGATGCTTTAGGAGTGGTTATCTTGTTGTGGAAGAACACTTTGGTTAGTGGAAGTTTTAGGCAAGATTACAAGTTACAAGTGTAAGGCAAAATGTTCTAAGTGTTAAGGATTTAGTAAAAATTTGAGTAAATGTTTAAGGAGTTTTTGGGATGATTAGAGAGGGTTTTTGTGTGCCAAAAAAGATGTTAAAACATGTGTAATGCTTAGGAAAAGATTGGGGTGAATTTGGAGTGAAATAGGCACTTAAAAACAAGTTTCTGGTTTTGACCTACCTTAGGACCGACCTTGGAAAGGTAGGTCGAGCCCAGAATACCCTCCAGGAAGCTTTCTGACTTCGACCTACCTTAGGACCAACCTTGGCAAGGTCTGTCGGGCTAAAATTTTGCAGACGGGGAATGTTTCTGGTTCCGACCGACCTTGGGACCTACCCTTCAAGGTCGGTCGGCCACTTATATATAATTTTTTTTAAGGCTTCTAATGATGGGGATTGGTATGTAATGATGTTATAAGGTTGTTTAAGACATGTTAGGTGAGTTATAATGACAATTAAATGGGTGAAAAGTTGTAGTAAAATGTGAAAGTAAAACAAGTTAAAAATGTGAAGTTATTTAACTAGTTAACGGGGTTAACTATGGGCATTAGATGTTAAACAGTCATATTACCCCGTTGTTAATGAAAGCAATTGTAATGTTACCAGTTGTTCGAGAATTATTCGAGGAACCTAGGAGGACACAATATAGTGGACCGTGGTGACAGGCATGGTTTTCTTGCAACCTGTGTACTACCGGATTACACCGGCTTGTATGCCAATGTGTTTTTCTGAATGTTTGCCACCTTGCAAGAATAAGCATGAAATGAGTTTATAGTAATTCGTTAATGTGGCGTGTTTAACTCCGATACCGTTGCACCTCGAAAGTGTTGAACCTTAGCTAACCAAATCTAGGATCACTTAAGAGCGGTATTCGGATTTAACGACCCAAACCATGGGAACATTCTAACCACGGCTATGCGTGAGTTAGTTGTGTGTTGTTTGTGCGTGTAAGTATGTTTACCTCCCTTGTGTGTTTAACCCGGTTGTAACACCATATGGCGTGTGGATGTGATAGGTTCCATAATGGAACTCTTAACAATGTTTATATATATATATATATATTAATGGGGGGTGAAGAATCCGGTCGTTCCGGCCGCGCGTTGTTTGGGAGTGGGTATCCATATTTACCTTACCTTGCTCCTTGTTAAGTTATGTTATGGTGGTTTTTCCTTCTTGGATTACAATCATCGGTAAGCTTAACCAAGGCTTACCAACCTCGACTATTGTTCGGGACTAGAGGGTTATGTACGGTGTGTTCAGTACTATATTGAGACCGACACATCTCAGTAAAGTTAATATGTACGGTGTGTTCGGAACTATGTTATATCCAACACATCTTAAGTAAATTTATGTTCTCTATGTAGAACAATAAGTTATTGTATAAAGAGCTTAGCATGGGAATAAAAAGATTCTCTAGGCTCCAATGAGTTTACTAACTCACATTTCGGGGTACGTGTCCTCACGTGACCCTCTCTAAGTTATGTTGTATGTATGTTAAAGCGTGATATGAGTTGTTATGTGAGCATGTGGCTCACGGGTATCAATCCCACTTAGTTATAAGAGAAATTTAAGTATGATCCGATTAGTGGGTAAGTGTCTTCTATTAAGGAAATAGCTCCATAAGAGGAGAAACCCTCAAGGGTTAAGGAACAAATGAGTGAGCTAACGAGTTTTGTTGTGTTGATTGATTTGTTGAACCCCATTGTTGTGGGTATGCAATGTGTTATGTGTTTATAGTTTCTCTTGCATGATTTAAATAAAATCAACCGCATGCTTAGACGACAATTGGTTGTGCGTGGCCCAGTAGTATGCGGGCTGCACGATTACCATACCAGCATTGTGCTGAGCCCCTGGGGGGCCACCCTTTCTCTCTTTATTTTCAGGTACAAGGTGCTGGAAGCCGTTCGAGAGTATGACGGGGTAGTTGTTTTCACATGGGTAGTTTAATTGATTGAGTATGTATTGTAGGTGTAGTAAGACCGAAATTGTTGTCGGCATCAGTTTGTAAATACTCGGTACAGTTGGAATGTAAATGTATAATGTTCGTTGGAAATGGGAAGAGTTTGTACTGTGTAGTTGCTCGGGAATCTGGTCCATCAGACCGATACAGTGTATATGTATTAGCCTTGTTAGCCATGTGGGTGGTTAACGGCGTGTAACACCAATGAGTTAAGTAATGTGATGAGTTAAGTTTTCCGTTGCAGTTAGTGTGATGTTGTTAGTTGAGGTGTTACAACTGGTTTTTGACATGTCCAAGGTTACTAAACATCCTTCTGACGTGCATGCCATTTTAGTCTGGATACTATTGATTCTTTGATGCAGGAATATATTTTTGGTCCAGCGGAATATATTAGTTCTTTCGATGGAGCTCATGAGGATCCAGAGATTGCTAAGGTTGCGTTCCATTTATCAGCTGGCAGGCCTTTTCGTAGGGGTGCTCATGTGGAGAAGGAGAGATTAGAGCGAGAACCTAAGGAGTTGATCCCTTCAATCAGAGCACCACCCACCTTAGAGCTGAAACCTCTTCCTAGTCATTTTAAATATGTCTTTTTAGTTGAGCCCTCTAGTTTACCTGTTATTATCTCTGCAAATCTAACACATACGCAGGAGGAACAACTTTTACAGGTACTCAGGAAGAACAAGGAAGCAATTGGATGGTCTGTCGCTGATATCAAGGGGATATCAGGCAATTTCTGCACCCACCGCATTCACTTGGAGGAATGAAAGAAGTGGTGAAGAATGAGGTAATTAAGCTTCTGGATGCAGGTATTATCTATGCTATTTCAGATAGCGAATGGGTAAGTCCTACACAGGTAGTGCCCAAGAAAGGGAGATTTACTATAGTCCCAATGATAAAGGTGAATTAGTTCCTCAAAGAACTATTATAGGGCATAAGGTGTGTATTGATTACAGGAAATTGAATGCTGCCACTAGGAAAGATCATTTCCCTCTTCCATTCATTGACCAAATGTTAGAGAGGCTTTCAGGGCATAAATATTATTGTTTCTTGGATGGATATTCTGGTTATTTTCAGATTCCTACTGCTATAGAGGACCAGGAGAAGACCACGTTTACATGCCCCTATGGAACATATGCCTACCGACGCATGCCTTTTGGATTGTGCAATGCGCCAGCTACCTTCCAGCGATGCATGAATGCTATATTTTCTGATTATCTTGAGAAATGCATTAAGGTATTTATGGATGATTTCTCTGTGTTTGGACTAACGTTTGATTCATGTTTGGACAATTTAGATCAAATTCTAGCCAGGTGCAGAGAGACTCATCTAGAGCTGAACTAGGAGAAGTGCCATTTCATGGTGCAAGAAGGCATTGTGCTGGGTCACAAGGTATTGACCAAAGGTATTGAAGTGGATAAAGCCAAAGTTGAGGTCATTGAGAAGTTACCACCGCCAGCCTCTATGAAAGATGTCAGAAGTTTCCTTGGTCACGCGGGGTTCTATAGACGGTTCATCAAAGACTTTTCGAAGATCTCTAAACCGCTGTGTGATTTGCTAATGAAGGATGCAAAGTTTGAGTTCACACAGGTGTGTCTTGATGCATTCAATACGATAAAGGAAAAGTTGGGGACTGCCCCTATTGTCGTTGCTCATGATTGGTCCTTACCCTTCAAGATCATGTGTGATGCGAGCGATTTTACTGTGGGAGCAGTTCTCGGTCAAAGGCACGAGAGGGTACTATGTGTTGTTTATTATGCTAGCAAGATGCTCAATGACGCTCAGAAGAATTATGCCACCACAGAGAAGGAGTTGTTGGCCATTGTTTTTGCTTGTGACAAGTTCAGACCATACATCATCGGGAGCAAAGTCATCGTACATACTGATCATTTTGCTTTGAGGTACTTGTTCCAGAAAGCTGATGCTAAGCCCAGTTGATCAGATAGATACTACTCCTTCAAGAGTTTGATATCGAGGTGAAAGACAAGCCCGGAGTGCAGAACGGAGTTGCTGATCATTTATCACGAATGCAATTTCCTGATAACGGTATACCAATTAATGAATATTTTCCTCATGAGCTGGTGTCTGCAATTGGTTTTAAGGAGGATCCTTGGTATGCCGATATTGCGAATTACCTTTCTAAGCAGATTTTGCCACAAGAGATGTCTTATCAGCAGCGGAAGAAATTCTTTTCTACTGTTAGGCATTACCGGTGGGATGATCCATTTTTGTTCAAGGTTTGTGGTGATGGAATTATTCGTCGGTGTGTCCTTGAGACTGAAACACGTGCCATCCTTGTCCATTGTCATTCAAAAGAAGCTGGAGGACACTTCAGGCCAACCAAGACAACAACTAAGGTGTTGGAGGCAGGTTTCTTTTGGAAGACGCTGCATAAAGACTGCCATACATTTGTGTCCACATGTGATAGCTGTCAGCGCCAAGGTAACCTTTCACGCAAGCTTGAGCTGCCCTTGAATTACATCTTGGAGGTTGAGCCATGATTTATGGGGGATGGACTTCATGGGGCCATTTCCTTCTTCACATTCGAACCTCTACATTTTGGTAGCTATAGATTACGTGACTAAATGGGCTGATGTAGTGGCTACACCGACTAATGATGCAAAGGTTGTGTTGCGGTTCTTGAAGAAAAACATTTTCACTAGGTTTGGGGTACCACGGGCAATCATAAGTGATGGAGGATCTCACTTTTGTAACAAGTAGTTTGAAGCTTTGTTGCAAAAGTACGGAGTGAGACATAAGGTATCTTTACCTTATCATCCACAGACCAACGGGCAAGCTGAGGTTACTAGTAGGGAGATCAAGTGGATTCTACAGAAATCTGTTAGTTCATCCCGTAAGGATTGGTCTATGAAATTGGATGATGCCTTGTGGGCTTACCGGACAGCTTATAAGACGCCTCTGGGAATGTCTCCATACAAGTTGGCTTTTGGAAAGGCATGTCACCTTCCGGTAGAACTGGAACATAAATCTTTTTGGGCACTTAAAGTTCTGAATTATGATCTTCAGAAGGCCGGTGAGGAAAGGAAATTGCAGCTTTGTGAACTGGATGAATTCAGAGAGGAGGCCTATGAAAATGGCAAGATTTACAAGGAACGGACTAAGAGATGGCATGATAAATTGCTTGTGAGAAGTGAGTTTCAGATTGGTGATCGAGTGCTAATGTTCAATTCCAGACTGAAACTATTTCCGGGAAAGCTGAAATCTCGCTGGTCGGGTCCATTCACAGTTACAACTGTTTCCCCTTATGGAGTCATTGGTGTGGTCAACGAGAAAGGGGAAGCATTCAAGGTTAATGGATCACAGCTGAAGTTGTACCAAGGGAGAGATGTTGATATGGTTCATTCAACACTCTGGCTCCGGGATCCTGATTCTTCAAACTGATGCACCAAGGTCTAGCCAAAGATCGAAAAGATGGGCGGCCTGGTGGGAGGCAACCCACCAGTATAAATCTCTTTTACACTTTCCTTTTGCTTGATATAATTTTCTTTCAATCTCTTATGAATTTTTACATTCACATATTTTACTGCAAGAGCCCCGACTCCCCCTTTTCCAATAAATAACTCTGTCTGGTTCCACTTGACTTCTCCTGGTTTTGCAGATTTAATCTCTGAGTTATCTCATACCGATGCTAAGCTGAACTCAAGTGTGGGGGAATATCACGACATTGTTCATTACGGATCAGGGAGTCCTCTAACACTCTTGCTATTTCATTTCTGTATTTCTTGCGCTTGTTTTATTTTTACTTGACTGTTTTTGGTAATATTTCCTTTTTATTTTCAAAACCAATGAGGTGTTTTAGAGTAGTGGTTTTTAATTTAATAATATTAATAAAAAAAAGAGAGATTTCAACGTGTCCGGCTAAACTTAGCCGAACGCAAATCCGGTCGCAACTAACTAGACACGTCCGGATCCGGACGGAAAACCGGACATGATTAAAACACGCGATGTCCTTTTCTTTTCTTCTTCCTTTCTTTTCTTCTTTCTTCTTTGTCCGTCACACTCGAACCCAGAACCCGACTTCCACTCTTCTCCTTCCTCCATTTTTGCCACCACCCCAACCAAACCACCACCACCCAGCAGCCCCGACTCCGGCGAACACCAGGAGCACCACCGCGCCGCCCCAGGCACCCGCCGCCCCGTGCTTTTCCCTAAATTCGAACCACAAACCCTAAACGAAACAGGTTTTACAATTTTGCGATTTCGATTCAGTTTCTGTCAATTAGCGGTAGATTAGGTGGTGGTTTTGTGGTCTATGCTGTTAATTTGATGTTGAGATGCGAAAACGTGAGGCTATCTGTGAAATTTGGGAGATTTCTGGTTGAATTTTTTGTGCATTCGACACTGTCTTTTCGCGGCGCAATTTTTAGTGTTCTTGAGTGTGTCCAAATCTGCGTCCGACCCAGGACACCCGGACGTAGATCCGGACATGTACAAATTTTACAATATTTTCTGAAATTGTTTCTAGGATTATGTTATACTGTTTGATGCTATTGTTTGCTATGATTCGATGTTTTAAAGCCTTGCTTCTCGTGGATTAACTATGTGCAAGAATTTGTTTAAATAGAACTTGCTACTCGATCGGTTTGGGTATTTGTGTGTCTTTTGCTTCTTCTTTACTGCTTCATGTTGTTTTGGCTTCTTAACGCCTTTGTTTATCGCATAGATGGCTAGAACTAGAGGTGGAGGTGCCACACGCAAGGGATCCTCTTCGAGAGACCCACGCCCAGACGATCAGTCAGAACCAGCCCCTACCGCACTTCGCCATGGTGGTTTCATCTCTGCTGCCGCCCGGGCTTGGTTCGAGCAAGGCGGGGCATTTGTCATAGAGCGGCGCATCACCTCAGAGGTGTCAGCTGCTACGGGGCTTGGAGATATTTTTGCTGGTTTTGGCATCGACAGCATCTTGCGCTTGGGCGATGGCCTCTTCTCCCCGTCTCTGGTACGGGAATTCTACGCAAATGCTGAGGCGAGCGACACGACGAACATCATCACCTCTTACGTGCGCCAGTTCCCTGTCGAGGTAACGCCTGAGACCTTCAGCATCATTTTAAACCTCCCTGATAATGAGGTGGCACACTTAGATTTTAGGGAGAGTGAGCTTAGGAATAGTAAAACTAGATGGATACAAGAGGTTGGGAGTACTACTCGCCGACGAGGTGAGGAGAACAAGACCGTACTCCCATATGCTACCCTCCCCTCCCTTCCACAGAGGCTCATCGCAATGATCCTCAGTCATCAGATCCGGCCTCATGCCGGAAATGATGCTTCTGACGAGGATTGTGTTCTACTCGACTATCTCCTGGCTGCACCACCTCCACCATCTTAGTAGTTCTCGCTCCCCTTCATGATGTTTAGGCAGCTACACAAGGAGGTGACGTATATGAGGACGAAGAAGAAGATTACCCCCATCTTCCTCACGCATCTTCTCACCACCACACTCCCCGATGACGTCTTTACCGGTGTCGAGATGCGGGAGGGAGACAGACCCGTCACAGTACAGACCTTCAGGAGATGGGGCTTCTTGTGTCTTGATGACGGTAGCTGGGTGAAGGGCAGCTGTGATCTGAGGTCCGCTGGCACATCTCCGAGCTCTAGCTCTACTGCGGCACCTACTACTACCATGGCGCCTCCTATTCCTCCAGTGATGAGCATCCCGCCAGAGATGCAGGCTATGATGAACTCCATTCTACAGTAGCAGCAGAGGATGGAGCATCGGTTTGGGGATGTGCAGCAACAGGTTGACGATGTACAGCAGCTCCAGGTGCGCATGGAGGGACATATCAATGACATCCGCCAGACTCAGCAGCACCTCCAGACAGAGCAGACTACTCTCCGAGACACCCAGGCTCTGATTGCCCAGGGCTTGGAGCGTAGTGATGCCTTTCAGAGAGAGACCACTCAGTTCATGGCAGAGGCATCTACTCGGCAGAGAGAGGCAGCTCAGTTCATGGCCGACTCATCTTCACAGCAGGCCCAGACTAGCCAGCTCCTGCAGATGCTCCTTGACAGGATGGGTGCCAGAGCTCCGCCACCACAACCGCCTTAGTGACAGCCATTCCTTCTTTATTGCCTTCTTTATTTTATTTTTTTCCGTACTTTTATTCTGAATTGTTTTATTTTTGTTTGTGGAAACTAACGTTAAGCAAGGAACTAGCAGGTGAAGTGGTAATGTTTATATTTGGCAGTATTTTAATTCTGAAATGCTAAATTTCCTATTTCTCTTAGCAGTGCAGCGTTTTTAAATGATTTATTTACGTGTCAACTATACTGCTAAACGAACGGCTATATGTACAGGAACTGGAACCACATTACTCTCAAACGTCTGCTAAGCTAGAACTCTGGGGAGTATTCTTTCTCTAACACTGATCATACAATTCAAATATTCCTATCGTTCGAGTTAATGCACTTTATTCTGTGGTCATACATGCCAGTGGAAAACTAGCAACTTTTACTCTGCACAATAAGAACTTTGTCTGTAACTAAGTGAGGAATATCTCGACCCCTGCAAATCTTCAAGTGTGAGGAAGGACATCTTCCTCAATCTATGACACCACATATTGATGTTCCGCTTTTCTTGCGTTGAGATTTAATTATTGCACATGCATCTATCATGAGTATAGCATGTTTTGAAAGGTCTTTTACTTGCATTTCTTTTATGACCAATGAGGACATTGCTCCTCTTAAGTGTGAGGAAGGAAAGACCTTTCCCTGAAAGCATGCTAGTTGTTCTTTAATGCCACACTTGCTTTTTGCTACTCTAATGCTTGTGCACACCGATAAATAAGATGAAATAATTGCAGGAGTTTTTGAAATTAAACCAAGTGACAACCGTAAGAATCGTTTTGCTTGATGAGGTTTGGATAAATAGTTTTATTTAAAAATACTCTCTTTTCACTAAAATCAGGTAGATTAGCTTGTTGTGGAAACCAGATTATTTTAGCTTGGGATTTTGGAAATGAAGTGAATGTTTGGAATGAAAAGGATAAGGCAAGGTACTCCGCTGATCAAAATTTTTTCCTAACAATAGCAGACCTCGTCTATCAGGTTATTAAGTCTTAAGGGTGCCTTAACACCTAGCTACCTAAGGTCTCGGGATCTAGGATAGTTGGCTCAACACCATCTCAAGGACAGAGAGAAAAGTCTGGGTTACGGAATAACTCTGCAAAATCTTAAATATTCGTTTGTTTTATACATAATTCTTGAAGACGAATGCTTTCACTTACAACAAAAGAGATAATTACAGTTACATTTATGCTATTGATCATGAGTACGTGGTGTTGAAAGGTATTGCGGAATAAGGCATTACTTCACACCCCTTGTCATCCAAAGATTAGAGGAATGAAAATTGGTGGAAAGTCCCAAGCTAAGCTAACTTGTTTTCTGCAATCTAGTTTCTCTATGCTTTTACAAAATTGTTCTTCCTTCACTGTTTGTGAAAACCTACCTCTAAAGAGCAAGATTTTTTTTTTCATTTGTCACTTTGCTTGATTTCCCTCTACACTTGTTTGATCTTGAGATTATTTGACGGCTTTAGAGATATTCTAATTCATTATTTGCTTGAGGAAAAGCAAAAGCTTAAGTGTGAGGAAGTTGATAAGTGTGAAACATATAGGATTTTTAGGGTTTAATTACCTTATAATCTATAACAGGTGAGGCAATGTTTCCCACTTATTATGTGTTTTTCCTAACATTGATGTTTTGATATGAAATAACGGATTTTATGTGTTAAATACATGAAAAACCCATGGAAAGAAAGATTTTACGTCATAAGGATTACAACGCAACAAACGGGGAACAAATCAGAAAAAGAGACGCAAAAATTGGTCACGTCCGGCCAAACCTACCCGGACGCAAATCCGGACAGCCGTTAAAGAACTCGTCCGAATCCGGACGCAAAACCGGACGTGACCCGAGATTCAGATCCAAAACCTCTATCTCATGTCTGGATCCGGACACAGATCCGGACTTCACACAGAGACGAAAAATAAAAGTACATAGGGTTGATAATTACTCTTTCGGCGTAATTATCATCCGAAAGCAGAAGTTTAGCTCATGCTCAAGCAGTTTAGCCCATGCTCAATCACTCTTACCCAACTCACCACTAATCCTTGTTTTTACTTTTCAAGCCTATTTAAGCTCTCGTTCATTTCCTATTTCATTCGCACCAGACACTTCCGTCTACACAATACACTCTCCTCCTCTCCCTCCATACTACTTCCTCATTCACGATCAATCGTTCATCTCCATTCACTTATCTTTCTCCATATTCATTCTCCCTCGGTTACAGACACAGAAACTTGCTCACACGCTTCATTAAGCCACGTCTGGATATACGTCCGGATCCGGACTGACCCTCAACAGAGCGTCCAGATCGACGTCCGACCCCAGATACCCGGACATGACACAAACAAGAGAGGAGACTGCAGAATCGGCGACGGCTTCTAAAATCAGTTATTCTGCTAAATCCCTCTATCCTTATGCTGTTTAAATTGAGCATTGTTATTATGTCTATGGCTGAGTAGTCACTTTTAATTTCGGTTTACTACGTATCCCTAGATTAATTATTTCTGAATCTTTGTGATTTTCTGTAGTACAATGGAATGAAGTTCTTTTCCCTTATGAATTCCTAAATCTTCTTTAATCTGATCAATTATTGAGTTTATCAGTTTGTTAGCTTATAAGTGAGAACTGCGGCTATCAATTGACTACAGGAAAAGAACCGGTTAGTATAGAGATGGTAATTCCTCTAAACCACTAGCTGACCATTAATCTAGACTATGCTTAAAGCAATTAGTAAACAGTGGATTCATAACGAGAGTTAGGATTCGGTCTTTGCTAATTAGAATTCGTTAAGCGGGAGACCGGATGCGAATTGCCTTTATTCTAGGGTTTTATTCAGAATTCTACAGAAATCACTTAGGGAAAGAAATTGCAGATCTAGGGAGAAGTAGTAAACCGAAATTTCCTTTATCAATCAAATTTAAATCAGTTATTTTCCTGTTATTTATTGCTTATCAATCTCTTTTACAGCAATCACTATCATATACAAAACCCCCCAATTTCCTGTTATTTTTATATTATTCTTGTTTTGTGTGTGAGTAAAAATTAAACTAGACACAGCCTCTTTGGTTCGATAACCTAGGGAATATTACCTAGGAAAACTTGCTATAATCGACCGGTACACTTGTCGTTAGGTTAAACCCCCACCAAGTATTGTGTTTCCTCTTTTGTGTGCTTCCACTTGTTCCAGACACACTATCATGGGTGAAATTTCCATTGCTATCCATTTCCTCTGTCCACTCATCATCAAAAAGCATTTCTGGATGAACTAAGCAATATTTGTCATCTTTAGTCTTCTTGATACGTCTTTGAAGTAGTTTCTTGTTGTATGCCACATACACCAAATCATTCAAGTGTTCAATTGTTAGTCAATTTTGTCTCTTTGTGTGAATCTACGTAATTTAGGGTTCCTACATCTCCTTGTAAGGCTTGTTGGAAAACCCGCTGACGTACTTGGTTAATCGCTCTTTGTTATTCCAAAAAAATGGTTTCATTTTTGGAAATTATTTGGTTAAAGATGCAATATATCAAATTCAAGATAATCCTGTAAGAATTTTGCGATATGATATTCTTACCCAGTTAAATGTACTCCAATTTTGTTCACATGCAGATGAAGAGCAGTAAGACTTAGAACCATAACTGCTAACGATTTGAGTTCCTTAATTTCATCTCCCCCGCGTAATCCACCAATTAACTGCAATAGAAGTTTTCAAATTAAAAAAGAAGTATAACAAATTATGCAAGTATTAGAAAGTTAATATATGATCATTCACAAGGGGTTAATAGATGTACAACTTCTAGAGCAAACTAGAGCCCAAATAATTCCTTTCTTTATGAAGCTCAATTGTTGTTTCATTGATTGAGATCGTTCTTCAAATTTTGGAGATCAATTTTGACATGCAGTTAACTAACCCCTTCCTTATTTCTAGATGAGTACATTTATTCGTTGCATACTGGAATTGTGGATTCAAAAAATAAGCTACCACGTGCAAATATTGTTGTAGTTGGAATTCCCACTACTTATCAATAATCCTTCATATCTCTGCATAGGAATTATAATCATCCTTCAGGTATGAAGCTATCTCTTCCTTAGCTTTAACAATCACTTCGTAAATAAACGCCATCCTAGGACCCTTTTCTGAATCTGCAAGTCGTAACACCCTAACAAGAGGTGTTGTTGTTTTCAAAGCATACATGGCATTCTGTCGAAATAGTTCATCTCTTAAGATAATCTTCTTGACATCAAGACTATCATCAATTTTGGCTAGGGTACATCCTGCCCTCAACTGATGCGAACATTTGCTTCAATTGTTCATGTAGATCCACCAAGAGTTGAAGTGTCAAAAAACCAGTTGCAAATCGTTTAGCCGTAGGATGGACCAAATCCTTATTCACATATCTTCTCATCAAATCTAATATCAATGAGTGGTTATAAATGAATGATATCACCTATTAACATCAACAAGCTATAAAATTTAACAATGTTGCAACCTATATGATATAAAAAACATATATTAATAATTACCTTCCTAGCCTTTGTCAATGCAGCTTTATGTTCAGATAATTTTCCAATGTAATTAGCTCCATGGAGTGAGTAGCACCTGGAGTCCACCACAATTTCTTTCTTTTCTCCATCAATAGTTGCTCAGCTTTCTTGTAATTCAAAGCATTATCAGTTACAACTTGGACAACCAACCCACTTCCATCATAGCCTCATCAAGGAAGTTCCAAATCAAATTCGCATCTTTCACCACATACTAGCATCATTTGAACGTAGAAATACATTCCCATAAGGATTGTTCACAACAAAGTTAATCAATTGTCGATCCCTCATGTCTTTCCACACATAAGATAAAATAGACACATTTGCTTCTGCCCATGTTTTTTTACCTCGTCCATAGACTTAGCAACTTCTTGTACTTCATCTTGTAAAAGAGTTGTGCTAAGTTCATGTCTAATTTGTGGCTTATATCCAACTCCATAATTTCCAACAGCACGCATCATGTTTCGGTAAGCATCACTTTCTACAACACTGAAAGGAATTGCATTGCTGAAGAAAAATCTAGCAACTTCACGATCAACAACATCACGTTGATCTTTAATTGACATGCCAATTTTTTCCCTTTTTGGTCTCTCTCACCCATCATCTGACTATCATCATCGCCTCTAGGATGGGTAGCTACAAAAAAAATCCATTGGACGTCTTTTTTTCCTTATATTTTCCAACACACTTCCTTCACCCAATGAATCCACAAATGTGACTCCTAAGGTAGTGCAACGATCAATGATTTCCCTATAACACCCCTATCTCGTAATCTCATCTTACAAACCCATTCTTAGCATAATACAATGACCTACCACAGCGGAAAGTAAATACAATCGTTTAATCTCATATACAAAGGTTTCACCGCCATTACTCACCCATGTGAGTAACTAAGCATCCAAATACCGTATACAATAACTACTATGATGACCAAGAGAATACTACTTTAATATTTTACCTTAACAAAAGTCACGAACAATCTAAATCGTATCCATTCCATATACATTAACTGTACATCCAAAACATAATTTGAAACATAAACGAAATGGTTGTTCGTAGCTATAACCCACAATATATCCTGCACTCCGGCTTCGGTCTTCAATCACAGACCTGTAATATGTTTGTCATAAAGACTCAGCACAACCACTGAATATGCTAAAGTGAAATCTTCTTGAACCCTTAAACTCCTTACGTTAATTAGTCGAATTGTCATGCGGTTCATTTACATGCTATTCCATTGTAGCAGTATATAATAAAGCTGTAATGCAGTCATTTAAACAACTAATTAGAATCCAACATGAAAACACCATCCACATAAAGTTTATGCATATAAGCAAAACAATAAACAATTACATATTGTAACACCTCATTCGTTAAACTCGTAATAATCACTCTCGTAGCATAATTAAATACGTCTCACAGCAGAAGTTAAAACTAATGATCCTCACTCGGGTGTCACATGCCATTACTCGCCCATGCGAGTAAAGAAGCAAAAACGGAATATAACAACGATAATATTACTCGCCGCAGTGATGAACGAGATATTTACCATAACATCCTAAACACAACTTAATAACTATGACAAGTGAGCACTTATAGTATCTCCAAGGTTACAACGCCCTACAAATGAATTAATTCTAGAAGTGCAATAATTAGAAGTCGAGGTCATCTACCCCACGATCCCGCACTCCGGCGTCAATCATCAATCACCTGAAAAATAAAATATCGGTGCCCACGGAGGGCTCAGCACTTGGCCGAGTATGTTAACTATGTTGTCCTAGACCCCTTTAGGTCACTTAGGTCATTTAGCCGTCTTAACATAAGATTGATTACATGCTGGTTCATTTTACAGTTTATATAGACAGTCATAAATGACATAAATAAACATATAGTAATCCATCCATGCAATAATCCATACACCACATACAATTCCCAACATACAATATACCAAATGCTATAAACAACCATATGAACGTGTAGTTACAACCATACAAACACGTAGTTTCTTCCACGAGGGTACTCGTAGTTTTTCCTTAAAGTTATGTTAGCCATCATTAAGTCTTACTCACAATGTTAGTGGGTGTCATGTTAGGATAACCCGTAAATAACCTCACTGCACAGTAGTCCATCCGTACACACAAGGTGCTAATTGCCAATGATCAATCGATCCCGGGACTTCCACTTGCCAAATAAAGGCGTCCATGAAAGGCCGAAGCTGTGTGCCAGGAGCGGCACCCTTGTCCAACAGTCTATCTAGGCCCGTTGGGATATAGAGGGAGTCATTCTGATACGGATGTTATACTCCGGTGCTCACCAATGCGCAACCAAATAGTCGAAGACTAATTAAATTTCCATACCATAAACCATAAACCAGCACTCTCCAATATGTGATTAATTCTTAATCAACTACCCTAAGTAAAGTCTTAGGTCATGGAGAATTCTTTACCATTATAATCTCCTTGATGTCTCATATAATTCCCTAGAAATAATCTAGGTTATATCCATGTTCGAGTATCAAGCTCTAGAGACTGGGGATCTAGAGTCTCGTTCCTAAGTGTCTTACTTAGGTTAGTTAGGAATAAGTTCTCGTTTATTAGTATTCCAATCGAATGAGAAATCATAGTAATACTGTCCAAAGATGTCGCGCACAATAATAATCGCTTAACAAATCAAGGAATTAATCCACACAACATGCATAGCACACATATCACTCTTATCATATAACCAAGTAATACCTGAACCCGAGGCTTCCCTCAAGGGTTCAGACCACACAATGAACATACCGTACACCGTAGTAATTGCTAGTGTGAAGATCCACGTTCGTCTGGTATCCTTGTTGCTCGTCATTTAGCGCGTGTCCTCTAAAGCACTCAACTCTGGAATACAACTACATATTAGCTCTCTGTAATACGGACTAATTCGGTATCCCGACCAGTCACTAATCCCCCTAGTAATTACCCCGTGATTGTTCAACGTTTATCATTTGGGTTTTAAACAGTTTAGGATTAGCTAATTCACCCTCTAACTATATTGTAATTAACATGTAGTATCTATTTACTACTTAGGATCTAATCCAAGTAACCCATCCCATTTATTAATAGGTTTGTTATTTTTATATAATACACACTTCCATGTAGTTTATTACTATATGTTAATTATATCCTTGACTTATAAATCTTTATTTCTCCTTTCAAGTTATGAGTTGGTCAACTTGACCTCTTTGGTCAATTGAGTTGACTTGGCCAATTATGTTGACTTGGTTAGTTTATCCAAGTACGTAAGTTTACATAATTCATATTATAAAATTTGTATTATATAATTCACTCACCATTTAATATGTTATACTTTAACATAAGAACTTTATATCGAATGTGTTATAATTTATCTTCCCACCTTATGACATTCTCTTATTTAATATTACATGGTTCCCCAACCACATCATATAATCCATTCACTTCATATAGGCTTACATATATTAGAATTAGAAACACATTCATTAAATGATATATCTCGTCAATCGTGTAAGATAATTAATCTTACATAATTGTGTTATCTTACATAAATTCATACTAAGATTATAATTCTAATGTCATGTGACATTATATAGTTTATTATTAAACCTCCAAAGCCTAATTAATATTCCCCATTATTTTTATAACCTTATTATTTAATCACTTGTACTAGTTTCATTAATGACATTAATACTTTATAACTGGTGTGACATTTATAACATTATAGATACTAGTCTAAAATTCAATCCTAATCTTCATATTGTACGTCAAATACATAAGTTTTATTAACTACTAATATCTTTAATGGCGTTACATTATTAAGCCAAGTAACTACCAAACGTATAATTCGAATATAGCCACACACTTAATTCCATACGCGCCCCTCCATTTGTATTAATTACAACTTGACTCTGATTTTTACTTAAACCTTGTAATTGGATCCTAACCTCTATTAATTCCTAATTTATTTCCTATAATTAATTATCCTTAAATGTCTCCCTAGGTTCCTGTCAAATTCGAATAGCACCCAATGTTTTTTTTATTCCTACTTCACTTCTTTTAATCACATTTTAACCCCTAGTTATTCTTAGGCTTTACTTTTACCCCTTAATTTTTCCTTAAGTGGTTTTCCTAACCTTCCTAGGATGTATACTAACATAACCCAGCAACTTAGCAATGTCTTAAGTTCATAATCAGGCCATTACAACCCTTTAATGGTTCTGTAATTCATTTTTACAGAAGTTGCAACAGAACCGAAAGTACAAAAATTATGTGCATTCACTTCACCCATTCTTCACTTTTAACTCTAAAAAACTGATTGTCAACTTTCCTAAAGCGTGTACAACTTATTCAAGGTTTTAAGCTCTTAATAAAACCTTTACAACTCTTTTAACTCCTCTGGAACTCACTTATACAGAAGCAAAATATTACAGAAACTGAAACATAATTTCTATGTATTCCTTCATCCAACTTCAGTTTTAATTCACTTAAACTGACTTCTAATCTTCCAAATGTATATACCAACTTAGTTTAGTCTTTTAGAAACATCTTGGGTTCATTCTTAAACCATTACAACACTTTTAATACTTCTGTAATTCATCTTTACAGAAACCAAGTTACAGAAAAACAATTGGAACACTAAATCTGCGCATACCTTCATTCCAACTTTTCTTTTAATGCATTAAATTGATTTCCAACTTCCCAAAGTGTATACAAACTTAGTTAGATGTACTAGCAATGTTTTAGGTATGTTCTTAACTCAATCCAACCTTTTAAACACCTCGGAATTTCGTTTATACAGAAACAAAATGTTATAGAAAAAACTGGAACACTAAATCTGCGCATACCTTCACTCCAACTTTTCTTTTAATGTATTAAATTGATTTCCAACTTCCCAAAGTGTTTACAAACTTAGTTAGATGTATTAGCAATGTTTTAGGTTCGTTCTTAACTCAATAAAACCTTTTAAACACCTCTGAATTTTGTTTAGACATAAACAGAATGTTACAGAAACTGAAACACACAATTCTGTGTTCCCCTTTATTTAACTTCAGTTTAAATTCACTAAAATGATCGCCCACCTTCCCCAAAGTATATACCAAATTAATTAGGTGTCTTGGAAATGTTTTAAATTCAGTATTAAGCTAATACAACACTTCTAACTCCTCTGTTAATTTGTTACACAGAACTTCAACATAGAAACATCAACACAGAAACTGAAATTTCAGAAAATGTTTGAACTAGCTGTTTTGTTCCTTCTCGGTCCCCATTTTGTTTGTCCTTAGAGGTGTGTTTCAAATAGAATTAAGAAGACATTAAGGAGCTTAGATTAGGCTAGTTTTCTTGGCATACCAGTTGGAGTTAACTTATGAATTCGAAGTGCATAAAACACAGAAACTGAAATCAGTTTTCGGAATTCTGTTATTACCTTGCTTCCAAGTGTAGTTTACTCTTCTGTTTTACTCTTGGTTAGCTTTATAATAAATGACAATGAATTAGCTTGGATTGATTAGTGAATGTATAAGAGTTTAGACCCAAGAAAAGTTTGTTTCAGGGGCTCACCATATATAAGAGGAACCATCTGTTTTTTTTTGTTCAATGTTCGACCAAAGCAGGATAGCTGTGCAACATTTGGTTTGGTTGTTGGTCTTATAGCAGAAATGCATAAGAGAGTGATCAGTCTAGGCCTTGACAAGTAGGGAAAAGATACCCATGAATCATAGAAGGATTTCCTCACCTTAACAAGAGTAAATCAAACTGGGACATCGGTGAATTCTGTTACAGATTTTGATTGCAAAACTGCAGAATCGGTTTATTTCCCTTTTGTTTGCTATTTCTTTTTCTTTCTTTTCTGTGATTTTGAATGCAGAAGAGAATGAGCCATAATAGAACAATGATTCAATGTGTCTTAGTAGGATACACTTATTTATTTTTGCTTGAAACCCACAATTGACACACAGAGATACAACAGCTTGGTTTCAATTCATGAAGAAATCAAATGGAAAAGAGGCATAAAAGTGCCCTACAAGCTCACGGTTTTAGCTTGCTTCACAACCCATCTATGGTGGGGTTTGGTGGTGGTTTTCAGCTACATTTTGGAGTCTTCAATGGTGGGTTCTTCATGTTGAGACATCAAAGTGTTGCAGAGATAGCCTATCACCTCGACAGAGTCAATCATCCTCGGCCAAATACAAAGAACATGCTACTACAAGAGAGTCCGTGCAACTAAGGAAACATCACAAACTCTTCCCTGCTGTTGCGAAAACTAAGGAACGGACTTGTGAATCTTGCAACGCTCCAACGGTCATGCAACCACCCCAGTCGCATCTGAAGTTCGCGGCCCAAGTCAGAAGACCACCTGAGGACGTTGCCCACTAAGTTAGTTCCGACAATTTCGGAACTAACTCCCTCAACCTGTTGTTTCTAATGCCAGTATAAATAAGCAATGTAATAGCTAGTTTTATTCGCGCTTTCATTAAGAAACATTCCAGAGATTAGAGAGAGAAATTGTCTTTGTAAGTCAGAGAGAGAATACGTACCAAATCAGTTAGTGCATCTAGATAGACTCTGCCTAAGAAGATCCTAGTTTTACTACAGTTACCATTGAGCTGATCAGAAAGTGAGTGAGTGAAAAACCACTAAGTAGATCTCTTCTACTTAGTGGGCATTTGTAAGTTATTTTATTTTGACCAGATAATAAAATAGCTTATTTGTGTATCTTGTTAAGTTCCACAGAGTTTGTCTATCTCTCAAACGTTAATACGTTTCAGTTTATTTAAGTCTTCCACACACTTAGTTTAACCAGTTCGATAGAGTGCCTCTACGTCCCAAAGTATTTCTTATCCTTAAAAGATCGATTGAGTTAAACCAACTCTTAGACTCACACCTTGAGTTGGTTTGAGTTAGCCACCTGATCCTACACGTGGTATCAGAGCCTTGCTTAGGCTGACAGTTAATCAACGAAGCAATGACAGACCTCTTCGCAAACCAAACAACAAAATGCACTTCGAGCACCCCAGACTCACCTCTACAAACTATGATCATTGGAAAAAAAAGATCAAACAACACATTGAGTTAGTCAATTCTGAGCTTTGGGAGATAGTCACTAGAGGAGATCTTGCAGTCAATCCAGATCGATCCACATGGACTGCTGCAGATCGCAAAAGGTATGAGCTAAATCGACAAGCATCGCACGCAATCTACACTTGCCTGTCCATTCCAGAACATAGAAGAGTCAATCACTGCAAGTCTGCAAATGAGACATGGACTCTCCTTCAAGCTACCCACGAAGGAGTCACTGAACTCAAGAAATGCAAAGCTCAAGAACTTCGAATGGACTATGAGAATTTTCTGCAAAAACCCGGTGAGTCTCTGGAAGAAGTGCTTGATCGCTTTTATTTACTAACCACGACTATGCAGGAGGTGAACATCTTACCGGATAAAGAGAGTGTCTTGCACAAGCTGCTTGAAAGTCTCAGAGAGGAGTGGGCAGAGACGGTAATCTCCACCAAAGCATGCAAGTATTTATCCAAATGGAGCTGTCAAGACCTAGGTTCCTATCTACAATCTTTAGATAAATACAAGAAAAATGTTCGAAAGAAGTGTGGTAATACATCTTCTTCTTCTTCTAGTAAAATTACTACTTTGAATGACCAAGCCTTGCAGGTTAACTCGAATCAGTATACCCAAGAAGGAGCCTACATCGCTGATTCTCAAATCAGACAAGCCAAAGACGAGCTGGTGGATATTATTGTTGAAGAAAGTGAAGCTGAGACTATGGAAGACTTTGTCTTCATAGTAAAGAACTTTCGAAAATTCATGCGTAACTAACCAAATCAACAGAGTTGGTCGTTCTCAAATACGCCAAACAAGTCTTCAACTCTGTCACCTGTTTTAACTGCAATAAACCTGGTCATTTCAAGAAGGACTGCCCCTTACTCAAGAATCAGTATGGAAAATCCCAAGGGAGGTCACTGATGACAGCTGTTGGTTGGGGTGATTCAGACTCCGACTGAAATACCCCTAACCTTAAAAACTTAATTAAATGATCTACTAATGATCTAAGATGGATTAAACATCTAATCACATTGACTAAGGCCTAAACGTGCCTTAAAAGTCAACTGAGAACAACAGTGGTCAACACAAAGCAAGACTTTGCACCCTTTGACTGTTTAGGGTAAATAAATACCCAAATGAACTACTTAGGACCTAAAAATTTGTCCTAAGCTTATTAACACATTACTAAACATATTACAATTGTTGGACAACACTCCAACACAAAGAACAAGCATTCTCATGCTTCAAGGTCAAGTAGGGCAAAAATGTGCCCTAAGGGAACCCTAAAGGTCTAATGACCTCTAAATGATATAAAATTGGATACCATGATCAAATATCATGTAAGGAACACAACAAAACAATTCTCAAAGAAAACAGAGCTCAGAAACACCCTGCGACTCAAAATGTGCACTAAATTTTTAATTCCAGAAATTTACAAATTTTTACAAGTTTAATATTAAAATATTAATAAAACCCTAAAGGGGGGCCCGTTTGAGTCAACGTTGACCAAGAATGGTCAAGAGGTCAAAGTTGACCCCTTGGATTCCATAGAGTCGGCAGCCACAAGGCAGGGGGAGCCTGATTGAACTGAATTATTGACAAAAGGAGACTTAGTGGAGTGTTACTTTTCCATTTAATAAGAAATTAATACTTTAACTTACCTTTTCCTTATTTTCTTCATTATCCCTCCATTATCTCTTGTCTCCAACGACTCCTTGCTCATTCCTTCTGTCCCAGCCGAGCTCACCTGCTCTTAGTCTCACCATTGTTGAGCTTTGAAGCTATCTATTAAGGAAACCAACCTAATTCACCTAAGGTAATGGTTTAAGGCATAAAATAGCTCATTTTCTTCCTTTCATCAAGGGCTATCTTATGAGCTAACTTCTATACTCTTCACATGGCTCAATCTCAGTGTGTAGATGTTAGAGTAAGATTTCAAATTCGTTGGTAAGGGTTCTTGGAGCTAAGAACACAAAAATCATCCTTTAAGGTAAAAATGTGCTTTAAGCACATATCTTTTGATTCCCTTCAAATTCGGCTGTGATACTTTGTTTCTAAGCTTATAATCTTCATCTTAACATACTTATTCAGTTGGTACATCAAGAGCTTTGAAGTATAACCAGATCCAAGCCTAAAACACCATTTTAGGCATTTTAAACAAGGTAAAGATTAGCCATCTTCTAATCTGAGTTATACCAGTTTAAAGCTTGGTTTTAGTAGCTCTTTTAACACTCTTTGCCTACTGTAAAAACAGGCCGTGACCAACCTTATTTACCTTGGCATTTTGAGGTAAATTTTACCTTGAAAATTGACATTAAACACTTCTTATGGTTAGATCTTGCTTGGAGACTAATCATGCCTTAATTGCTGTTTGAAAACATGTAAATAATGCTGTGGAAATTTTATCCTAAGCTGGGCGTGGCCAAACAAGGCTTAAACTAGGCAAAAACAAGGTATAAATCACTTAAACCTTCACTTGGTATATTAATATGTGTTTATACATATGTATATATATTGTGCCGTGAGTGAATGGGTAATTAAGGTCTTATTTTGACCTTAGGTGGTTAAGGAATGGTTTAATAAATTTATATAACTAATTAATAAGCATAATTGTCAAATTTAAGACATTATGTGGAAAATTGGTAAATAAAGAAAATATATGGTAAGGGCCGAGAGTTTATAGTACTTTTGGGCATTTATGTGTAATTTATTTTATAAGCCAATGTTTGTAATAAGGCCATGTACTTTAGGCCATTTTATTTATGCATTTATAAGCTTTTAATTAAGTTTAGGTGCTAAATATGCATTACCGCATATTATTGGGGTTATAGTGTAAATAAATTAAATTTGGGGACTATATATTAATAAAGCCGAAAATTAGGGGTTTAAATGACTTTATATAAATATTATAAGATTATATAAAGTTTTGGGGTTAAATGGTAATTTCTGAAAAGATATGGGTATAAACCGTAATAGATGGGGATTAATGGTGAAGGAAGTATTAAGGTGGTCAACCTTGACCATATGGTAGGTTTTGACCAAATTAAATAAGCAAGATAACTTATTTAAGGTTTTATAATAAGTTATGTACTTAATTGTAACAACTTTATAACATATGTGGTATATATGTTATTACCAAAAATAAAGGGTGTATAATGGTATTATAAACACCCATGGGCTATTAGGAATTTTTAGGAATTTATTGGGTTGATTTTTTTTGGAATTAAAATAAACTATATATGTATAATATATAGTTATTATGTCATTATGACACTTTGGAGAAATATATGTGGTGGTATAGTAAATACCGAAAGTATATGGGTTAATAAGGTAATTATAACCCTTTGGTAAAATTTGGTGATTTTTAGAATTATATAAGGGTATTTATTGAGATATATGTATAATATATAGTTTTAATGAATTATTAAACTATATGTTATAAATTGGGCCAAATGGCAATTATAAAACATATACGGGCCTGTTTGGAATTTTACAAAATATAACCATAGGTTATACCCTTTTTATAAGTTAGAAATGTTATATTAAATGGTATATATAACATGGTATAAATAATGGGGTGATTTTGTAAATAATGGAAACTGTGGTTTATAGAAAAGAATAAGGTTTAATATATGTGCCTATGCGGCAATATATAATAGTTTTGTATAAAAACTATAGGTTATGAATTAAAGGGAATAAAAATTTCATAATATATGATATTAGTATATGGTATAACATTACATAATGTCATGTGGTCAAAATAGAATTTAAATAAATTCAAGGGCTGTACTGAAATAATAATAAGAGTTGGAAAATGGATTTTAGACTATGGTCTACTATGTTATAAATGTTATAACAATTATATGGTATAAAGGTGGTTTTAATGGAATTAAATAAGTAAGGATATTCACATTAAGTAATGTGACAAACTATAAATAAATAGGATTTATAAACTAAGGTATTTGTTGATTAAACCTTGGGAGTTGTAAAGATACAACATAAAATGTTACATAATATTAGGATAGTAATCTTAATGTAAGTTGTATAATATAGTACAACTAAAGGGGAATAATCATCTAATAAAAGATGACAAAAATGTAACATATAATATAAGAGTTTATAACTCATGGAACTTACCTATGTGGTAAATATATGCGTACACAAAAAAAATGTATATGAGGATGTATATAGTTCAAAGTATTTTTACAGATGAATTTTACTACATTAAATGTGGAAAAACTAACCTTAGGAAAATAAATACTAAGGTAAAATGTTTTGAAATACCCCAAACCTTGGTATGTTGTTTAAATATCAAACTAGGGTATGTAAAGGCTAAAAAGTGCCTTAGAAACATCAGTGGACAATTTAAAATATAGTAAAGTGCAATAAAGCATTGAGACACAGTTTGAGCAAAAACATGCTCTAAGCTATGAGTGAACTTGGTTAGGACCCAAAGAGCCTACCAAGACTTGGTAACATTTAATTATGATTTGATAAGGCTAAATAAGTCCTTAAGAAACTTTGGTGGACAGTGAAACCAAATAAAACATAAGAAAATACCTTAAAGTCAATATGAGCAAAAATGTGCTCTAAGCTTGGGATGAATGTGTATAAGACCTAATGGTCATACCTAACCTATTTATATGTTAATGAACATATTAAATCAATTACTAAAGAAAACCAAGCTTGAAAACGAGTTAAAACAAAATGTGTAAGGAGTCTTAAAGCACGTTTTTGAAAATTGTCTTGTAATTGAGTTTTGAATGGCTAAATGTCCATCATTACTCTTAATTAACATGTGTACTATATAGTATCACATTTGGGTGGCCATATTAGTGGGAATAAAAAATTTCACTTCTATGTGCCTTGTATTTGTGAATAGTAATTTTATTAGAAGCTAGTATATAACATATGTTATGTAAGTAATTAAATTGACAAACAAAGACTAAAATACCCTTGTTAATTAAAGGGGGCCGGTTTTTGTAGTGAGGAGTCACCAAGTATGTTTAACTTGTTAAGTAAATAAATGTGACTCATAGTTACTATTGTTTAAGATTTAAATATCTTCAAAAAGTACTTCTATCTTCATTCTCCCTTCCTTTCCTTCATTTCCCACGGTTCCAAACACCACCCACCAACCTCTCTTCTTCATTCTCTCTCGGTAATACCACTACCTCCATGAGAACTCAAGCTTTGAACTCTTGTCAAATCTTGCTCTCTTGACCAAATCAAAAACAAACACCACCATTCTCTTAGTTAAGCCAAGCTCTACAACCTTGTCTCTTCAAAACTTCAAAGCCTCCATTTCGGTGCCAAGAGAAACCACCATGGGAGGAGCTTGAGCTCATCTTTTCACATATTCTTGTTCTCCTTTGCTTCAAGGTAAGGAAACTCAAAGAAAAATGACATTTCCTTCATGTTTTGTCATGTCCGAAAATCACTCTTAATGGAGTCATTATATTGCCTTGTTCTAGCTTCATTCCAAGCTTTCATGGACTAGGAGGAGTCCTCTCTTGATATATATTCAAGCTCTCTTTCCATTCCAAGGTAAAACAATCATGTTAATACCTTAAGATAATATATGTAACTAGGGTTTACAATGAGATAAAGCTTAAAGCTTATATACTCATTTTAATGTTGGTATATTGTTTAGTTGTTGGCAAGGAACCAAATGCCCTACCGGTTTTACAAGGAAACAAGAAGGAAATTTGTGAGGAAAAGAGGTAAACAAGCTATCTCAATGTGGTTTAATGCCTTAGGAGAAATAAGCTTATAATGCTTGTTAAAACTACCTAAAGAGCAAATGGTAAATGAGCTAGTAAAATGCTCTCAAGGAGTTTATTAAAGGAATATGTATTGTTGGGTGTATTTGCAGGTCAAAGGCATTATTATGTGGGAAATTCAGTGTTTAAGGATTATGCATTTAAGGGCCTAAGTGCCAAGCAATTTAAGTTATGCACTATATTGTGATGTAGTGCTTAATGTGTGAAGTTTGTGTATAAAATGTGTTTGATGGATTTTAGGTGTTCTTGGATGGATTAAGGTAAAAACCTAAGTGTTTGTGTGGGTATATACTAGAGAAGCTATGGCCAAATTTGGGAAAATGTGTAAGAAGTTTTAAGTGTGGTAAGTGAGTTTTGGTGAACTAGGAAGGATTAAAGGTGAAAGAATGTTTACTTGAGAAGAAAACATGTATTAAGGTGTTTTAGAGTGACAAGGATTTAGGTGTTTATCTTGGAAGTTCTAGGAATTCAATGTGTGTTTTGAGGATGTATTTAAGTCTTGGAGGAGTTTGTTTAAGGTTAGGTAATGTTGATGTTCAAGGAACAAGTGATGTTTAGGTATGATGTGAAGAGGAGAGTTAGTTAGTAAGAAAAGAAGTTGAGAGGTGATGATAAGGTGTAGAGGAAACACCTTGGTATTGTGGTCATTATAGGTGAAATGCCACCTAGAATTATAAGGAGAAAACATTGTAAGTGTTAGGAATTTTGTGGAGATAAAGTAAAGGTTTAAGGAATTAGGAAAAATAGTTTTGTGAGTGTTTAAGAATATCTTAAGGGTGTGTTTGAAGTGCCAAATGGTGTTAGAACACATTAAGAGGCCTTAGGAGAAAGTTGGTGAAGAATTGGCAAAGTTTGGGTAAGATTAGGAGGCGACCGACCCAGGGGCCGACCCAGTTTTTGGGTCGGTCGAGCCTCTGTTAGATGTTAGAAATGTGTTCGGTAATGGACCGACCAGAATGGTGGGTCGGACATGGGTCGGTCGGTCAAGTTACAAAGGAGGGAAAATGTTCGCACATGGACCGACCCAGAATGGTGGGTCGGACGTGGGTCGGACGGGCATGATTAAGGAAGTAAAAGGGGTCTGTAATGGACCGACCCAGCTGTGGGTCGGTCGGTGGGTCGGTCGGACCAAAAACATGGTTTAAGGTTATGAAATCATATGTGGTGATGGGGATTGGTAGGTAATGATGTTATAAGGATGTTAAGGACATGTTAGGTGAGTTTTAATGACAATAAAGTGGGCTAAAAGTTGTATTGAAATGTGAGAGTAAAACAAGTTAAAAATGTTAAGTTATGTAACTAAGTTAACGGGGAAAAATTAAGCGTTGACATTAAATAATCAAGCAAAACCCCGAGGTTAATGAAAACACATGTGATGTTAACAGTTGTTCGAGAATTTGCTCGAGGAACATAAGTGGACGTGGTAAAGTGGACTCCGGTGACAGGTATGGTTTTCTTGCAACCTGTGTCCTACCGGATTACACGGCTTGTATGCCAATGTGTTTTTCTGTATGTTTGCCACGTTATGAGATAAATCATGAAACGAGTTATAGTCGTTATTGTTATTATATGTTCACGTGCCGATACCGGTAACCTCGAATGCGCTTGAAGGGCTAGTTAACCTCTATTAGGTAAACGTAGGAGAACGGTATCTGGTAACAACGTTTCCGACTTAAGGAACGTTCTAACCACGGCTATGCGTGAGTTGGTTATGTGATGTTTGTGCGTGATGTTTGTATGTGAATGTATGACTCTCTCCTCCTCCCTTGTGTGCTTAACTCGGTTATGATACCGTATGGTGTGTGGTTGTGGTAGGCTCCATAATGGATCTCTAACTACTTATTTAAAGAGTCTATGGGCTAATGGGGGGTGAGGAGTCCGGTTAGTTTCCGGCCACGCGTGTGATGGTGGGGGTCGTTATCATATCCAGTTCGGCTCCCTTGGTGTATGTTTAGGTGGTATTCCAATTTGGTTTCAACCTTCCCTTAGCTTATCCAAAGCTAGTTTACTGACTCACGTCGGGCCATAGGGGCATACTGTGTTGTTTGGTGTGCTTGGGATCACTATATCCGACACACCTTGGGTTTAAGTCAACCGTTCAAATAACAGGATGGTGATGAGGTAACTAACGAGCTTGGTATGAGTTTGGCAACAATCTCTATGCTCATGGTATGGACTAACTATGATGGAAGGTTCCTTGTGAGAACCGAATTTATGATGTTATGTAATGTTATGGTGCTATGCAAATTCCCTTGCTATGCTTTGGTTTATATATATATTGGATGTTTTAAATGAATGCAACGTTGTCATGTATACATCGAAGCAAGAAAGGTTGTTATGTTTTCATATAAGGAATGAGATATGTTGTAGGATATGGAATGTGTGGATCATGGAAATGAATCCCAGTTGTGACAAGAGGCGCTTAAGGATAACCCGATTAATGGGTACATGTCGTCTTTAAGGAAGTAGCTCCGTTTTGGAGGAGAGCCACTCTAGGGTTAAAAGGAATCATGGATGGTTGGTTAAGTGTGGATGTTTTGGTTATAGGTTGAGCCCATTGAGGCGAAATGTTATGTATTGTATGGTTATGGCTTGTATGCATGATTTAAATATAATCAACTGCATGCTAAGACGACAATTAGTCGTGCGTGGCCCGGTAGCATGCGGGCTGCGGGATTACCATACCAGCAAAGGTGCTGAGCCCCTTGGGGCCACCCCTTTCTCTTCTTTTTCCTATTTCAGGTACGAAGTGCTGGAAGCCGTTCGAGAGTAGGACGGGTAGTCATTGTACATGGGTAAACTTTTAAGTGTATGTATACAGTAGGTGTAGTAAGACCGAAGTTGTTGTCGGCAACAGTTTATAAATACTCGGTACAGGGGGAGTGTATGTATATAAAATGTTGAAGATGGATTGAGTATTGTATTGTGTAGTTGCTCGGGAATCTAGTCCATCAGACCGATACAAATGTACATATATTAGCCTTGTTAGCCACGTGGGTGGTTAACGGCGTGTAACACCATTGGAATAAGTAATGTGATGAGTTGAGTTTCCGCTGCAGATTGTTATTATGTGCTGGTTGTTGGATGGGGTGTTACAAAAAGTGGTATCAGAGCGAAGTATCGCTCTGATGACTGAATTACCGAGCTTAGGAAATACCGAGTTAGGATTTAAGTACTTTGGGTTAAGGGTTGAGTGATAGCGTGAGAGATACGCTAGATAGGAACTACCAGTGACTACTGGAAACCTACAATATCCATCCCACCCTCCACAAACCCTGTTTTATAACATGGGGAAGAACGCCAGAGAGATGGAAGTCCACTCTTACTCGGGTATACCCGATCTGGCTGTTATTACATACCTTTAGGGTACGGAGGACCTGTCATACGTAGATCCCGAAAACTGGGAATCCCGGAGACGGTCTCCATCTGAACAATGTTAACCGCATTCCATAGCGACAAATGAAGGATTTTGTGTATAGAGGAATAGAATTTCCAGCAACCTGGGTCGACATGCAGAGCAGTCGAGGATAACCAGCTTGCAACGCACCAACCGTGCAACAGGCAAGAAGTGGATTAATAAAATCCGAGACAAGAGTCTACGGAACCACAGTGATAGATAAAACACCAACGGTATACCAACCGACAAGGGAACTACAACGTAGTGCCCAAACAAGAGACAAGTCTCAGTAACCACGACAAATACGTGGAACGGGCTACAAGGTGAGTATAATACTAAGACAAAGGGGTCTCCCAGAATGGGAAACACCCTAGTTAATGAATATCACGTGGAAACAGTGAGAAGTCACCTAGAGGAGTATCTATCAAGGCAGTAAGATCAGTGAGGGCCAACAAGGCCACTGATGACAATATGGGTAAAAACAATACCACAAACGGTATGTGTTAAACCGATAGCCAGTTAGCATGGCGCACTTGCCATATCAAGTGCTGCTATAACAGGGCTATTCGGAAAACTTATAGCCGCTACAAGTACTTGGAAAAGTACAATAAAGTTAAATGTGAATGTCATAACAGTGGAAGGGCCTGCTAGCCTAACCTCTGTAATTGGAAACACACCAGTCAGCAAGAAGCTAGACTTGACTAAGGTAAGAAGATGTTGTGAAACCATGGAAATTTTTCTTTCAAACCTAATCTTTCACAAACTCTTTTCTTTTCAAACCAGATTTTCTTTCAAACCAACACTTCTTTCCAACCTTCTTTAAACCAAACCAGTGAAACCAAGAGCAACTGACAAGGATACAACAGTGGATAAACCTTCCCTCGATTAAGTTCGGGAAGCAAGGAATGAATATTGTCACGGGACAATATAAGGGAGTTGACAACAGAATACTTCACCTAGGCGTGTGACGGACACTACAAGTGTACCAACTGTGTTGTGGGACGACCGCACTCCGATAGGAGCATGTGGGCCTGACAGACCTGCTTATAGGTTAGTTGGGTAAGTAGTAATGTATCAGTATGATACCCCATATATGTATACCAGTAGGGTCCGAAGCACGGGGAGTAGTCGACTCCGTCTACGGTCAGCAGTATAAATCAACAGGAGCTAGAAAATACAAGGAATGCTTGAAGTTAAGGAACCCAATTAAGTCAATAAGACTAAAGGAGTTAGCGAATTTGTTTCGAGGAAACGTCTGAGAGTCAGGAGGTGCGAAACGCACTAACTGTAATATAAAGACATCTTATATGTCTTAAGGATCCTCAAGGATAAACATGATAGCTGGAATGGTGACCCAGCCTAATGTGGACACATTAATGTGCAATGAACGGGATGAAACTCCCAGAATCAGTACCTGCACTGTCTGGAAATGTTGATCTTTACAGAAGAAGATAATAACTGAATATACCAGTAGCAACACCCAGGAGCAATCCTTAAAGGGTGTTTGCATCAACAAATTGTTGAACAAAATGACATGACAGAAACACAAGGGTTGAAATTAACACCCAGTTTAGACATAAGTTGTCAGGAGACGGACTGACAATCCTAAGGGACATTCCATGAAAGGAAATGTGATGCAACAACCTTGTCATGGATGCCAATACAACCTCTAACCAGGTAATATTGTACAGAGAAGTACATGTGTGTGGACAGCCTACAATGAGCCCAGCTCAAGGCAAATAAGGCTTATAAGCCATAAACGAGATATCGATTGAAGGTAGAAGTTTATGTGGTATAAGCGAATAGAGTGGTAAGCGAACCACTGCATTAAGAGTGGGAATACCTCTCGATATTGTGAGACCGCAGGAGCGGTAGTAATGTGAATCAAGTTCAAGAGATATGTGGAGGATGGACCATCACCATAGGTGATTTGAATAAAATAACACAAAAAAAAGAAAGTGCTCGTACCTGTTGTGTAGACAGGGAGTGTGATAAGTTGATAGCAATCACCATGGGTGTGTGAAGCTAAATGGGTAGCGAACAACGCACAAGAAACATAAAGGTTCAAAGAAAATATAGTAGTATATTCGAAAAACCAGCCAAATAAGTGGCCAGATAAACCCAGCATATTGGCAGAAGCTAATATAATAGCTGATGCAGTATAAGTTGATGTTATATAATGAGTAAGGACACGGCGCGCAATAAGCGACCGTTGTATGAGGATGGTTAGATGATAAAATGGTGAGTAAGCAGAGTTGTGAGTTAAACCCAGTGGAGGTACAACATTAAGCGATAGCAAACGAACCGAGCAGTAAGCCGGTGGCAAGTGTTAAATGATAAGGATTTCAGTGAAAATTCCTATCGCAATCGCATAAGGGATTTACTGTCAAGAGTTTACGCCTCTGCACTCTGTATGACTGAGTGTTTTGGTATTGCACTTGCGCAGTAATGATCGAGTGGGATAGCTAGGAATTGAAACATGTTGATGGTGGAAGAATAAGTTATAATGGCCGGTGCATAGGAAATGCAAGACCGCACCAATAAGGGATACTTGTACGAAACCAAAGGTGGAGGTACGGTTAAGAATGAGTGATAACAGTAGCACTAACTGCCAAATATCGGTATGGAATATACCCCAAATATTGTAAATAGCTGAGAGAGCACTACACACTAGGTAGTAGCTCAACCTCAACCGACAGTAAGTCGGTAGACGCAATCAGTCATTGCGAATTACATAGTAGTTTATGCTGTAAGCTACTGGAGAAATGGATGGAAAATTGTGAAACTCACCGAATTCGCTCAGGGTAAGAGATACCGTGCGTCGGTTGAGAACCCATTGCTCCCGAGATAAGGGCAATACATTGGAGATGTACAATACAGTAACAGTAACGAATGGAGCAAACTAGCTCTATAATTATCAGGGTTGCGCAACAGGCCAGTGAGCCCATGCGTCAGGTACCAGATATATATGGTGAATATGAATAAATGACTAGTTATCAATACCTAAAAGCCTCACAGGCCAGGACCGAAACCAGTTATGAGTTACAACTCCAATGCGAATTCTTGGTTTAGGGACTAAACCGCCAATATGGTTAAGATCCTCTAATCAGAATCCATTGTGTAATAGACCGCGTGGAAGTTAAAACACTTCACGACGGAAGAACATTTTAAGCTAATGCTCATGATTGATTACGTGGGCGTAATCCCTTTTAAGGGGGGTAGAGCGCAAAACCACTTAGTGTGTTTTACCGTACAAGTGTACGCGAACTAGGTGTGCATAGCACAAAATGATTGTTATGATGGTTGGCGCGTGTGTTATATAACATACGCATTTATTTGTGGGTAAATTGTGGTAATTGCAACAGTGGTGTGTGAGAGTACAAGTGGAAGGGAGTAAAGAAACTCCCGGGGATCTACAACCCCGATGGTGCATAAATATAAACCATGTATTGTATTTTGATAAAAATATATGTATTTATGAAGGGTTATGAGACCGACATAGAACCTAGTGAGAATTGAATTCCTAGGTAACTCGAATTAAGTTGGATTTGGGTGATGATTGATAGACGGAGTTCTATTCCTTGGAGATGTTATGATTATGACTAGAAGGATTCAAAGATAGAAAATGCGATATGCTTGAATTAATTGTTGGTTGAAAATGAAGTGGGAGGTGAAACTTGATTATCATGAGATCAAGGGAAGCCGAACACAAATTGGGGTGGAAAGATAGTTCAACACTGATGCTGATCACATCAGGGTTGGATGACTCTTGAAGCTCCCTGTAAGTGGTCATAAATAACTATATTAAGAAAGATACAAAGGGCATAAATCGGACTTGGAGTTGTATGGTGTTTTCAAAAGAATTTCAATTGGTGTTTTCAAACAATCGATTAATATTTTGAATAAAAGATCTTCTTATACTTAACCTCACAAGGAAATTTTAAATTTAAGTGATTGTTTTAATTTCCCAAAGGCACGGGGACGGAAGGCGTCCATCGCGACCGGGTTCTGCGGGATCATAGTGTATATCAAGGATAATTTTTGATTGCTATAACATGCTCTGACATGTTGTGTGGTATGTGTAATGAATGTTGTTTTGACTTGGATTTCCTAAAGTGTATACTATCAAGGCCTATGAGTCTAAATGTGTGGTGTTACATAGACCTATGTGTCTAAAGATTGTTATGTTATGGGGACCTATGTGTCCAAATGATGTGGATATGTTGCCCGGACCATTAAGTCCGAGGTTGGATGTAAAGGGTGGTTGGTATGGAAGTTTTATGGACATAAGTAATTCCCGTATTCTAATCCAATGATGCGAGGAAATGTGAACTTCGAGGACGAAGTTCTTTAAGGGGGTAGATTGAAATACCCAAACCTTGGTATGTTTGTAAATATCAAACTAGGGTATGTAAAGGCTAAAAAGTGCCTTAGAAAACATCATGGACATTTAAAATATAGTAAAGTGCAATAAAGCATTGAGACACAGTTTGAGCAAAAACATGCTCTAAGCTATGAGTGAACTTGGTTAGGACCCAAAGAGCCTACCAAGACTTGGTAACATTTAATTATGATTTGATAAGGCTAAATAAGTCCTTAAGAAACTTTGGTGGACAGTGAACCAATAAAACATAAGAAAATACCTTAAAGTCAATATGAGCAAAAATGTGCTCTAAGCTTGGGATGAATGTGTATAAGACCTAATGGTCATACCTATACCTTATTTATATGTTAATGAACATATTAAATCAATTACTAAAGAAAACCAAGCTTGAAAACGAGTTAAAACACAAAATGTGCTTTAAGGAGTCTTAAAGCACGTTTTTGAAAAATTGTCTTGTAAATGAGTTTTGAATGGCTAAATGTCCATCATTACTCTTTAATTAACATGTGTACTATATAGTATCACATTTGGGTGGCCATATTAGTGGGAAATCAAAAATTTCACTTCTATGTGCCTTGTATTTGTGAATAGTAATTTTTACAAGCTAGTATATAACATATGTTATGTTAAGTAATTAAATTGACAAACAAAGACTAAAATACCCTTGTTATATTAAAGGGGGCCGGTTTTTGTAGTGAGGAGTCACCAAGTATGTTAACTTGTTAAGTAAATAAATGTGACTCATAGTTACTATTTGCTTTAAGATTTAAATATCTTCAAAAAGTAACTTCTATCTTCATTCTCCCTTCCTTTCCTTCATTTCCCACGGTTCCAAACACCACCACAACCTCTCTTCTTCATTCTCTCGGTAATACCACTACCTCCATGAGAACTCAAGCTTTGAACTCTTGTCAAATCTTGCTCTCTTGACCAAATCAAAAACAAACACCACCATTCTCTTAGTTAAGCCAAGCTCTACAACCTTGTCTCTTCAAAACTTCAAAGCCTCCATTTCGGTGCCAAGAGAAACCACCATGGGAGGAGCTTGAGCTCATCTTTTCACATATTCTTGTTCTCCTTTGCTTCAAGGTAAGGAACTCAAAGAAAAATGACATTTCCTTCATGTTTTGTCATGTCCGAAAATCACTCTTAATGGAGTCATTATATTGCCTTGTTCTAGCTTCATTCCAAGCTTTCATGGACTAGGAGGAGTCCTCTCTTGATATATATTCAAGCTCTCTTTCCATTCCAAGGTAAAACAATCATGTTTACCTTAAGATAATATATGTAACTAGGGTTTACAATGAGATAAAGCTTAAAGCTTATATACTCATTTTAATGTTGGTATATTGTTTATTGTTGGCAAGGAACCAAATGCCCTACCGGTTTTACAAGGAAACAAGAAGGAAATTTGTGAGGAAAAGAGGTAAACAAGCTATCTCAATGTGGTTTAATGCCTTAGGAGAAATAAGCTTATATGCTTGTTAAAACTACCTAAAGAGCAAATGGTAAATGAGCTAGTAAAATGCTCTCAAGGAGTTTATTAAAGGAATATGTATTGTTGGGTGTATTTGCAGGTCAAAGGCATTATTATGTGGGAAATTCAGTGTTTAAGGATTATGCATTTAAGGGCCTAAGTGCCAAGCAATTTAAGTTATGCACTATATTGTGATGTAGTGCTTAATGTGTGAAGTTTGTGTATAAAATGTGTTTGATGGATTTTAGGTGTTCTTGGATGGATTAAGGTAAAAACCTAAGTGTTTGGATGTGGGTATATACTAGAGAAGCTATGGCCAAATTTGGGAAAATGTGTAAGAAGTTTAAGTGTGGTAAGTGAGTTTTGGTGAACTAGGAAGGATTAAAGGTGAAAGAATGTTTACTTGAGAAGAAAACATGTATTAAGGTTTTAGAGTGACGCAAGGATTTAGGTGTTATCTTGGAAGTTCTAGGAATTCAATGTGTGTTTTGAGGATGTATTTAAGTCTTGGAGGAGTTTGTTTAAGGTTAGGTAATGTTGATGTTCAAGGAACAAGTGATGTTTAGGTATGATGTGAAGAGGAGAGTTAGTTAGTAAGAAAAGAAGTTGAGAGGTGATGATAAGGTGTAGAGGAAACACCTTGGTATTGTGGTCATTATAGGTGAAATGCCACCTAGAAATTATAAGGAGAAAACATTGTAAGTGTTAGGAATTTTGTGGAGATATAAGTAAAGGTTTAAGGAATTAGGAAAAATAGTTTTGTGAGTGTTTAAGAATATCTTAAGGGTGTGTTTGAAGTGCCAAATGGTGTTAGAACACATTAAGAGGCCTTAGGAGAAAGTTGGTGAAGAATTGGCAAAGTTTGGGTAAGATTAGGAGGCGACCGACCCAGGGGCCGACCCAGTTTTGGGTCGGTCGAGCCTCTGTTAGATGTTAGAAATGTGTTCGGTAATGGACCGACCCAGAATGGTGGGTCGGACATGGGTCGGTCGGTCAAGTTACAAAGGAGGGAAAATGTTCGCACATGACCGACCCAGAATGGTGGGTCGGACGTGGGTCGGACGGGCATGATTATAAGGAAGTAAAAGGGGTCTGTAATGGACCGACCCAGCTGTGGGTCGGTCGGTGGGTCGGTCGGACCAAAAACATGGTTTAAGGTTATGAAATCATATGTGGTGATGGGGATTGGTAGGTAATGATGTTATAAGGATGTTAAGGACATGTTAGGTGAGTTTTAATGACAATAAAGTGGGCTAAAAGTTGTATGAAATGTGAGAGTAAAACAAGTTAAAAATGTTAAGTTATGTAACTAAGTTAACGGGGAAAAATTAAGCGTTGACATTAAATAATCAAGCAAACCCCGAGGTTAATGAAAACACATGTGATGTTAACAGTTGTTCGAGAATTTGCTCGAGGAACATAAGTGGACGTGGTAAAGTGGACTCCGGTGACAGGTATGGTTTTCTTGCAACCTGTGTCCTACCGGATTACACCGGCTTGTATGCCAATGTGTTTTTTATGTTTTCCACGTTATGAGATAAATCATGAAACGAGTTTAGTCGTTATTGTTATTATATGTTCACGTGCCGATACCGGTAACCTCGAATGCGCTTGAAGGGCTAGTTAACCTCTATTAGGTAAACGTAGGAGAACGGTATCTGGTAACAACGTTTCCGACTTAAGGAACGTTCTAACCACGGCTATGCGTGAGTTGGTTATGTGATGTTTGTGCGTGATGTTTGTATGTGAATGTATGACTCTCTCCTCCCTTGTGTGCTTAACTCGGTTATGATACCGTATGGTGTGGTTGTGGTAGGCTCCATAATGGATCTCTAACTACTTATTTATAAGAGTCTATGGGCTAATGGGGGGTGAGGAGTCCGGTAGTTTCCGGCCACGCGTGTGATGGTGGGGTGTCGTTATCATATCCAGTTCGGCTCCCTTGGTGTATGTTTAGGTGGTATTCCAATTTGGTTTCAACCTTCCCTTAGCTTATCCAAAGCTAGTTTACTGACTCACGTCGGGCCATAGGGGCATACTGTGTTGTTTGGTGTGCTTGGGATCACTATATCCGACACACCTTGGGTTTAAGTCAACCGTTCAAATAACATGGTGATGAGGTAACTAACGAGCTTGGTATGAGTTTGGCAACAATCTCTATGCTCATGGTATGGACTAACTATGATGGAAGGTTCCTTGTGAGAACCGAATTTATGATGTTATGTAATGTTATGGTGCTATGCAAATTCCCTTGCTATGCTTTGGTTTATATATATATATTGGATGTTTTAAATGAATGCAACGTTGTCATGTATACTCGAAGCAAGAAAGGTTGGTTATGTTTATCATATAAGGAGAGATATGTTGTAGGATATGGAATGTGTGGATCATGGAAATGAATCCCAGTTGTGACAAAGGCGCTTAAGGATAACCCGATTAATGGGTACATGTCGTCTGTTAAGGAAGTAGCTCCGTTTTGGAGGAGAGCCACTCTAGGGTTAAAGGAATCATGGATGGTTGGTTAAGTGTGGATGTTTTGGTTATAGGTTGAGCCCATTGAGGCGAAATGTTATGTATTGTATGGTTATGGCTTGTATGCATGATTTAAATATAATCAACTGCATGCTAAGACGACAATTAGTCGTGCGTGGCCCGGTAGCATGCGGGCTGCGGGATTACCATACCAGCAAAGGTGCTGAGCCCCTTGGGGCCACCCCTTTCTCTTCTTTTTCCTATTTCAGGTACGAAGTGCTGGAAGCCGTTCGAGAGTAGGACGGGTAGTCATTGTACATGGGTAAACTTTTAAGTGTATGTATACAGTAGGTGTAGTAAGACCGAAGTTGTTGTCGGCAACAGTTTATAAATACTCGGTACGGGGGGAGTGTATGTATATAATAAATGTTGAAGATGGATTGAGTATTGTATTGTGTAGTTGCTCGGGAATCTAGTCCATCAGACCGATACAAATGTACATATTTAGCCTTGTTAGCCACGTGGGTGGTTAACGGCGTGTAACACCATTGGAATAAGTAATGTGATGAGTTGAGTTTCCGCTGCAGATTGTTATTATGTGCTGGTTGTTGGATGGGGTGTTACATGTTTGATATATGATTAAGGATTATACATGCGAATATAGAAACAAACTATATAATATACAAGGGTATATTAAGTTACATGTCATAATAAACGTCTAAAGTTAAGTATATTAATATACTCGACGTAATCACGCATGAAATATGACGTTTCTCCAAATTCCGAGTTAAGCCGAAAACCCGACAAACGTTGACAGTTAATAACGGGGGATTAACCGGGAGGTAGTAGCGACGGTACGGGGTACCGTAGAGTTAAGCTGTTATATGGGATTCTAATCAGGAGCGTTATGTATTGTTAGACTGCTAGAGACGACACGAGGAGCATCAGATCTAGCTGAATCATACTCCACCGTAATACTTTCAGGGTGAACGGTATGTTATTTATGTGGCTTGATTGTCTCTGAGGATTTTCTCAGTTCAGACATTGTGTGAAAATCTGTGATAAGATTGAATGTCTGCTTGTGTGAATTAATATGCTTGAGTTGCGTATTAATGCTGCTTTATTATTATTATTACTGTTGTACGATAACAGTACCGTTCGTATATATGAACATATTATAAAACGAACTAGCGGCAATGATGCTATCTTATATGTGTAATGTTATAACCCATAAATTTCGTTGCGTTCTATTTCGTTTGATGTTACCTTAAGCTGGTTTATTGTCGTTTAGGACATGGAAGTCCTGATTAAAGAAACCGGGGGTGAAGAGGTCTTTTCCCCATCCGTTCTATTTTCTGGTGAGAGGACTCCCATATTAGAATTATTTCCTTCCTCTTAATTAATTCCCTTAACCCTTTTAATCAGTAATACCCACTTCCTAATCACGTTCATATCCACTCACCTATTTCCGTTCAGTTCTGAAAAGCGAAGACGCTCTCCTCGCCGCTCTTCTTTTCTCTGTTTCTCTCTCTCAAGTTGCGTGCTGCTCATCCTCTCAAGTGTTGTGGATTGTGGTTTCTTGGAATTCTGCTGTGGAGTATACATCATTGTGGTGTCGGTTTCAGTACAAGGTAAGAGTGTGGTTAATTCTCGTTCGATTCTGCGATTGGGGAACTTCTCTCCTTCTGATTTGGGTTTCTGTAATCTGATTGTCAGAATTGTCGACCTTCTGCGTGGCTGTGTTCGGACTCTCCTCTGTGGTTCCTTTGCTGTTAGATTCAGGTACGGATTGTGATTTAGTTTGCGATGGCAGTTTCAGATTTGGGGAATTTGGTTCTGATTTTGGTTGTTCATCAGTTGCGTTGTTCGGGGTGTATTGTCGTTCTGCGTTCGGGAATTCTGTTCGTTGGTTGGTTCAGATTTTGGAATTTCATCTGCTGATTATCGAGGTAGGTGGCTGATGGATTCGATTAGTGTGTTCAGCCTTGGGGAGTTTAAATTCTGGAATTGAATGTGTTTTGTCTCTGCTCTGGGTTTACGAATTCGTCTGTTTAAGTGTTGTTTAATATTGTACAAACCCCCAAGGTTGTTTTCTGCAAACTCATAATCTTTTGACATTGTTTTGGTGCCTCTGTTTGTGTGAAAAATCGCCTCTATTTTCTGAGTTTTTCGGCGCGTCCGAACTTCCATCCGACCTTGGAAATTCGGACATGCCCTTCTGCGCTTTGAAGTTCTGAACTTTTTGACGTGTCTGAACTTCCGTCCGAGCTTCGATGTTTGGACGGGGTGCGAGGACGAGTCCGACTTACAAGTCTCGAATGGTGTCCGAACTTGTAAGTCTGGACAGAAGTTCGGACACACTGTTCTCATTCTTCTGATTTTGCTTCGACTTATGTCCGAACATTGATGTCCGGACACAAGCTCGGGCTCTACACAAGCTCGGACTCTACAAGTATTTGATTTCCGAAAAGCATCTGAACATCAGTCCGAGCTTTGATGTTCGGACACCTCTGTTTCTGTTTCTGTTTTAAGGTTCGACTTGTGTCCGAACATTGATGTCCGGACACAAGTTCGGACGGGCTTCTGTTTTGACAATAACATGCTCGTTTGAGCTCCGTTTTGACTTCCGTGTGTGGGGTGGGATTCCCCTTCTGATTTCCAAGCTACTTATGTGCTTTCTGGTGCCTTTGGTGCACATATGCTTAATTGTTTTAAGCTTCTGTTTTGGGACCTAGTTTTCTCTGTGTCTGAACCTTTGGATGGCTGGTCTCGCTGTCTCGTAGCGCGGTATGTAGGATCCTTCTATTCACGGGTGATGTTCCCCGTTCTGTTCACAGGTGTTTCATCTGTTCTGTTTACGAGTGAGGTTTCCTCGTTCTGTTCACGAGCTGGTTGCTCGTTCTGTCTGTATGCCGTGATCAACTAGTGTCCCGCTCTGTTTTCTGATTCTGTCTGCTTCTGACTCTGTTTGGTCCTTTATTGAGTGGACTTCTGCTTCTATTTTCTGACATGATTATGGACTCCTTGCGACTCCTTTTGTTTTATTAATATTCTAAAAATGTTTTGAGCATGCTGGTTGATGAAGTTGGTCATCTACTGGGCATAGTTGTTTGCTCATTCCCCTACTCTATCTAACATTGCAGATTGATCAGCGAAGGTCACTTGCTCAGCTCTAGAGCTTAGTTTGTTTCGTTATTTGAATTCTTTTGAGACATTTGTATTTGACTTTGAGCCTTTGGGCCTCTTCAGTTAGCTTCCGCTGTTGATATTTGTTTGGTGGGTTCTGTAATGACTTTTGGGATGTTTCAACATCTCTTTGACATACCTTTATTCAAGTATTCGTTTTGGGCCTTGTTTGATTATCTGTTTAAGTTCATTTAATAGAGCCTTGCGTTATTATGTAATAATACGCGGCGTGTAATACCCCTAACTCCTAGGCCAGTGTTTGGGGGTGTTACATGTAATATAAGGAACGTAAGTAAAACGTTAGCATTAGGATAATAAGATATATAAATATCTGAGACTTATATACGAAGCATTGGCCTCTTTAAAGCCGCTCTCGTATCTAGCACTGGATCCCGAGTCGACATACTCAGGATTGGACTACGACCTTAGTCTGCTGTGTTAGAAAAAAAAAGTAAAACGATGCGATGGTATAGATAAGTTTATCAAGAGGACGTGGCTCTGGATGTGAACTGTGATCCATTAACGATACTAGGATACCGTGTGGTAACCGTAAGTCTGGATAAATTTCCAACGAACTACAGATTGTTCGTAGGACGGAGACTCTACCGCTGGAGTGGCTATTGCCATGGGTGACCCGCCATAAGAGATGGGTAACTTAGAGACACGTCATTCTAACGAGACGTTGTCTTTAGGCATGACTGAACAAATACGGAAGACTATATTAGCTCATACATTAGGCGAACATTAGCTGGGCTTGTACGCCAAAGATGGGAAAGTATACTTGTTTATAATTCTCGTTGTTTCGCCTTGTTGCTCAGTGGTTATGCTTTGTAATTATATGTGGTATGTTGGTGGATTGTTTGAACGAGCCATTGTGCTCATATTGTGTGTGGTGAACTGGTTGAGTCGAGTCGCTGTACTCATGTGTAGGCTATGGTGGATTGTTTGGTCGAGTGAGTCGCCGAACTCAATTATGAACTATTAAGTGTTTGTTGGAATGGAGTCTCTGTACTCATATAAGCGTTGTAACGCTTTCAGTGGTTTATTACGATGCGATGTGTGAAGCCGGGGGCTTGTTTGTTATTTGAGTTTACTGCAATATATATATTGTTGCTTTACAGTTTTATATTAAACTACTTGCATGAAAATGGATTGCATGCTCTCGACCAATTAACTGAGGGTCTGAGGGGACATGACGGTCATGTAGTAGCATACTCAGCAGGGGCTGATTCCATACCACAAACAACCATTTTTGCAGGTATGCAGCTTCCGGTGTCGGCAAAGAGAGGGACGCGCTGGGTAGTTAATTACAGTTGTTTAAAAGCACTGTTACATTTTGATACGACTTAGAAACGTGTATAGGATTGAGATACTTAGAATGCTCACTGTGAATGTATTTTATATTGGTTTGGGAAGGATAGATCTATCTCTTGTTGTCACTGTGGGAAATTGTTTCATTTTAAGAATTATCAGGAGGCACGTTATTACTCGTATGGCGGGTAAGAACGGTGACATCAGTAGTTCAATTGTTGAGATTACCGCTGCGATTATATTGTTAAGTAAGATGATTAGGAGCCGATTGGAGTAGGGGTGTTACAAAAGTGGTATCTCCGCTCTGATGACAAGATAGTAGGATTTATACAGTGAGCATAGGTTTTGGGAATACGGGAAACGTTGTGAGGATACGTGACCTTGCGGGGTTGATGCAATGCTTAAAGCTTGCACACCATAGCCGTGGAAGCACTTCAATAATAAATGACCGAGACTACGGTATTAGACCGAGTAAAGGTCTAACCCGTCCTCTTGACTTATGTCAGAGAGAGGTCAGGGTAACGTACTAAGGAAGAACACGGAGCAGCGAAGGTGGTGAAGATCCAGCAACCCCAAGTAACGTGAAGATGGTATGAACCGCTCGCACTCGATGGGAGAGCATCCCGTGAAATTTGCAATGGTACCCCACCCGCCGCAGCCCGTACCTCGAGTACTATCTAGTGAGACAATGAAATGAGAAACACCACAGATAACTCTCCTGATCGGAAAGACCCGATGTGGATGCTAAGAGGATTATGTTAAATGTAGAAAATAAGACTTAGTGTTTTTGGTGTAATGTTTAGGACCGGAAGTCCTGGTAATGACGTAATGTCTACCATACGAGCATGAGATAATAATAGACTGAGTTTGAGGAGAATTCCCGTGGGACTAATAGGGTTTGCTTGCCATAAGCAAAGCAACCCTGTCCTACATCCAGGAAAGCACTGATTAGTGCGCTTGGGGAAAAGAAAGTGGAAATGACGAGTAATGATTAGTTATGATATATTTAACGGACGGAATGGATGACCTTAGAAGTCTCACCCGAAGCGAGTAACTCTAAAACCATGCAACACTGAAGGTTCAAGATGGCCCGACGTGCATGAGGAGAGATCATAAGAACTGTAGAAACAAGAACTCGCTAAGTTGCTATCATGCAACGCCTCGAGAGGGGAGTAAGACCTTACTACCATGGTAAACTTGTGGGAACGAGTGCGGAGCGAGACTGTATTAATTTGAATAAGAACTTTTGACTGGATTTAATACCCCGGATCTAAAAATGGCGATTATTACTCTAATAAATTATTAAGGGCCTAATGTGCCTAGAGTATTGGTAAAAAGAATAAAACCAAAAGAAAAGAGAAACGCTTGAAAAGCGAAAAACGCTAAAAATCGCGTTAAATGAGTATAAGAGATATATCTCGAGAGGGTCGCGAGATGGATTCCTAAGGCTTAGTTAGGCCTAATACGTATACGGGAATGATTCCCGAAGAAAACGGATCCAAATAATGGATTAAACGCTAATTAAGCATAAAAGCACGTTTTTCGAGAAAACCCGAAACGTGACTTAAGTGGTCAAATGGACCGTAAAATTATAGTTGATTAAATAACTAATAACTAGTTAATGGAAGCTTAATAACCATTAAATTAATTAAACGAGAAAATTCGAAAAAACGGACCCGGTAAGTGAATAGTGACAAAACCGGGAGACGAGACGCGTTTAATTCGAAAAGACGAAAAACGACCCGGGCTATTATTTAATGTGGGCCGGTTTTAATTATAAGGTGTACACCCATTAATAGCTTGCTAGCTATTAAGTAATAACAAGACAAATAAATAAATAAGTAAAGCAAATAGTATAAAGTAAAAAGTAAAATAAAGAACTCACCTCCTCACCTCTATTCTCATTTCACGTATTGAATTGCTCCAGAGACTTGCAAACTTCTTCTTCTTCCTCTGTTAGTCGCGACACCAACAGCTCACAAGCCTCACCTTCTTCCTCCTCTAACTTTCTCATTTCTTCACCGAATCCCACAAAAATACTACCGTTGGATTCGTATCGGCGAGGGCTACGTTTTCCACCCCTCAAAATCTTGATTCCCCACCTTCACTTCCATGGATGTTGGAGCTTTGAAGCTTTAAGAGCTTATTTTAACTCTCCTCCACCTCCTTAATGTCTTAAGGTAATAATAAGTAAGAGTTTTGGCCGTTTCAAGCTTGTTCTTGTAATTTGGGAAATTTTCCCTCACGTTAAATTTTTCCCCATGTTAGCCGTGAGCATCTTGCTCTTGTGGAGGGATGGAAACTCTTCCAATGGATTGCCAAGCTGTCCATTTGGTTATTCTAAGGTAAAACCTAAGCTAAACCTTGAAAACTAGCTCCTTGGAATATATTAGGTTATGTGGAAAATATTGAAACTTACTTGTTGATGTGTGTGGGGATATGATTGTAGTTGGCAATCTATACTCCTTGGTATGTTGTGAAAACAAGAAGAGAAAGAGGGAACAAGAGAAAGAAGAGGAAGAGGAGTAAAAACCGAGAATAAACAAGGTAATGGGCTTACCTTGCGTTGGTTTTATTTGCTTGGGAAAACTTATGTTGGTGTTGTATAAACAACCTTGAGCTTGAATGGGTGTAGTTGTGATACTACAATGATGGTAGTTAAATGAGAATGTTTAATGTGGTTTAAGTGTGCAAACAAACCTAGGAAACTAAGCTAGTCATATGTGAGAACTATGAGAATGTTATGTGTTTATTGGTGCCTAAACAAAACAGGGGTTAAGATTGTGTTTGTGAGTACATCTAGTGTGGTGAAAATGCTTAGGAAAGCAAGTAGGTGCTGTCAAAATTTGCCTAGGAATGGATAAGTTTGGGTGTTTGATTATAAGGAAGAAAACTAGGTGGTTTAAGAGGTTTAAGTTGTTGGTTAATGGCTTGAAAACCAAACTAAGAAGAAGAGTGTGTTAGTAGTGGAAATAATGTCAATTGAAGTGCTAGGAATGGCATTAGTGGGTGAAGTTTGAATGTTGAGAAGAGAGTGCCCAATCTGTTACAAGAGCTTTGGAAAACAAGAAAATTAGTTATGGAAATATAAGTGGTTTTGAGTAAGAATTTGGGTAAGGGTTTAACCCATGATTTGAAGAGGTTTAGAGCATGTTTAAAGGTGGTTAAACATGTGGAAAACTTGTGGAAAGTTTATGGAAAGATTAAGGGTGGTTTAAGGATTGATTTGGAGTGGAAAAATCAAGTGTGGAGCAGGTTTTAGCAGGGTCCGGGACTTGGTCCTTGGACAAAGTCCCGGACCACATCTAAATTAAGGCCGAGAGTGCAAGTACTGCCTTGGTCCGGGACTATACTCCAGGACAAGGTCCCGGACCATATATAAATTTCACCCGAGAGTTTAGTTTGCAATTGGTCCGGGACTTAGGGTAAGTACCAAGTCCCGGACCACCCCCAGAAACCTACAGAGAGTGTTTTAAAGGGTTTAAATGATGGGGGTTTGAATGTTAATGATGTTATAAGATGTTAAGGCCGTGTTTGGTAACATGTAAAGGCCTTAAGAAGTGTAAGAAAGTGTTAGAAGTGTTTGAGAAGTGAGAACTCAAATGAACAAGAGTGAACCAAGATAACGGGATAACGGGGTAACTACGGGAATAACATTTAATTATGTTCCGTATGATTTAGTATTAATAATAATGTTTGAAACATTATCAGAGAGTCGTGCGTGACCCGAGCATGGTGAGATGCCACGGTAAAGTAAGAACCCCGGTGAAAGGTATGATTTTCTCATGCCCCGTATGCTAACCGAGTTACTCTGATTTGTGTGTTGTGTGCCGGCTTAATCAAGATTAAAGCATGAAAATAATCCCTTGTTTGATTATGCATGCATTGTTGTATGTTGTATGAACTAACATACTTGTATGCCGGTGTGGTCTAACTAGTGCATAGACCGACTCATAGAGTAGTGAATGACTAGAAACCCGTAGATCGGGTAGTCTCAAACAATGGTAACATGCAAAACACACAAGCTATCGATTGAAGTATAACGATAACGCAAATAATGAACTCCCTAAATGTGAGGAGATGTACGGGTTGAGTATATACCCGATAACGGTTAGAGAACCTTATTGAAAAATCCACGAAATAAATATGAGTGGAGAGATAAATGAACCTCCATCGAGAGGATTGAAGTTAGTCCAATGATGTGAAATATAAGAAAGGTAAAAGAGACCTAAGGGACTATGGTTCCCTTGAGACACGGTCGACCTCAAATGAGGATTTTACCCGGTATAAGAAAATATCCGAATGTATAAGTATATGAATGTAAGGGTAACCCTTAAGCCTAAGATTACCCGAATTTAAGTAAGTTCCCAAAGTCATTAGAAACATCGAGAATGATGCTTCTAGACTAATATACATGATATTATTATAACTCCGGAGAGGAGTGTACGGGAACGAGAGTAGTCCGAGAGTAGTCGGACCTAAGTAAAAGAGATAGGAACTAAGAGAGAGTTCCGCGAGCTAGTTGAACCTTCCCACCATGCTAGACCCAGAGTAGGGTCGAAACCGGGGAAGTAAGACTATGCTCGAGAGCCATGAGTTTTGGCTCGAGTATGTATTAAGAGTAACAAGCGTGACGTAGGAGACCTGTAGTGTCTCGAGGATCTACAAGAGCTTGAAGTAAATAACCCAAGAGTGTGGGTGAGATAATGAGTATAAATAACCCGTGAGAAAGGGGTGAGTTTATGAATGTGTAACCCGAGAGAATGGGTAAGTATAAGAATGAGTAACCCAAGAGAATGGGTGTGTGTACGAATGAGTAACCCGAGAGAACGGGTAAGTATAAGAATAAGTGACCCGAGAGAGAGGGTGAGGTATTGAATAAGTAAACAAGGCATAGTGAGGAATAACCCTCAATGCCTAAGAGTAACCAGTTACCACTAACAACATTGTTATGTTAGTTAGGAATCGTGTTCCGTGATTGGATGTAGATTCCTTGTGTGATATACATATATATTGTATTGTCATGATGCATGTTGTTTGATTAAAATGAACTCCATGTATATCCGACCCAAAGTAGTCGGTGTACCGCGGTTAGCACGCGGTATATGCGAATTTCATGCGCAGCGTAAGCTGACCCCTAGGGGGAACGTTTTTAGTGTGCAGGTACTTGAAGCTGACCACCGTTCGAGAGAGTAGGACGGGGACAGTTATGAAGCGTGGGTAGTTAGATCGTAATTACTTATGCATTTAAATGAGGTGTAAGTCCGAGTATGTTATCGGCATCCGTATATTGTAGACTCGGTATAGTAAAGAAGTGGAATGAGTATTGTATTTGTATGATGTACTCGGTTGATCCAGTCCATCAGACCGTTACTGTATGTGAGATAGGCCTGGTTAGCCATAGGGTGGCTAACGGCGTTGTTTCACCCTCGTTGTAATTAGAGTTCCGCCTGCGTGAGTAAGTGTAATTAGTAACGGATTATGAGGTAAGATGAGATTAACGGTTGGGGTGTTACAAAAATGGTATCAGAGCGAAGTATCGCTCTGATGACTGGAAATACCGAGCTTAGGAATACCGAGTTAGGAATAGTGACTTAGGGCTATGGGTTGAGTGGTAGAGAGATGCGCTAGATAGGAACTTCCAGTATGTTCTGGATACCTACAATACCAAGCCCGCCCTCCACAACCCCCGTATTGAAAGCTTGGGGAAGAACGTCAGAGAGACGGGGAAACCCAATCTGGCACTTATTTAATATTTCGATATGAACCAGAACCTGTCATGCGGTAGATCCCGAGAACCGGAAATCCGGAGACGGATCCCGCTGAAATGACAAAAACTGCGAGCAATGACGGAAGGTCGAGACATCCTAATCCAAGGAGACCAGAATTTGTGGCAGCTTGGGGCGACATGCTTAGCAGTCGCGAGAACCCAGCTGGTCGAGCAGCAGTGAGAAGGATGCACCAATCGTGCGACAAGACGGACTTATGAAAACTAACGGGAACCGGGACACAAATCTACGGACCGCCATAGCAAGTAATACCAACATCGGTACACTAACCGACTAAGAATCTAGTCAAGAGTAGGTACACCCACCCTACCACACCGAAGAGGCTGCAATACCTAACGGGCACAGCTTAGACAGCTACAAGCATAACTACGGGATATACCCGAATAGGACTACAGAAGTAGTGCCTAAATGACTTTAACCTCGGTAAACAGTAAAGACGTGGGAACGAGCAACGGGGTAAAGCATAAACATTAAAGTAATTAAGGAACCCCGAGAGTGGAGGAACACCTAAATGAACGACAGTCATGTCAAGATGAGTGAGAAGCAGCTCTAAGGAGTAGTTATCCAACTAAAGGATCAAGGAAGAGCCGACAAGGCTACCAAATATAACGTGAACATACCGTGACCGGTATTAGTTATCCAAAAACCGCCTGTACTGCGCACTTGCCACGGCAAGTGCAGTAAAAACGGACTATTAAGAGAAGCTTTGACAAGCGACCAGTACTTAGCAAGTACCAAAATGGCGAGAGAAGCCAATATGGCAAGACAACCCTAAGAAATTCTGAAATGAAACTTCGGAAAGGCCTGACAGCCTGCCCACTTTATTGAGGAGCATACGGTCGGCGAGAAGCTAGACTGGTAAGAAGCAACCGGCAAGGGGATGCCATGAAGATTTTATTTTCTAAACTCAAATTTTTCTTTAAAAACACAAGTTTTCCAAAAACCCCCAAAGCTTTAAAACCAAAACCAGTGAACCACGATAAGTTATTGTGGACCATATAGAGGAGTTGGCAACAGAATACTTCACTTAGGCGTGACCGACACTACAAGTGTACACAAACGAGACATGGAATGACCGCACTCCAAAGGAGCTTGCGGGCCTGACAGACCAGTTATGAGTTAGTCGGGTAAGTGGTAACGTATCAATAAGATACTCCATGTATGTATACAAGTAGAGTACGGTACACGGGAAGTAGCCCACTCCATACTACGGACGAAAGAGCCAATTTAAACCAAGACAGTTAGACGCCTCGGATGATCGAAGAACACAAGGAAGCTTACCGAGTTAAAGGAGTCTAGAATCCCGTAAGGTAACGGACCTAAGGATATAGCGTTAATAAGTGCGAGAAGCACAGAGTATTAAGTACAGACATTGGATATGTCTCAGGAAATACCTAATAACTGGGTGAATACCGGTGTAAATGATACGGCGAATGCCTAAATGAACATAACCATGAGTACAAGCCAGATGTAATGGCATTACTCAGTAACACCCAGGAGCAATCCGAGAAGGGTGCCGGAGTCAACAGCAGTTGAACGAAACATCGTGTTGAGAACACAAGTGTTAAGTCAAACACTCGGGTAAAACCCGAAGGGATCCCACGTAACACGGGATACCCTAGATTGCCAGAGGGCATAAACAACTATCAAGTTACTTAAAGGGCCTTCCATGTATGGAAGAGTGTTGAGACAACCTTATCGAAAAACCCAGTAATACCTCCAAACCATTTAATGGTGTACGGAGAAGCGGAAACCTGTATAAACAGCCCGCAAGGAGCATGGCGAGGCAATGTGGCTTATAAGCCGGTAACTAACTGCAGCTTGTAGATCTAAACGTTGTAAACCTATGCATAGAAGCATAAGAGGAACAGTGGTGAATGAACCACTACCTTAGAGTGGGGATACCACTTGTGATTATGGGGCCTATGGAGCGGCATTTGTGTGAATCCTCCAGAGAAAGGCTACCACCTAAGTATGTAATGTGAAACCGCTAGAGCGGTGTAGTGAAACTTGAGCATGTGTATATTGCCAATGAGTATATGAACAATAGTAGAGTATAAAGAGGAACCTCCATAGCAGCAATTCGAACCAAAAAGCAATCGGTTGAGTAGTAAACACTGTAAGTGTGCAATATGAACTGCAGAGCAAGCCAGCGCGCGAGTGCGCAGAGAGATTTAAAGAATAACGTATTTCATTGAGCCAAGTGAATGGCAAGCCATAGTATAAATGGCGGGAGTACGTGAGCAGAAGCTAAAGTAGTAGCGGATGCCTTATAAACGAATGTTGTTAATGAGTAGAACATGGTACGTAGCAAGCAACCATTGTAAGAGTATAGCCAATTCATGATATGAAGTTGATGAGAAAATGTGGTAAGGAGACATAATAATTCCATCCCATGAGAGATTTACTGCCAAGGGTTTACGCTTCTGCATCTGTATGACTGAGTGTTTTGGTATTGCACTTGTGCGGTGATGATCGAGTGGGAGAGCCAGGAATTGAGAAATGTCAACAAAGCCTGTTGAGTGAGAATCTAGAGAGATAACCGTGCGGCCGTTGGCCAAAGATGCACGATGAACGTGAGCAGTAACCCACAGGGCCCAGGATCGATGAATGGTAAATGCAGAGTAGTATGAATGAAGAACTCTGGTACAGAACCAAGAAACAAACATAATCCATGAGCCACTATTAAACGAGGAAGCACTACATGCTAAGTAGTAGTTGACCTCGACCGACAACAAGTCGGGAAAAATAAGTGAATAATCACAAAGGTATACAATGTTATACGAAGTAGATTCCCAGAGAACTGGAGAGACAATCTAAAATTCATCGAATTCGCTTACGGTAAGAGATACCAAGCGACGATTGAAATACAGGAGAATATCAAAGAGCGAATTAAGCTCTAGTTATCAGGTCACGCAGCAGAAGCTTGTGGACCGTGATTCAGGGTTAAGTTATACCTATTCATAAACCCCTTAAAGCCTTAGAGGCTAGAACCTAACCCGGTTATGAGTTAATTAACTGCATTGAAGTTAAAATACTTCATAATACCCGAATTAATGACCAATGTTCAGTGATAACATATGGTTGGTTACGCGGGCGTAACCCCTTTTAAGGGGGGTAGGGCGAGAAACCGCTTAGAGTATGTTTTACGTATTGGTGCGTAAACTACTATGTGCATAGCACAAAAGAAATTGTTTTGATGATTGGAACTTATGTACATAACATAGGTACCCATTCATGTGTAATAATGAGTATGGTGCATGAGAGATGCAAGTAATGAGAATGTAATATTTATGAAAAGAGGAGTAGAGAGACTCCTAGGGAATGAGAATCCCTATAGTATATGTCTAGTGAGATTAGACATGAGTTATAATGAGTATGAATCGGCATGAAACCGATGTGTAACCTAAGAGGGAGTGAGTTCCCTAGGTGATTTTATTTGAAGAATGATAGATGGAGTGAGTTCCATCCTGGAGTTGTATGTTATGTGTTTTAAATGAGGAACAATTTGAGTAAATGAAGCATAAGTATGGAATACCTAGGTAAAGTAGTGAAGCAATGAGAATGACAAATGACCTAAGTACTAGGAACTAGAGATAATTGAAACAGATTATTTTATGAATACGACTAGAAAGAGTAAAAGATAGAAAACGAAAATGTTGACTATCTGATTGTTTGAAAACTGACGTGGGAGGTGGAACTTGATCTGCTAGCGATCAAGGGAAACGAACACAAATTGGGGTGTAAGGATAGTTCAACACTGATGCTGATCACATCAGGGTTGGATGATTCTTGAAGCTCCCTATAAGTGGTCACAAGTAATCACGCTAAGAAAGATACAGCTACCATAAGATCTGATTTGGAGTTGTGTGATGTTTTTAAAAGAATTTCAAACAGATTTTGAAAAAAAAAAGAATTTCCTTCAAGTATGAAGATGGAAATGAAACTGGTTTTGAAACCGCTATCACCCGCCGATGGCTGAACTTAAGTCTTGATGACCGGAGAACGGTGGGCGTGTATTAGTTTGAAACCATTGCACCGTACGTGCGGCGGTCTAAGTGACCGGTGGGCGGTGTCAGTGTGTGATTTTCCAAAGGCAGCGGGACGGGGAGAGTACCCGAGATGTTCCTGTGTTGAGTGAGTCAACCAGAGTGCCTGAGGATATGTATATTTGTAACGTTTTGATGCAGAACCGAAGGACCGTGGGCCAGAGAGAGTAAGCGCCCATTTGTCATGAAACGGCCGTGAACCAGAAAGAGTAAGTGTTCAACGTGACGGTACCTGAGGGATCAGTAGTATATCACTCAACATGGATTCGAGGACGTAGTGCCCTTCTTATCTCGGACCGTTCCATGGAGAGAGTAAAAAGAGTATTTTTGATTACTATAACGGCTGTGATGGTGTGGTATGGGTAGTCTGAAATGAGACTGACTTGTGGAGTCAGTAGGGTATTACATGTACTATAACCTTGGCATAGTACGCCATGAGGTAACATCTAGATTCACCAACTTTGAGGACAAAGTTCTAAGGGGGTAGATTTTAATACCCCGGATCTAAAAATGGCGATTTAATTACTCTAATAAAATTATTAAGGGCCTAAATGTGCCTAGAGAGTATGGTAAAAAGAATAAAACCAAAGAAAAGAGAAAACGCTTGAAAAGCGAAAAACGCTAAAAATGCGCGTTAAATGTAGTATAAGGATATATGATCTCGAGAGGGTCCGAGCGGATCCAAGGCTTAGTTAGGCCTAATTAGTATACGGGAATGATTCCCGAAAAAACGGATCCAAATAATGGATTAAAACGCTAATTAAGCATAAAAGCACGTTTTTCGAGAAAACCCGAAAACGTGACTTTAAGTGGTCAAATGGACCCGTAAAAATTATAGTTGATTAAATAACTATAATTAAGTATTAATGGAAGCTTAATAACCATTAAAATTAATTAAACGAGAAAATTCCGAAAAAACGGACCCGGTAAGTGAATAGTGACAAAACCGGGAGACGAGACGCGTTTAATTCGAAAAGACGAAAAACGACCCGGGCTATTATTTAATGTGGGCCGGTTTTAATTATAATGTGTACACCCATTAATAGCTTGCTAGCTATTAAGTAATAACAAGACAAATAAATAAATAAGTAAAGCAAATAGTATAAAGTAAAAAGTAAAATAAAGAACTCACCTCCTCACCTTCTATTCTCATTTCACGTATTGAATTGCTCCAGAGACTTGCAAACTTCTTCTTCTTCCTCTGTTAGTCGCGACACCAACAGCTCACAAGCCTCACCTTCTTCCTCCTCTAACTTTCTCATTTCTTCACCGAATCCCACAAAAATACTACCGTTGGATTCGTATCGGCGAGGGCTACGTTTTCCACCCCTCAAAATCTTGATTCCCCCACCTTCACTTCCATGGATGTTGGAGCTTTTGAAGCTTTAAGAGCTGATTTTAACTCTCCTCCACCTCCTTAATGTCTTAAGGTAATAATAAGTAAGAGTTTTGGCCATTTCAAGCTTGTTCTTGTAATTTGGGAAATTTTCCCTCACGTTGAATTTTTCCCCATGTTAGCCGTGAGCATCTTGCTCTTGTGGAGGGATGGAAACTCTTCCAATGGATTGCCAAGCTGTCCATTTGGTTATTCTAAGGTAAACCTAAGCTAAACCTTGAAAACTAGCTCCTTGGAATATATAGGGTTATGTGGAAAATATTGAAACTTACTTGTTGATGTGTGTGTGGGGATATGATTGTAGTTGGCAATCTATACTCCTTGGTATGTTGTGAAAACAAGAAGAGAAAGAGGGAACAAGAGAAAGAAGAGGAAGAGGAGTAAAAACCGAGAATAAACAAGGTAATGGGCTTACCTTGCGTTGGTTTATTTGTTGGGAAAACTTATGTTGGTGTTGTATAAACAACCTTGAGCTTGAATGGGTGTAGTTGTGATACTACAATGATGGTAGTTAAATGAGAATGTTTAATGTGGTTTAAGTGTGCAAACAAACCTAGGAAACTAAGCTAGTCATATGTGAGAACTATGGGAATGTTATGTGTTTATTGGTGCCTAAACAAAACAGGGGTGAAGATTGTGTTTGTGAGTACATCTAGTGTGGTGAAAATGCTTAGGAAAGCAAGTAGGTGCTGTCAAAATTTGCCTAGGAATGGATAAGTTTGGGTGTTTGATTATAAGGAAGAAACTAGGTGGTTTAAGAGGTTTAAGTTGTTGGTTAATGGCTTGAAAACCAAACTAAGAAGAGTGTGTTAGTAGTGGAAATAATGTCAATTGAAGTGCTAGGAATGGCATTAGTGGGTGAAGTTTGAATGTTGAGAAGAGAGTGCCCAATCTGTTACAAGAGCTTTGGAAAACAAGAAAACTAGTTATGGAAATATAAGTGGTTTTGAGTAAGAATTTGGGTAAGGGTTTAACCCATGATTTGAAGAGGTTTAGAGCATGTTTAAAGGTGGTTAAACATGTGGAAAACTTGTGGAAAGTTTATGGAAAGATTAAGGGTGGTTTAAGGATTGATTTGGAGTGGAAAAATCAAGTGTGGAGCAGGTTTTAGCAGGGTCCGGGACTTGGTCCTTGGACAAAGTCCCGGACCACATCTAAATTAAGGCCGAGAGTGCAAGTACTGCCTTGGTCCGGGACTATACTCCAGGACAAGGTCCCGGACCATATATAAATTTCACCCGAGAGTTTAGTTTGCAATTGGTCCGGGACTTAGGGTAAGTACCAAGTCCCGGACCACCCCAGAAACCTACAGAGAGTGTTTTAAAGGTGTTTAAATTGATGGGGGTTTGAATGTTAATGAGTTATAAGATGTTAAGGCCGTGTTTGGTAACATGTAAAGGCCTTAAGAAGTGTAAGAAAGTGTTAGAAGTTTGAGAAGTGAGAACTCAAATGAACAAGAGTGAAACCAAGATAACGGGATAACGGGGTAACTACGGGATAACATTTAATTATGTTCCGTATGATCTTAGTATTAATAATAATGTTTGAAACATTATCAGAGAGTCGTGCGTGACCCGAGCATGGTGAGATGCCACGGTAAAGTAAGAACCCCGGTGAAAGGTATGATTTTCTCATGCCCCGTATGCTAACCGAGTTACTCTGATTTGTGTGTTTGTGTGCCGGCTTAATCAAGATTAAAGCATGAAAATAATCCCTTGTTTGATTATGCATGCATTGTTGTATGTTGTATGAACTAACATACTTGTATGCCGGTGTGGTCTAACATAGTGCATAGACCGACTCATAGAGAGTAGTGAATGACTAGAAACCCGTAGATCGGGTAGTCTCACGAACAATGGTAACATGCAAACACACACAAGCTATCGATTGAAGTATAACGATAACGCAAATATATGAACTCCCTAAAATGTGAGGAGATGTACGGGTTGAGTATACCCGATAACGGTTAGAGAACCTTATTGAAACAATCCACGAAATAATATGAGTGGAGAGATAAATGAACCTCCATCGAGAGGATTGAAGTTAGTCCAATGATGTGAATATATAAGAAAGGTAAAAGAGACCTAAGGGACTATGGTTCCCTTGAGACACGGTCGACCTCCTAAATGAGGATTTTACCCGGTATAAGAAAATATCCGAATGTATAGTATATGAATGTAAGGGTAACCCTTAAGCCTAAGATTACCCGAATTTAAGTAAGTTCCCAAAGTCATTAGAAACATCGAATGATGCTTCTAGACTAATATACATGATATTATATAACTCCGAGAGAGGAGTGTACGGGAACGAGAGTAGTCCGAGAGTAGTCGGACCTAAGTAAAAGAGATAGGAACTAAGAGAGAGTTCCGCGAGCTAGTTGAACCTTCCCACCATGCTAGACCCAGAGTAGGGTCGAAACCGGGGAAGTAAGACTATGCTCGAGAGCCATGAGTTTTGGCTCGAGTATGTATTAAGAGTAACAAGCGTGACGTAGGAGACCTGTAGTGTCTCGAGGATCTACAAGAGCTTGAGAATAAATAACCCAGAGTGTGGGTGAATAATGAGTATAAATAACCCGTGAGAAAGGGGTGAGTTTATGAATGTGTAACCCGAGAGAATGGGTAAGTATAAGAATGAGTAACCCAAGAGAATGGGTGTGTGTACGAATGAGTAACCCGAGAGAACGGGTAAGTATAAGAATAAGTGACCCGAGAGAGAGGGTGAGGTTGAATAAGTAAACAAGGCATAGTGAGGAATAACCCTCAATGCCTAAGGTAACCAGTTACCACTAACAACATTGTTATGTTAGTTAGGAATCGTGTTCCGTGATTGATGTAGATTCCTTGTGTGATATACATATATATTGTATTGTCATGATGCATGTTGTTTGATTAAAATGAACTCCATGTATATCCGACCCAAAGTAGTCGGTGTACCGCGGTTAGCACGCGGTATATGCGAATTTCATGCGCAGCGTAAGCTGACCCCCTAGGGGGAACGTTTTTAGTGTGCAGGTACTTGAAGCTGACCACCGTTCGAGAGAGTAGGACGGGGACAGTTATGAAGCGTGGGTAGTTAGATCGTAATTACTTATGCATTTAAATGAGGTGTAAGTCCGAGTATGTTATCGGCATCCGTATATTGTAGACTCGGTATAAAAGAAGTGGAATGAGTATTGTATTTGTATGATGTACTCGGTTGATCCAGTCCATCAGACCGTTACTGTATGTGAGATAGGCCTGGTTAGCCATATGGGTGGCTAACGGCGTTGTTTCACCCCTCGTTGTAATTAGAGTTCCGCTGCGTGAGTAAGTGTAATTAGTACGGATTATGAGGTAAAGATGAGATTAACGGTTGGGGTGTTACACTGGAATAGGAACCCAATTAGGGAATAGCACTGCACTGACACACCGTACCGGTGGCTCAGTCTGCATGGCGCACTTGCCACTGCAAGTGCCACTTTAACCAAAGTATTAAATTTCAACCTACCTTACGCACTTGCTACAGCAAGTGCAGCGACGGTAAATTAACCTAAAGGGCGTAGTGGTCCAAGCATTACCAATATACACTAAATCTTATGTGAGTCCGTAATGCAATAAAGCAGGACACAACCTTCTTAAGGGTAGGGGTACGAAACCCTTGGGTTTGAGGTCGATAAAACCTCGGGAAGACCTAGCCGGTCTGACCATTAAACCTGAAAATAATACACCATTGAGTAGAATATTAAAAGGGGAGTAAATGAGAATAACATTAATTAGTGCCTACAAGCCTAACCCCAGCCGGTATGGACATTAAACGTCAATCATTACCGGTGGGGAGTGACGGGTCTTCAGGACCAGCATAACCATATTTAGTGAGTGCGCGACACTCGTGGTTAAACCACTACCATTGAACATTGCCAGAGGGCAAGAGTGAGTGAGCTATACGAGTCAGGACTTTAAACAAAATAATTAATAGGCAGATGTGAACGTGCAATAAAAGGGCCGGTGTTATGCCCGCACCACACACACCGGAGGTGTGTTGATCCATTATGCTGCTACACCCGTATGGAGGGCAGTGGATATAAACTAAAAAAGTGAAAATTGCCTGATGATGGAAGATACCGTTACCTCAAAGAGGATGGAGGAAATATGAGTTGAATAGGAGTAAGGACTACACAATGAAGAGAAATGATTAGCGGAAACCACTAAGTTGTGGGTATCCAATTGTAACCTCAGGAGAAGGTATTAGAACCAATTAGGAATAAATTAAATAACAAGACCAACAATCATCTAGCTATCAGAATAAGTACTGAGCCCGAATATCGTATGGCATAGGCCTAAGGAAGGATACCTTAGTACCACCAAAGTGACCCAAAACTAGGGGAACAAGGGTGATGAATCTCAAGTACTGATTAATATCAGACTAACGGGACTAGCATAAGACAGGGGAAACACGAGGTGTCAGCCTTTATCATGGAGTCCGGAAACACCATAGGGTGTAACCCAATAGATTGGGTGGAGTTCGAATACTGAAAACTCATATCTGAAGGCGTTAACAGCCTAGGAGTGAACGGGAGAGATAATAAGTAGTTACTGATCCCCACTTACAAATACCAGATGACGAGCATGTGGAAACCAGAATTAGGGCGATAAGTCGCAAACACCTATCTTAGAGAAAGTAAAAGAAATACACATTAATAAAGGAAACCATAGAACCTAATATTAGGGCCATTCTGACATTAAAGGTTAAGAATTGGCAGCATAGTTACTCAAACATAAATTACCGAGACTAAGAGTACGATAATCACCGAGTACGAACGCTACAAGTGCACTAAACGAGACATGGGACGACCGCACTCCTAGGAGCTTGTGGGCCTGACAAACTATATTAAGTTAGTTGGGTAAGTAGTAATGTATCAGTATGGTACCCCATGCATGTAAACGAGTAGTGTAAGGACCTAGGAGGTAATCAACTCTGTGTCTAAGTCAGCGAATGGAACCCTGACTAGGTAAACCATGTAATGACGAGAGAGATCTCAGTCCAACTAGCAAGGTTAGGAAAATCAAGGATAGCTTGATAATAAAGTGACATAAGGTCGCAACTCCACGGTGGAGGAGTCAGAACATAAGTTTTACGGATTTTAATAAACGAGGAAACTAAGGCCAATTTAATGGTAATGGCAAGTTGAACCCATGAATGAGAAGAGGAATTGTGGTATCTAAGGAAGTTATATTAGAAAACCTTTGTGATAATAGATGCTACCCAAAAAGGGGGCAGAGAGAGAGTTATACCACGCGCTGAGGGCGCTGCGATGATGTCGCATTAAATAATAAACCACATGCTCAAGCCATAAAACGTTAGTATGCTAGTACCAATTAGGGTTGAACAAAAAATGAATACCAAGCTAAAACCCACAGTCGTATTGTATTTTACAACAGACGAAGGGCAAAAGCGAGCATTACAAGAGATACTCTAAGCTGGAGATTAGATACTCCATGCAAACCGCAACGGCGGATAACCGTCCAATCGACTGGTACATGGTGCGCAACAAGCGACCATTATAATAACTGTTAACCGAATTATGTTGGTAAGAATCAGAAGGTGGAACATCAGATAAGTAAATGGATTCCCCTAATCGAGAAGAGGGATGAACCATATATGTGGATGCTAAAGTACCAACACACGAAGGATACGAGTTCATACTAGCAAAATCGGACCTACAAGGTACCCAAAGAACGAACTCATTCCAGAGGGAAATAACTTGGAGTCATGAGGCGCCAGTTAGATGCGCATATCAGACTCGTCTTGATATTTTAGAGACAACTATTGCAAGCACTAGGTGCTCGAGCATAGCTCGACAACCCTCATACCAAAGGTTAGTTCGGTAGGGAGGCATGAACTCTTGGGAATATACCATGAGCATGCATAGGATTCAGGAAGACTGAATAGAATAACCAGTTGAAATAATTTGCGTGTGTAATGATGATACCACGCAGCGATATAGTTTCCTCCATGACCATAATTATGGAAGACCGTGTAGGAAACACCGTCACGTGGAGTAGAAACCAGCATGAAGCTGCTACTTAAAAGGGTAACTTAACCCTAAAGTAGTTGGGCATACTGCTTGCGGAGCGAGTAGGCCCATAGCACATAGGATAGACATACCTAACAGATTTGGGAAAACAAACGATGTGTTTACATCTCCCGATCAAACCATACATGAACATACATATACCTAACCGACATAGGTAGTATAGCCCAGAGTGGCTTAAGCCCGACCCGAGAGGAAAAGGGTAATGTATACGTAGCACATCAGTGCACGAATATTCCATATGAGTGGAACATCTTGTACTTATTACTTCAAGATGACATATTCATAGATTACGTGGGCGTAATCCCTTTTAAGGGGGATAGAGCGATTTCGCATGCTTAAAATATACCGTACGTAGGAGTACGTAGCGCATGGTACACATGCTACAAACTATTATTGTACGTAAAGTACAAGTATTATGACTGTGTTATATTACTTGAGGTAATATTATGATGTATTATGTGTATGAATATATATATATATATATAAATATATATATTTTAGTTTGCATTGTTGTGGCGAATAGGAAAGGGAGAACATATAGAGTGTTCTTATACTATCCCCGATTATTTATGCAAACGTTGCGAACATTAAACACATAAACGCCTAACTTGTTAGCTCCGGTAGAGAGTTCAAGTGGGTCTATCTGGTAGCTTCGGTGGGAGATTTCAAATAGAAGGAGTATAAAGCTTTATACTATATGATTTGTGACTCGGTATGAAACCGATTATTAGAATGCGACGAGTAAGTCGGCATGAGACCGATGTGTAACCTAGTAGAGGTAAAGCCTCTAGGAATTGTATGAATAATTATAAGTCGAGTGAACTTGGTACATGGTTAGGATACATGATCCTATATGCCAATGATTAGGTTAATTACACTAGCTGACTTGTGTATCTATAGAACACAAGGTGGCAAATATCACGAGGAAACAAGATTAGAAGTGAATAAACAATTGATTGATTGAAATTGACGTGGGAAGTTGAACTTGATCCTGGTCCGATCAAGCGAAACCAAACACAAATTGAGGTGAGAGATAGTTCAACACTGAAATACCCCGACCATAAATGTAGGGATTAAATTAATCTAATACGTATTTAAGGGCCTAATGATGCCTAAGTAATTTTGGTAAGGAAAAATAAACCCAAAAGAAATAAAGAAATGCTTAAAAAGTGAAAAACGCTAAATAAGCGTTAAATAATCATAGGAGGTATGAGACCTCGGTTAGCATATTATATGAATTTTAAAGCCTTAATAAGGCCTAAATCATACATGGGAACAAATCCCGAAGAAAACGGATCCAAATAATGAATTAAAACGCTAATAGAGCTTTAGCGCACGTTTTTCGAGAAAACCCAAAAACATGATTTTTAGTGGTCAAACGAACCCGTAAAAATTATAAATCATTAAATAACAATTATTAAGCATTAAAGGAAGCTTAATAACCAATAAAATTAAAGAAACGAGAAAATTCCGGAAAACGGGCCCGGTTAGTGAATAGTACCGAAACCGGGTAAATTAATGGACGTTTTCTGTAAAAGACGAAAAACACCCCAAATAGTAGTAATGTGAGGGGCCGGTTTTAATGAGTTAATTAACCCCTCTCTCACACACTCACACAACTAACTAATAAATAAACCAAAAAGCAAAAAGCAAAAATAAAGTAAAAAGGGAAGGGTATACTCTCTCACCTCTACTCCCTCACACCCTCACGTACTGCACTCCCTCCTCCCTCTCTGATTTCTCTTCTTCCTTCTTGCGACAGCTATGGCGATTTGCCAAAACCTCACACAGCCCTCCTCTTCTCTTCCCTTGTTGAAGGCTCAATCCTTCTCCAAATGCAACAAAAATTACACCATTAGATTCCCCTTGCAAAGGAGAACATCTTCCTCCTTTCAAAAATCCAAAAGCTCCAATTTTTTTTCATGGGTGGAAGCCATTTGAAGATTTGAGTCCACCATTAGAAGCTCCTCTTCCACCTTGATGTTTTGAGGTAAAAAGAATTTCGGAAATCCACCGTTTCTAGCCCTTGTTTGCATTATAAGAATTTTCAGATTTTGAACTCTTTGTTCCTTATGCTCCATCCGATTTTGGCTTCTTCCATGGGCTAGAAATCTTGCCCCTTGCTAACCAAGGACCTCACTCATTGGTTGTAAGGTAATGCTCTTTCTTAAACCCTAAAAATATGCTTAACTTTAGGTTAATTAAGGTAGTAATGAAATGGTATTGTGTATTGGTATGGGTTGTAGCATTGGAGTGTGGACTCCATTTAAAATCAAGAACAAGAAGGAAAGAAAGGAGAAGGAAGAGAAAGGAAGGAAGAAAGAGAAATTAAGATCACACGGTAAATGCCCTTACCTTGAGCTAGCCTTGTGTATGGTATTGTAACAGATTTTAAGTACTTAAAATGGTTAATGAAGAAGGTTATAAGTAGTAGGTATGTTGAAGTATGATGAGTAAGGTAATGTAGCTGTTTTGGAGCTGGTAAATATTGTTTAAAAGCTTGGGTAAAACATTGGGTAATGTATGTGTATGTGCAGGAAAAATATTGTGTTATAGTGTGTGGAATGGTGTGTGACTTGATATGGAAATTGGAATGAATGTGTGAGCTGAAAATGTATGTGGGCAATGTTAAAAATATAGGGGAACCTCTGCCCAAATTTGTATGGAAATTGGAGGACCTAGATGTGAAAGAAGAAGGGATAACCTAGGTGGTAACTAGGTGTATTTGGAGAGTTTAGGTGAGTAGTTTAGTACCTTGAAAACAAATTTGAAGAGGGTATAGGTAATGAGGAGAACTAGAGTTGCAAAGTAATGGATTTAGAATGCTAGGAGAAGCATTGGTGGAGGGAGTATTGAATGGTAAAGGTTTAAGGAAAAATCTGTAGCATTGTGGAAGAGGAAAAAAAAACTGTAACAGGAGGAAACACTAGTAGAAAAAATGTTTTTAATGACGGCGTTTAAACCACGGTTAAATGGAAAACCGTGGTTTAAAGTTTATAAACCACGGTTTTAATAGAAACCGTCATTTAAGGACCAGAGCGCATATACCACGGTTCTTCCGAAACCGTCGTATATAGGTTAGTTATATACCACGGTTTTCAGGGCAACCGTGGTATATAGTACATGCCGGAGTGAATATACCACGGTTCTTGGAGAACCGTCGTATATAGGGTACCTATATACCACGGTTCCTAGGCAACCGTCTTTTATATTGCACATCTTACTATATTAAACCATGGTTTTTGATCAACCGTGGTATATAGTCTATAGGCGGGAATTTTAATTTTCGGCCTAAAATTAACGCGACGCTTTCTTCTCTATTCTCTTATATATCGACGAAGCACTCTTCTTCTTCATTCTCTTCAATGTCATGGTAATTTTGGAACCCAAACCGACGAACATGCTCTGCATCTATTCTTCATTCTCTTCAACTAGCTCACGGTAATTTTTGCAACCCTAAATCGCGAACAAGGAACATGCTCTTGCTCACTCATTCTCTTGTTTTTCGGTAATTTTTGCAGCTTACACTTGCGAACAAGGAACATGCTCGTCCTCACTCACTCATTCTCACTGTAATTTTCGCAACCATAACCGGCGAACAAGGAACATGACCTCCGCCTCCATTCTTCATTCTCTTCAACTTCACGGTAATTTTGCAACCCACCGCGAAGAAGGAACATACTACGCCATTCTTCACTCATTATTTTGCAACCCTAAATCGTAAACAAGGAACACACATGTTCTAGCCTCTTCATTCTCTTCTCTTCTGTGCTCTGTTTAATATCTGCGAAGCGGCGCTTCTAAATCGCCGGTGATTTTGAAAAATATTTCAGAGACTATAAACCACGGTTATATGTATAACCGTGGTTTATTCGTTGATTTTATAGATAATATACCACGGTTTGGACCTTTAACCGTCGTATAAAAGGACTTTATACCACGGTTCTCTCCTTAACCGTCGTTTAAAATCGTTGAGGACCGCGTCCAAAATCGGTCTTAAACGACGGTCATAGCAAACCTTGGTATATAGTCTACTTTTAAACGACGGTTATCAACCGTGGTATATAGGCAATTTTCTATATGCGACGGGAGCATAAACCACGGTTCCTAACCGTGGTTAAAAACATTTTTTCCACTAGTGAAATTTGGCAGTGAATGGTGTTTTGTAACAGATTGGTGTAGAGATGGACTAGGTTAGTTTTGATTGCTTAATTAGGGTCAAAACACCCTAGATTATATGTAGGAATATTGTGGAAGAAGTTGGTAAAAGATTGAAGTTGAAACAAAGCTTTAAAACTGGAAATTTGCAACAGACTAGATTTGTCCTGGTTTGCAAACAAGTACACAAACCAGGACCACCTCTTAAACTTGGCAGAATGCCTTCTCACTGGAATGGTCCTGGTTTGCAAACAAGTACGCAAACCAGGACCACCTCAAAAACTTGACAGAGAGTATCGCTGAAGGATGGTCCGGGTTTGCAAACAAGTACACAAACCCGGACCACCTTAAAAATACGACAGAAAGTTTTCTAAAGTGATGGTCCGGGTTTGTAAACTGGTACAAAAACCTGGACCACCATAAAAACTTGACAGAACGTTCCCAAAGTGTTGGTCCGGGTTTACAAACTCGGACACAAACCTGGACCAACACAAAAATGCTACAGAAAGTGTAAAAATGGAATTTTAAGATAGGGAATTGAGTGGTAATGATAGTATAAGGTAATTACTACTTAATTAATGATGTTTAAAGGTCATTAAGGGTATGAACAAGTTTTAAAAGTAATGAAGAGTAAGTAAACAATGTGTAAGTGTAAGAATTGTAAAGACATAGTAACTATAAGTCGGGAAATATAAAAGATGAAACGAGTGAAGTTAATTATAGTTAATTAACCGCTCGATCGCATGTATGTGATAGGCTTTGATTAGTCGAACACCGAAGAGGAGTCGGTGAGTCCAAATCAACGGTGCAAGGTATGATTTCTTCATGCTCTGTATCCTAACCTGGTTACCCCGATTTGTGTGCTTATTTGATCACCTCAATAAGATAAATGCATGAATCGGACTTTATTGCGCCTACTTGTGCTTGTTTAAGTTGTTCTTGATATGTAATGTCTTGAACACCAGTTTGTATAATTCATGAAATATATGAATGATGATGGAGTGAATTTGTATCTTGTATTGTACTTGCGTAATGTATTGTATTTTGTATGGATGTGTATATGAGCAATGAATTTGTGTATGTGGCTTGGATGTGTGACTTCTACTAATTCCTAACTACCTAACTCCTAACGTAAGTATTGAGTAAATTGGAATGAGTAGAAGTCCGATATAGTTTCGGCCACGCGTGAGGATGAGGAGACACAAGAGGTTGGATCCGATTCCTGGTTCTTTAACTGGTCCATTGCCCAAACCCTTTAAATGGGTAGCATCCTGGATTAGTGAACCAAGTAAGCCCGGAGGTGGGACGGTGTAGTCCCTGCCCGGAGGTCCCGATGACTTAACTTGAGTAAGTAGTAAGTAAAGTAAGTATTGTACGAGTAGTGGTCTTGGCTGGTGTAAGTCATTGACCCCGAGTAAAAGATAATCTCCACCCGATTAACCCGGGTGAACCAACGAAGCTAACAAGTACGGTGTATTGAGTATGAATGGTGTGTGTATTGCGTATGTGTATTTCAGAAGAAGGTAAGTATGTATCGGATGGCTTGTATTGTATTTCTTGTATGTAATGAAGTGTGTGAATGTATTCCTTGCGTAAAGTATTGTAGTATTGTGTATAAGAGCATGTATGCATGTATGTTTGAATAAAATGAATTGCATGTATTCGACCAAGTGGTCGGCGTACCTTCGCTAGTACGCGGGGTATGCGGAAGTCATATTTAGCGTAAGCTGACCCCCTAGCGGGAACGTTTTTAGTGTGCAGGTACCCGAAGCGGATAGTTAGAAGTAGAATGTAGAAGCGTACTAAGTGGCACACCCCTTGTACTTAGAAAGTAAGTAGTTTGTGAGGAATGGGTAGCGGTTAGACTCTTAATGAGTATCTATGAAATCGATAGATGTGTTGTATTTGTATAAGGAACTTAGTAAACTCGGTGTATTATATTGTATTGAACTTATGGAGTATTGTGATGAAGGAGAAGTTCTAGTATTTGATTTGGTAATTGGAGTATGTATTGTAAGTGTGTAGTACTTGGATATTCAAGTCCATCAGACCGATGCTGTATGTAGTAGTAGTAGTAGCCTTGTTAGTCACGTGGGTGGCTAACGGCATTGTATCACCCACCGTTGTGTAAATATGTATCCACTGCGTGAATCTGGAAGTACGAGGAGATTGGACGGTAATGACAGTATTAGCGGTAGGGGTGTTACAAAAAGTGGTATCAGAGCGAAGTATCGCTCTGATGACTGGAAATACCGAGTTTAAGAATGCCGAGTTAGGAGTTAGAAGCTTAGGGCTAAGGGCTGAGTGTTAGCATTAGAGATATGCTAGTTGGGAACTCTCGGTGAGTACCGGATACCTACAATACCAGACCCGCCCTCCACGAACCCACTGTATAACTTGGAAAAGAATGCCAGAGAGAAGGAAAGTCCTCTCATACTCGGGAAAACCCGATCTGGCAGTAGTGAGATATTCTTACAAGAGGAAAGAACCCGACACATAGTAGATTCCAAGAACTTGAAGTCCCGGAGATGGATCCCGGTTGAACAACAATACCTGCATTCAATAGCGGTTGAATGAGAACTCCAACCATAAGGAGACTACAACATGCAACAGCATGGGGCGACATGCTTAGCAGTCGCGAACCTAGCTAACCAACCAGCAACAGGAAAAGAAGCACTAAGCGTGCAGCAAAGCGGAAAAGGAACTGTAACAAAACCCGAGACACTAGTCTACGGGGCAGTAATATCTAACTAATACCATCAACGGTATGCTAGCTGACTAAGGACATAGTCAGGAGTGATTAACTCCGAAACTATAACGCCAAAAGGTTATGATACCTGGCCGACATAGCTTACACAGCTACAAGGATATCCACAGGATATGAACCGATAGGACTACAAGAGTAGTGCTTAAATAAGCTAAGGCCACGGTAAACCAGTGGGAACGAGCAACAAGGGAAAACATAATACTAAATAAATGGGAGTTTCCAAGGATTGGAGAAGCATCCCGATCAACGACAACTGAGTCAGGATCATTGAGAAGTTGCTTAAAAGATCAAGTATCCCGGACATAGATCAATAAGATCACTGGAAGAGTCAACGGGACTATTAAATATAAGTGGAAACCATACCGTGACCAGTATAGGATTACCTAAAAACCAATAGTACCACGCACTTGCCACGACAAGTGCCGTAAGAGCAGGAATATGTAAAGGAACTCTAACACACCACAGGTACATAGTAAAGTACCGTGATAGCAACGAAACAACTACGGGATCACACATCCAAAAAAAAAAGACTGGAAAAATGGAACATTGGAAAGGCCTAACGGCCTGACCATTGTATTACAGACATACCAGACAGTGAGAAGCTGGACTTAGTGGAAACTTTAAACATGGCTATGCCATGTAGAACTTCTTTTAACACTGCACTATGATTTTAAAACCCAAATTTTCTTTCAAAACCACAACCTTTCTTTTAAACCTTGGATTTTAAAACCAAACCAACAGAATTACGGTGAGTATCATAGAATGATACAAGAGGAATTGACAACAGAATACTTCACCTAGGCGTGTGACGAGCACTATGAGTATACCCTATTACGGGATGTGGGACAACCGCACTCCGAAGGAGCTTGCGGGCCTGACATATAATTAGGTAAGTGGTAACATATCAACATGGTACCCCACGTATGTATACATGTAGTGTACGAAACACGGGAAGCAGTCAACTCTGTTCTACGGACCATGAGTAAATGCAAAGCAAAACAGCTGGACACCTCAGGCGATCAAGGAGAAGGAACTCCGCTAAGTAACAACTATAAGGAGCTCAGAGAATCCACCTGAAGATAAGGAATAAGGATTAAGAAGCACAAAGAGTGCCGACTAGTAAGCATAGACATTGGATATGTCTGAAAGACATCAAGCAAATACACGACAGCTGGAAAGCATACCCAGCCTGAACACACCATAGGGCAAAAGCCTAACTTGAACACCACAACGATCAACAAACGGGACGGAGTTCCCAAGAACAACTACAAAACTACCAAGGAACATAATCCATCATTGAAGAGGATATTAAACCTAGTCTTAAACACTAGAAGAAGGTATAAACGGTCTACCTATGAATGGGAGACGTTGCAACCCTAAAGGGGTATAACTCAAAACACAATACCACAAGGCGGTAAAGTATACACGACATGTCAGAAACATGAGCCGCATGTAACGGCATAATCTAACAACACCCAAGAGCAATCATTGAAGGGTGTCTGAATTGCAACAGTCGAACAATAGAGACATGATAAAAGCACAAAAGCGAGAACGAACACTCAGTTAAGACACCGAAGGGATTTCACTTAACAGGAAATGCCCTAAATTACTAAGAGGCACTGATTAACACTAGAATGCCTAAAGGACCTCCTATGAAAGGAAGCGTGATGTCACGACTTACCATGGAACCCAGTAATACCTCCAACCTATGGGGTATACAGGGAGTGGAAACATGTATAAGCAGCTTGCAAAGAGCCTAGCTTGCAACAATAAGGCTTAAAAGCCAACAACCAACTATGTTATGTAAACCTTAACGGTTGCATAACCCACACCATTTGATAACAAGACATGTAAGAGATATTGTCTCATATGACAATAGATCGACAACTGAACAACCAATTCACACTCAACTTAAGAGTGGCTTGGAGTAAGGGCTACCTGAATGTCACTGTCACTAGAGCATCAGTCTAGTATACAGTGACAAGCCTTAATTACCTTCATGCCTCTGTAGCAATGGTAGCACAGAGGCATACGAACCGTGATAATGCCAACATTGGCCTAGTACACACTTGGACACTACGGGAAACTCAAGGAAAGGTACCTCTCGTTAACTGAAGACCACCAATGCGGTGAGATGTGAACCCTTAGAAAAGGCTTCCATCAACAGTAACAGCAGACTTGCGCATAGTTACTACCAAGAGGCGATTGAACAAGGGAAAGAGATTTCCAAATCATTACAATCTAAAGGAGTAAATATACTCCATAGACAATCAAGAACATGATAAACCTTGTCATGAAACTTATGAGTGGAAACAAGCCCTCAACAAGAACTTCATTTATCAATGATAGAACGGGACCAGAAAACCCTTGAAGTTTCTGGGGATGTTCCAATGATATACATACAAATGTAAAATACATAGCTAGAGCCTATAACCAATGCTCAGCACTGGGAAACAGTAATTGTCAAAAACAATCAATGTGAATACACATTGAACACCACGAATGACTAATGCTCAAGAGAGCTTATAACCTGATGAATTATCTCATCCCTGGTCAACCAAGATACTTAGTAAATTGTATCATAAATGATGATAGAATGTGAGGTAAGCTAACCTACACATAAAACCAAAGTTGAATAAGACATCTCCACACTGGGAAATAATCACATTGCAGTATGCTACGACAACCGTCGTACACACGAACAGAGGAAAGCTTCAGTGTTCATGCCATAAGGAAATGGTGCCAACGCAATGGCAATGAGTAAAGACAAACTACCACAGTAACAGAGACAGTGAAAATGATGTTGTATAATGAGTAAGAATGTGGTGCGTAACAAGCAACCGCTATGAGGAAGTAGTTAAGCAATGACACGGAGTATAAGTATGAGAAGACATGCAGAAATATTTATTCCTATACGATCACATAAGTGATTTACTGTCAAGCATTTACGCCGCTGCACTCTGTATGACTGAGTGTTTGGTATTGCACTTGTGCAGCTAATGATCAAGTGGGATAGCTAGGAATGTAGGAAATGTAAATCGTAGTAAACCTTTCTTTCACCAACAACATGGCATAAGCCAGTTAAGCAAGTTTAGCAGCAAACCGTGCGGCCTAAGGCCAAAGAAGCACGAAGAGTGTAACACACACTACCAATCACAAGATGTGAATTCCATTGGAATAAAAGGTGAAAGGAGATTGAAGAAAGTCACTAGGGACGGCATAGAAATGCAAGGTCATACAAGTAAAGAATACTTGTACTGAACCAGAAGAGCTGGTATAATTCAGAAGCTATTGACAACAAGGAGGAAGCTACTACTAAGCAGTGACTTAACCTCGCCCGACAATAAGTTGGAGGAACTTAGCGAATAATCGTGGAAGCACGAATAGTATGTGCAGTAGATTACCAGATAGCTGGTTACAATCTAAAACTAATTGAGTTCAAACACGGTGAAAAGAATACCACATTTGTTTAGTAAACCTTATTTCCATAATAGACGGATAGAAGGCGATGTATAGCACATAAGGATACATGAAGGGTGAGTAACCCAAGTTATCAGGGTCGTGCAGCTGAAGCTAGTGGGCCCTAGAGGAGATTATATACCTAGTAAGTATAATAGAATGGCTATTAATGCCGTGAGCCTAATAGGTAGAACCGAATTAATTATGAGTTAGATAAAACTCATATAGGAATTCTTGGTGTAAAGACTAAACCATTGGGATGGTTAAAACCCTTTGACCAGAGCATATTAATAGTATACCGTAGTGAAGCTAAAACACTTCAGATTGCCCAAATTGAGTAAACCAATGTTTAATATAATTAACATATGGTAGATTACGTGGGCGTAATCCCTTTTAAGGGGGGTAGAGCGAAAACCGCTTAATGTAAGTTTCAAGAATAAAACACATAAACTACAATGTGCATAGCACAAATGAGAAACGAATCGATGATTGATGCCTATGTTAAATAAACATATGTGTTTCATATCATAATTGTGGTAATTAGGCACTAGAGATGCAAATACCATAGGATGAATATACCTACCTTGTAACACCATGTAAGAGTATTAGTAAAGAAGAGTAATGAGTAGTGGACGGAGCTCCACAAGCATCGTAGCCTTTGAAGAGTAGTATGAATGGATTGAGAGTAATGGATGAATGAAGTTCATGAGTAGTGTATTCATAGTTAATTATTGGAAGCAAATTAAAGACGGCCAAGTTTCATAGGTATAGTATTCCTTAGTTAGAATATCGGAGATGATGGAGAGTAATGGATGAAAGTAGTGAAGGTTGAGGAAATGGGCATTTAGGTATTGAATCCCAGAGTAAAGCATTTGGGAAGTAGAGTGAGGATGATTGATGGACTGATTCCATCCTTTGGGGATGTATGAATTCGTGATGACGACTAGAAAGAGTAAAAAGATAGAAAATGAAAATAATTAAATTATTTGTTTGTTTGACACTGACGTGGGAAGTCGAACTTGATCCCGATCAGATCAAGGGAAACCGAACACAAATTGGGGTGGAAGGATAATTCAACACTGGTGCTGATCACACCAGGGTCGAATGATTCTTGAAGCTCCCCTTAAGTGGTCACAAGAATCACGCATAGGATAGATGTAATGAATATAAATTGAAATTTGGAGTTGTATGCTTTAGAAAGATTTCTAATTAGCTGTTGGGAAGGATTTTCCTTAGACTGAGAATGAAGATTTGGTTAGAAGCTTATATCGGAGAAGATAGTAGTGTAGCATGATGTACTATTCCAAGGGCAGCGAGACATAGAGGAGTCCTGTGTCGAGATGACTTGAGTGCCTACGGGATTGTAATGTGTATCGCATTGCTTTGGGGATAGCTTTGCACTGTATGTATGTATAAAGTTTGTAATGAGGAACTGGATGGTTGGTAGTAATGCGGACCGGAGTAATTATGGTACATTTGGATGGTATGAAGTGTAGAATCCTTGAGTAATGAATTTGGGAATTGTAAGGAGGAGGAATGTATGGCTTTGGTATTAGGCAAGCATAAATAAGTAAGTATAGTAATCCAACAACCTCGAACAACTTTGAGGACAAAGTTCTTAAGGGGGGTAGATTGAAATACCCCGACCTTAAATGTAGGGATTAAATTAATCTAATACGTATTTAAGGGCCTAATGACGCCTAAGTATTTTGGTAAGGAAAAATAAACCCAAAAGAAATAAAGAAATGCTTAAAAAGCGAAAAACGCTAAATAAGCGTTAAATAACCATAGGAGGTATGAGACCTCGGTTAGCATATTATATGGATTCTAAAGCCTTAATAAGGCCTAAATAATACATGGGAACAACTCCCAAAAAAAACGGATACAAATAATGAATTAAAACGCTAATAGAGCTTTAGCGCATGTTTTTCAAGAAATCCCGAAAACATGATTTTTAGTGGTCAAACGAACCCGTAAAAATTATAAATCATTAAATAACAATTATTAAGCTTTAAAGGAAGCTTAATAACCAATAAAATTAAAGAAACGAGAAAATTCCGGAAAACGGGCCCGGTTAATGAATAGTACCGAAACCGGGTAAAATAACGGGTGTTTTCTGTAAAAGACGAAAAACGCTCCAACTAGTAGTAATGTGAGGGGCCGATTTTAATGAGTTAATTAACCCCTCTCTCACACACTCACACAACTAACTAATAAATAACCAAAAAGCAAAAATAAAGTAAAAAGGGATGGGTATACTCTCTCACCTCTACTCCCTCACACCCTCACGTACTGCACTCCCTCCTCCCTCTATGATTTCTCTTCTTCCTTCTTGCGACAGCTATGGCGATTTGCCAAAACCTCACACAGCCCTCCTCTTCTCTTCCCTTGTTGAAGGCTCAATCCTTCTCCAAATGCAACAAAAATTACACCATTAGATTCCCCTTGCAAAGGAGAACATCTTCCTCCTTTCAAAAATCCAAAAGCTCCAATTTTTTTTCATGGGTGGAAGCCATTTGAAGATTTGAGTCCACCATTAGAAGCTCCTCTTCCACCTTGATGTTTTGAGGTAAAAAGAATTTCGGAAATCCACCGTTTCTAGCCCTTGTTTGCATTATAAGAATTTTCAGATTTTGAACTCTTTGTTCCTTATGCTCCATCCGATTTTGGCTTCTTCCATGGGCTAGAAATCTTGCTCCCTTGCTAACCAAGGACCTCACTCATTGGTTGTAAGGTAATGCTCTTTCTTAAACCCTAAAAATATGCTTAAACTTTAGGTTAATTAAGGGTAGTAATGAAATGGTATTGTGTATTGGTATGGGTTGTAGCATTGGAGTGTGGACTCCATTTAAAATCAAGAACAAGAAGGAAAGAAAGGAGAAGGAAAGAGAAAGGAAGGAAGAAAGAGAAATTAAGATCACACGGTAAATGCCCTTACCTTGAGCTAGCCTTGTGTATGGTATTGTAACAGATTTTAAGTACTTAAAATGGTTAATGAAGAAGGTTATAAGTAGTAGGTATGTTGAAGTATGATGAGTAAGGTAATGTAGCTGTTTTGGAGCTGGTAAATGTTGTTTAAAAGCTTGGGTAAAACATTGGGTAATGTATGTGTATGTGCAGGAAAAATATTGTGTTATAGTGTGTGGAATGGTGTGTGACTTGATATGAAAATTGGAATGAATGTGTGAGCTGAAAATGTATGTGGGCAATGTTAAAATATAGGGGAACCTCTGCCCAAATTTGTATGGAAATTGGAGGACCTAGATGTGGAAGAAGAAGGGATAACCTAGGTGGTAACTAGGTGTATTTGGAGAGTTTAGGTGAGTAGTTTAGTACCTTGAAAACAAATTTGAAGAGGGTCTAGGTAATGAGGAGAACTAGAGTGGCAAAGTAATGGATTTAGAATGCTAGGAGAAGCATTGGTGGAGGGAGTATTGAATGGTAAAGGTTTAAGGAAAAATCTGTAGCATTGTGGAAGAGGAAAAAAAACTGTAATAGGAGGAAATTTGGCAGTGAATGGTGTTTTGTAACATATTGGTGTAGAGATGGATTAGGTTAGTTTTGATTGCTTAATTAGGGTCAAAACACCCTAGATTATATGTAGGAATATTGTGGAAGAAGTTGGTGAAAGATTGAAGTTGAAACAAAGCTTTAAAACTGGAAATTTGCAACAGACTAGATTTGTCCTGGTTTGCAAACAAGTACACAAACCAGGACCACCTCTTAAACTTGGCAGAATGCCTTCTCGCTGGAATGGTCCTGGTTTGCAAACAAGTACGCAAACCAGGACCACCTCAAAAACTTGACAGAGAGTATCGCTGAACGATGGTCCGGGTTTGCAAGCAAGTATACAAACCCGGACCAACTTAAAAATACGACATAAAGTTTTCTAAAGTGATGGTCCGGGTTTGTAAACTGGTACACAAACTCGGACCACCATAAAAACTTGACAGAACGTTCCCAAAGTGTTGGTCTGGGTTTACAAACTCGGACACAAACCTGGACCAACACAAAAATGCTATAGAAAGTGTAAAAATGGAATTTTAAGATGGGGAATTGAGTGGTAATGATAGTATAAGGTAATTAGTACTTAATTAATGATGTTTAAAGGTCATTAAGGGTATGAACAAGTTTTAAAAGTAATGAAGAGTAAGTAAACAATGTGTAAGTGTAAGAATTGTAAAGACATAGTAACTATAAGTCGGGAAATATAAAAGATGAAACGAGTTAAGTTAATTATAGTTAATTAACCGCTCGATCGCATGTATGTGATAGGCTTTGATTATTCGAACACCGAAGAGGAGTCGGTGAGTCCAAATCAACGGTGCAAGGTATGATTTCTTCATGCTCTGTATCCTAACCTGGTTACCCCGATTTGTGTGCTTATTTGATCACCTAAATAAGATAAATGCATGAATCGGACTATATTGCGCCTACTTGTGCTTGTTTAAGTTGTTCTTGATATGTAATGTCTTGAACACCAGTTTGTATAATTCATGAAATATATGAATGATGATGGAGTGAATTTGTATCTTGTATTGTACTTGCGTAATGTATTGTATTTTGTATGGATGTGTATATGAGCAATGAATTTGTGTATGTGGCTTGGATGTGTGACTTCTACTAATTCCTAACTACCTAACTCCTAACGTAAGTATTGAGTAAATTGGAATGAGTAGAAGTCCGATATAGTTTCGGCCACGCGTGAGGATGAGGAGACACAAGAGGTTGGATTCGATTCCTGGTTCTTTAACTGGTCCATGGCCCAAACCCCTTAAATGGGTAGCATCCTTGTAACACTCCAACCAACATTAACACACTTACAATAAACTGCAGCGGAAAAACAGACTTCATCACATTACTTAACTTGTTGGTGTTACACGCCGTTAACCACCCACGTGGCTAACAAGGCTATTACATATACATTGTACCGGTCTGATGGACTAGATTCCCAAGCGACTACACATTACTGACCCTTCCATTAACAATAGAAACAACATACACCTTCCAACTGTACCGAGTATTCACAAACTAATGCCGATAACAATTTCGGTCTTACTACACCTACTGTATATATACAACTTAAACGATTACCCATGTACAACGACTACCCCGTCCTACTCTCAAACGGCTTCCAGCTCCTTGTACCTGAAATAGGAAAAAGAAGAGAAAGGGTGGCCCCCAAGGGGCTCAGCACCTTTGCTGGTATGGTAATCCCGCAGCCCACATGCTACCGGGCCACGCACAACTAATTGTCGTCTTAGCATGCGGTTGATTATATTTAAATCATGCATGTAACTATAAACACAACACAAAATTTCGCCTCAATGGGCTCAACAAACAGATAACACATCCCTACTTGATAAGTCACTCATGGTGTTCATTAACCCTAGAGTGTTTCTCCTCTAATGGAGCTACTTCCTTAATAGACGACACTTACCCATTAATTGGGTTATCCTTAACGCCTCTTATCACAAACTGGGATTCATATCCATGATCCACATACTCCACAATTACAACGTATAACATACATCACATAACAACACATAACAACACTTTTCACGTTTCAACGTGCACATAATAACATCGCAATAGAAATTGCATTACAACAACAACACATAACATAACGGGAGCGGCTCTCTTAGGAACCGACCCAAACATTGATAATTCACTGGTGAGCCTAGAGAATGATGTCACCCTCATGATAAGCTCGTTATACAACAACAACAACACTCATTACCGTCCTAATAGTCGGACGAGTAACTTAAGTTAAGATGGTTCGGGTTTGGTGGCCCGAACACACCACACAAACACATGTTCCCCCTAAACCGATCATAAGTCAGAATAGCTAAGCTTTGGAATAAGCTAATGGGAGATCATAACCCGTGAGAGAAACAACCATAATAGAGAGAAGGGTAAGGCTAAGAAGAATACCCACTCCCAAACAACGCGCGACCGGCCAAACCGGATTCCTCACCACTGTTAGTACATACTTACTTTTAGATATTAGTTAGAACCCCACTATGGAGTCTATCACATCTACTACCATACAGTATTACAACTGGGTTAAACACACAAGGGAGATCCCTACATTCACATACACATATCACACAATTAACACACGCATAGCCGTGGTTAGAACGTCCCATGGTCCGGGTCGTTTAATCCGAATACCGAACTCTCATGTGATCCTAGACTCAGTTAACTAAGGTTAACACTTCCGAGGTTAAATGGTATCGGAGTTGAACACGCCACATAAATGAATTACTGTAAACTCATTACATGTTTTATCTTACAACGTGGCAAACATACAGAAAAACACATTGGCATACAAGCCGGTGTAATCCGGTAGGACACAGGTTGCAAGAAAACCATACCTGTCACCGGAGTCCACTTATGTTCCTTGAGCAATTCTCGAACAACTGGTAATATTACAATTACTTTCATTAACATCGGGGTAACATGATTGTTTAAAGTCTAATGCTTATAACTTTTCCCCGTTAACTTAGTTACATAACTTCACTTTTTAACTTGTTTTACTTTTACATTTTAATACAACCTTTCCCCCACTAAATTGTCATTATAACTCACTTAACATGTCCTTAACATTCTTATAACATCATTACTTAGTAATCACCATTTTTAGGCAACTTTTCCCACCTTAAAACAAAGTTTTTGGTCCATACAGTGGCCTGTCCGAACTTGTGTCCGGACTTCCCAAGTTCGGACACAAGTCGAGACTCAAAACTGAATACAGACGCCTGTCCGAACTTGTGTCCGGACTTCGGAAGTTCGGACATGGGTCGAGGAAAATTAAATGAAGAAGCAGGTACGTCCGAACTTGTGTCCGGACTTCCCAAGGTCGGACACAAGTCGAGACTCTGAAAATTTTTTACGCAACAGGCCTGTCCGAATGTCCATGTCCGGACGGATGTTCGGACAAGGCAAAACACTCATTTTCTAAGCCTTTAAGCACTTAACCAATTTCACCAAACTTCTCCTAAAGCCTCATAATGTTTCCTAACATCATTTGGCACATCAAACACACCTTTAGCCATGTGCTAAACTCTTTAAATCACTCACCAAAACCATCTTATCATTCACAAATTTCTTACAAAATTCCTAGCACTTGGGATGTTTTCTCCTTAAGATTTCTAAGTGGTAGTTCACCAATAATGACCACTACACCAAGGTGTTTCCTCTACACCTTAACATCATCTCTCAACTTCTTTTCTTACTAACTAAATCTCCTTTTCACAACTTCTTAAAATTCCTTACTCAAAACCCTTACCTAAACATCATTCCCTCCTTATTCATCAACATTACCTAAACCTTAAACAAACTTCTCCAAGACTTTATTACATCCTAAAACACTCATTGAATTCCTAGAACTTCCAAGACAATACCAAAGTCCTTGTAGCACTTTAGAACACCTTAAAAACATGTTTTCTTCCTTAGTAAAACATTTATCCTTTCCTAACATATCCTAGTTCACCAAAGTTCATTTAAGCACTTACAACTCCTTATACATTATACAAATTTTGCCATGGGTTCTCTTAGCACATCATCATTCCAAAACTCATGGTTTTACCATTAAACATTCAAGAACACCTAAATCCATCAATAGTATTCTCACACACATAACTTCACCAAATTTACACTACATCACAATATAGTGCATAAACTTAAATTGCTTGGCACTTAGGCCCTTAAATAACATGGCTCTTAGGCCCTTAAATAACATAAACTTTAAACACTGAATTTCCCACATAAATATTGCCTTTGACCTGCAATTACACCCCACAATACATATGCCCTTAATAAACTCCTTTTTGGATAGTTTTCTATCTCATTTCCCATTGGCTCTTTAGGTAGTTTTTAATAAGCATTTTAAAGCTCAATTTCCTAGGACACATAAAACTTCATTAAGATAGCTCATTTACCTCTCTTTCTTCAAAACTTCCTCACTTTTTTTCCTTGCCCTTCTTGATTAAAAATCGGCAAGGTGTTTTTGATTGCTTGTCAAACTTCTAATCAATATACAAGTAAATATAATGAGCATTAAGCATTATACTTAAGCTCATGAACAAACCCTAGATTAACATAAGTGTTTTAAACACTAAAATAGATATTTACCTTGGATTTAAATGAGAATTTGATTAAGTAGCAAGAGAGGACTCCACCAAGTCCTTTGAAGTTTGGAATGAAGCTAAACAAAAGCAAGAGAATACACCATTACAAGGTGATTCTCGGCCATGAATAAAAATGAGAGGAAATGCTAGTTTTCTTAGACTTTTATTACCTTAGAACCAAGAAGAACAACAAGGTGCAAGAAATGGAGCTTTTCCTCAATCAATGGAGATTCTCCATGGAATCAAACTTGAGCTCTTGAAGTTTTGAAAAGAGGGAAATGAAGGGCTTGGTCTAACTAGCACAAATATGCTCTTAGAATTTGATTTGGAGTATGGAGTTGGATTTGGCAAGGAAATGAAGTTGAAGAAGAGTGGTTGCTGTAGCATGAACGGTTTGGAGTTGGGAGAACCATGAGGAAGACGGTGGGAAAGAAAGGAAATGAAGAAAAGTGAGGTGAGAGGTAAAAGTGTGAGATATTTATGTTTATAAAGTAAATAGTCTTTTTACTTTATCCTTTCTTCTTTAATTGACTTTGCTGGCCAAGTGTGATGACTCACACTTCAAAAACCGTCCCCCTTCTATATTAAAGATATATATGGCCTTGTTTGACCATTTAACATCTTATGTTGACTTATGACTTAAACTAGCACTATTTGAGCACTATTCACAAACTAAGGCACATAATTGTGAAATTTTTGATTTCCCATTGATTTATACTTCCTAATGTGATACTAAGTAGTACACATGTTGATTAAAGAGTAATGATGGACATCTAGCCATTCAAAACTCATTTACAAGACAATTTTTCAAAAACGTGCTTTAAGACTCCTTAAAGCACTTTTTGCGTCTTAACTTGTTTTCAAGATTGGTTTTCTTTGGTAATTGATTTAATATGTTCATAAACATATTTATAAGGTATAGGTATGACCATTAGGTCTTATACAAATTTATCCCAAGCTTAGAGCACATTTTTGCTCTTATTGACTTTAAGGTATTTTCTTGTGTTTTATTTGGTTTAACTGTCTACCAAAGTTTCCTAAGGACTTAATTAGCCTTATTAAATCATAATTGAATATTATTAAGTCTTGGTAGGCTCTTTGGGTCCTAACCAAGTTCACTCCTAGCTTAGAGCATGTTTTTGCTCAAACTGTATCTTAGTGCTTTATTGCATTTTACTATGGTTTAAATTGTTCACTGATGTTTCTAAGGCACTTTTTAGCCTTTACATACCATATTTTAAATGTTTAACAACATATCAAGGTTTGGGGAATTTCAATCTACCCCCCTTAAAAGAACTTCGTCCTCGAAGTTCACACTTCCCACACATCATTAGATTAGAACACAGGAATCACTTGGAAATAAACTTCCATAACCCAAACATATTTTACAACACACCCTCGGACTTGATGGTCCGGGTAACACATTCACATCCATACATAACATAACATATTCACTTGATAACCTCGGACTCAATGGTCCGGGTATCTTAACAACATTTTCACACACATAACAACCCTTAGACTCTCTGGTCTTGGGTAACATAACAACATTTAGACACATAGGTCTTGATAACCTAACAGCCTTTAGACACATAGGTCTATGTAACACAACACATTTAGACTCATAGGTCTTGATAGCATACACTTTAGGAAATCAAAGTCAAAATAACATTTATTACACATACCACACAACATGTCATAGCATGTATAGCAATCAAAAATATCTTTGATATACACTGTGATCCTGCAGAACCCGGTCGCGATGGACACCTTCCGTCCCCGTGCCTTTGGGAGATCAAAACAATCTCTTAAATTTGAAAAAAAAAATTTGTGAGGTTAAGTAAGAAAACTTTAATTATATAGAGTATTTATCGACGCTTTATAAATACCAATCCAAAATCCTTTTTGAAAACACACACAACTCCAAGTCCAACTTATGCTCTTTACTTCTTTTCTTAGCGTGGTTATTTGTGACCACTTAAGGGGAGCTTCAAGAATCATTCAACCCTAATGTGATCAGCATCAGTGTCGAACTATCCTTCCACTCCAATTTGTGTTCGGCTTCCCTTGATCGCATGCAAATCAAGTTCCACCTCCCACTTCATTTTCAAGCATCAAATAAATCACTCATTTCCAATTTTCTATCTTTTAAATCATTCTAGTCATGATCATAACATCTCCAAGGGATAGAACTTCGTCTATCAGTTATTTCCATTCACTTTAATGTTGTTACCTAGGGAATCTTATTCTCACTAGGTTCTATGTCGGTTTCATACCCTTTCATGAATCACTATATAGTATATATACACATATATTTTATCAAAATACAACACACAGTTTAACATTTATACACTGTCGGGGTTTTGTTCCCCGGGAGTTTCTCTACTCCCCACACTTGTACTATCACACACAACTGTTAATAAATCAACACACTTATCACAATGGTATTCGCATCTTCTGTGCGCAATTACCACAATTAAACGATGAATGAATGCGTATGTTTACATAACACACACACCAATCATCAAAACAAATTATTTTGTGCTAAGCACAACATAAATCACGTACACTTGTATGGTAATACACACTAAGTGGTTTTGCGCTCTACCCCCCTTAAAAGGGATTACGCCCACGTAATCAATCACTAAACATTGGCTTAAAATGTTCTGCCGTCGTGAAGTGTTTTAACTTCCACGCGGTCTATTACACAATGGATTCTGATTAGAGGATCTTAACCCTATTGGCGGTTTAGTTCCTAAACCAAGAATTCTCATTGGAGTTTGTTTAAACTCTTAGTTGGTTTCGATTCTGGCCTGTTAGGCTTCTAGGCGTTAATAATTAGCCATTCACTTGTGTTCACCATGTACATTCAACACTTGAATCACTGGCTCACTAGTTTCTGCTGCGAAACTCTAATAACTGTAGAGCTTAATTGCCCCATTTGTTATTCTTACTGTATTGTACATCCCCAATTGTCACCTTCATCTTGGTAACAATGGTTTCTCAACCGACGCGTGGTATCTCTTACCGTTAGTGAATTCGGTGAGTTATAAACTTTCTATCCACTTCCATAACAATTTACTGTGTATACAGTTATGTATTTCACAATGATTGACTTGTTCCCTTCCGACTTACTGTCGGTTGAGATTGAGCTACTACCTAGTGTGTAGTGCTCTCTCAGCTATTTACAACATTTGGGGTATATTCCATACCGATATTTGGCAGTTAGTGCTACTGTAGTCACCTACTGTTAATGATGTCTCCACATTTGGTTTTGTACAAGTACTCTTTTATTGGTGCGGCCTTGCATTTCCTATGCATCGGCCATTATAACATTATTCCTCCACAATTAACATGTTTCCAATTCCTAGCTATCCCACTCGATCATCACTGCGCAAGTGCAATACCAAAACACTCAGTCATACAGAGTGCAGAGGCGTAAACTCTTGACAGTAAATCCCTTATGCGATTCGCCATGGAATTCACACTGAGTTCCTCATCACACAGTACCTACCACTGGCTTATTGCCCAGTCTGTTTAACATCGCTTATCTTGCATCTCTACTAAGTTTAACTCATAACTGGTCTTATCTGTTACATTATCGTTTAACAATACTTATACAACGGTCGCTTGCTGCGCACCGTGCTCTTACTCCTTGTATAACATCAGCTTATATCGTATTTACTGTCACATTAACTTCCACACATATACTTACATTATTCACATTATGGTTCGCCATCCATTTGGACGACTACTGAATGCTCCTGGAGCGTTGCTCATTCGAGTCACAAGCCGGCATTATTCAGCTCGGTGCTTCACTTTATACACACATGCTACTAAACTAACTGCTCTCTTTCAATAATAATATCATCCATCCTTAACATATTTCTTGAGCTTGGTTCACATAACTACCGCTCCAGCGGTTTCACAGTATCGAGAGGTATCCCCACTCTTAATGCAGTGGTTCGTTCTCCACTCTATTCACTTATATCACATAAACTTCTGCAATCAATCTAATTTACATAACACATTTTATTTGTGGCCTATAAACCTTATTTCCCTTGAGCTGCGCTCATTGTAGGCTGTCCACACACATGTACTTCTCTGTACAACATTACATGGTTTGGACGTTATATTGAGCTCCATGACAAGGTCGTTGCATTCCGTTCCCTTTCATGGGATGCCCCTTAGGTTGCCAGTCCGTCTCCTGACAACTTATGTCTAATCTGGGTGTTAGTTTCAACCCTGGTGCTTCTGTCATGCCATTTCGTGCAACAATTACTGATGCGAACACCCTTTAAGGATTGCTCCTGGGTGTTACTAAGTTATGCCTTTACATTTAGTTCACACTTATTGGTACATTCAGTTAGCCACGCCTTTTGCGTTCTTAACTGGTTATTATCTTCTTCTGTGAAGATCAACATTTCCTGATAGTGTAGGTACTCATTCTGGGAGTTTCATCCCGTTCATTGCACATTAATGTGTCCACATTAGGCATCTGCTTGCCATGTACAGGCTGGGTCACCGTTCCAGCTAACATGTTTATCCTTGAGGATCCTTAAGACGTATAAGATGTCTTTACATTACAGTTAGTGCACTTCGCACCACCTGACTCTTAAACATTTCCTTAAAAATGAATTCACTAATTCCTTTAGTCTAGTTATCTTAACTGAGTTTCTTAACTTCAACCATTCATGGTAGTCCTTAGCTCTCGTTTGACTTATACTGCTGACCGTAGTACGGAGTCGACTACTTCCCGTGTTCCGGACTCTACTCGTATACATATGTGGAGTACCATACTGATACATTACTACTTACCCAACTAACCCATAAGCAGGTCTGTCAGGCCCACAAGCTCCTATCGGAGTGCGGTCGTCCCACATTACAGTTGGTACACTTGTAGTGTCCGTCACACGCCTAGGTGAAGTATTCTGTTGTCAACTCCCTTATATTGTCCCTTGACAATATACATTCCGTGCTTCCCGAACTTAATTGAGGGAAAGTTTATCCACTGTCGTATCTTTATCAACTTTTTTGGTTACTGGTTTGGTTTAGAAGAAGGTTAGAAAGAAGTATTGGTTTGAAAGAAAATTTTGGTTTTGAAAGAAAGAGTTTGGATAAATCTGGGTTTGAAAGAAAATTTTTCATGGTTTCACAACATCTTCTTACCTTAGCCAAGTCTAGCTTCTTGCTGACTGGTGTACTTACGACTACAGAGGTTAGGCTAACAGGCCCTTCCCCTGTTATGACGATCACATTTAACTTCATGGTACTTTACTAAGTACTTTGTATTTGTTAAAACTTCCCCAAACAGCCCTGTTATAGCAGCACTTGCCATGGCAAGTGCGCCATGCTAACTGGCTATCGGTTAATCACACAGACCGGTTGCGGTATTGTTCTTACCCGCACTGTCATCAGTGGCCTTGTTGGCCCTCACTTGATCTTACAGTCTTGATAATAACTCCTCTAGGTAACTCCTCACTGCATTCATATGATAATCATCAACTAGGGTGTTTCCCATTCTGGGAGACCCCCTTTTCTTTTGTATTGTTTCGTCTTCGTAGCCCGTTCCACGTATTTGTCGTGGTTACTGAGACTTGTCTCTTGTTTGGGCACTACGTTGTAGTTCCTTTGTCGGTTGGTATACCGTTGGTGTATTATTTATCAACTGTGGTCCCGTAGACACTCGTCTCGGGTTGTATTAATCCACTTCTTGCCTGTTGCACGGTCGGTGCGTTGCAAGCTGGTCATCCTCGACTGCTCGGCATGTCGACCCAGGTTGCCGAAAATTCTATTCTCTTATACACAAGATTCTTCATCCCTTGCTATTAAATGCAGTGAACATTGTTCAGATGGAAACCGTCTCGGGATTCCCAGCTTTCGGGATCTATATGACAGGTTCTCCGTATCTTTAAAGGTATTTAATAACAGCCAGATCGGGTATTCCCGAGTAAGAATGGACTTCCATCTCTCTGGCGTTGTTTCCCCAAGTTATATACAGGGATTGTGGAGGGCAGGATGGATATTGTAGGTTTCCAGTACACACTGGTAATACCTAACTGGCGTATCTCTCACGCTATCACTCAACCCTTAACCCAGAGTATTAAAATCCTAACTCGGTACTTCCTAAGCTCGGTAATTCAGTCATCAGAGCGATACTTCGCTCTGATACCACTTTTTGTAACACCCCAACCAACATTAACACACTTACAATAAACTGCAGCGGAAAAACAGACTTCATCACATTACTTAACTCGTTGGTGTTACACGCCGTTAACCACCCACGTGGCTAACAAGGCTATTACATATACATTGTACCGGTCTGATGGACTAGATTCCCGAGCGACTACACATTACTGACCCTTCCATTAACAATAGAAACAACATACACCTTCCAACTGTACCGAGTATTCACAAACTAATGCCGATAACAATTTCGGTCTTACTACACCTACTGTATATATACAACTTAAACGATTACCCATGTACAACGACTACCCCGTCCTACTCCGAGCGGCTTCCAGCTCCTTGTACCTGAAATAGGAAAAAGAAGAGAAAGGGTGGCCCCCAAGGGGCTCAGCACCTTTGCTGGTATGGAATCCCGCAGCCACATGCTACCGGGCCACGCACAACTAATTGTCGTCTAGCATGCGGTTGATTATATTAAATCATGCATGTAACTATAAACACAACACATAACATTTCGCCTCAATGGGCTCAACAATCAGATAACACATCCCTACTGATAAGTCACTCATGGTGTTCATTAACCCTAGAGTGTTTCTCCTCTAATGGAGCTACTTCCTTAATAGACGACACTTACCCATTAATTGGGTTATCCTTAACGCCTCTTATCACAAACTGGGATTCATATCCATGATCCACATACTCCACAATTACAACGTATAACATACATCACATAACAACACATAACAACACTTTTCACGTTTCAACGTGCACATAATAACATCGCAATAGAAATTGCATTACAACAACAACACATAACATAACGGGAGCGGCTCTCTTAGGAACCGACCCAAACATTGATAATTCACTGGTGAGCCTAGAGAATGATGTCACCCTCATGATAAGCTCGTTATACAACAAAAAACACTCATTACCGTCCTAATAGTCGGACGAGTAACTTAAGTTAAGATGGTTCGGGTTTGGTGGCCCGAACACACCACACAAAACATGTTCCCCATAAACCGATCATAAGTCAGAATAGCTAAGCTTTGGAATAAGCTAATGGGAGATCAAACCCGTGAGGGAAACAACCATAACAGAGAGAAGGGTAAGGCTAAGAAGGATACCCACTCCCAAACAACGCGCGACCGGCCAAACCGGATTCCTCACCACTGTTACATACTTACTTTTAGATATTAGTTAGAACCCCACTATGGAGTCTATCACATCTACTACCATACAGTATTACAACTGGGGTTAAACACACAAGGGAGATCCCTACATTCACATACACATATCACACAATTAACACACGCATAGCCGTGGTGGTTAGAACGTCCCATGGTCCGGGTCGTTTAATCCGAATACCGAACTCTCATGTGATCCTAGACTCAGTTAACTAAGGTTAACACTTCCGAGGTTAAATGGTATCGGAGTTGAACACGCCACATAAATGAATTACTGTAAACTCGATACATGTTTTATCCTACAACGTGGCAAACATACAGAAAAACACATTGGCATACAAGCCTGTGTAATCCGGTAGGACACAGGTTGCAAGAAAACCATACCTGTCACCGGAGTCCACTTATGTACCTCGAGCAATTCTCGAACAACTAGTAATATTACAATTACTTTCATTAACATCGGGGTAACATGATTGTTTAAAGTCTAATGCTTATAACTTTTCCCCGTTAACTTAGTTACAGAACTTCACTTTTTAACTTGTTTTACTTTTACATTTTAATACAACCTTTCCCCCGAAATTGTCATTATAACTCACTTAACATGTCCTTAACATTATATAACATATTAGTAATCACCATTTTTAGGCAACTTTTCCCACCTTAAAACAAAGTTTTTGGTCCATACAGTGGCCTGTCCGAACTTGTGTCCGGACTTCCCAAGTTCGGACACAAGTCGAGACTTAAAACTGAATACAGACGCCTGTCCGAACTTGTGTCCGGACTTCGGAAGTTCGGACATGGGTCGAGGAAAATTAATGAAGAAGCAGGTACGTCCGAAACTTGTCCGGACTTCCCAAGGTCGGACACAAGTCGAGACTCTGAAAATTGTTTTACGCAACAGGCCTGTCCGAACGTCCATGTCCGGACGGATGTTCGGACAAGGCAAAACACTCATTTTCTAAGCCTTAAGCACTTAACCAATTTCACCAAACTTCTCCTAAAGCCTCATAATGTTTCCTAACATCATTTGCACATCAAAACACACCTTTATCCATGTGCTAAACTCTTTAAATCACTCACCAAAACCATCTTATCATTCACAAATTTCTTACAAAAATTCCTAGCACTTGGGATGTTTTCTCCTTAAGATTTCTAAGTGGTAGTTCACCAATAATGACCACTACACCAAGGTGTTTCCTCTACACCGAACATCATCTCTCAACTTTCTTACTAAACTAAATCTCCTTTCAAAACTTCTTAAAATTCCTACTCAAAACCCTTACCTAAACATCATTCCCTCCTTATTCATCAACATTACCTAAACCTTAAACAAACTTCTCCAAGACTTTATTACATCCTAAAAACACTCATTGAATTCCTAGAACTTCCAAGACAACACCAAAGTCCTTGTAGCACTTTAGAACACCTTAAAAACATGTTTTCTTCCTTAGTAAAACATTTTCCTTTCCTAACATATCCTAGTTCACCAAAGTTCATTTAAGCACTTACAAACTCCTTATACATTATACAAATTTGCCATGGGTTCTCTTAGCACATCATCATTCCAAAACTCACGGTTTTCACCATTAAAACATTCAAGAACACCTAAATCAATCAATAGTATTCTCACACACATAACTTCGCCAAATTTACACTACATCACAATATAGTGAATAAACTTAAATTGCTTGGCTCTTAGGCCCTTAAATAACATGGCTCTTAGGCCCTTAAATAACATAAACTTTAAACACTGAATTTCCCAATAAATATTGCCTTGACCTGCAATTACACCCACAATACATATGCCCTAATAAACTCCTTTTTGGATAGTTTTTTGCTCATTTCCATTGGATCTTTAGGTAGTTTTTAATAAGCATTTTAAAGCTCAATTCCTAGGACACATAAAACTTCATTAAGATAGCTCATTTACCTCTCTTTCTTCAAAACTTCCTCACTTGTTTTTCCTTGCCCTTCTTGATTAAAAATCGGCAAGGGTGTTTGATGCTTTTCAAACTCTAATCAATACAAGTAAAGATAATGAGCATTAAGTATACTTAAGCTCATGAACAACCCTAGATTAAACATAAGTGTTTTAAACACTAAAATAGATATTTACCTTGGATTGATTTAATGGAATTTGATTAATTAAGTAGCAAGAGGGACTCCACCAAGTCCTTTGAAGTTTGGAATGAAGCTAAAAAAGCAAGAGAAGACACCATTACAAGGTGATTCTCGGCCATGAATAAAAATGAGAGGAAATGCTAGTTTTCTTAGACTTTATTACCTTAGAACCAAGAAGAACAACAAGGTGCAAGAAATGGTTTCCTCAATCAATGGAGATTCTCCATGGAATCAAAACTGAGCTCTTGAAGTTTTGTGAAAAGAGGGAAATGAAGGGCTTGGTCTAACTAGCACAAATATGCTCTTAGAATTTGATTTGGAGCAGGAGTTGGATTTGGCAAGGAAATGAAGTTGAAGAAGAGTGGTTGCTGTAGATGAACGGTTTGGAGTTGGGAGAACCATGAGGAAGACGGTGGGAAAGAAAGGAAATGAAGAAGAAAAGTGAGGGAGAGGTAAATAAAAGTGATTGAGATATTATGTTTATAAAGTAAATAGTCTTTTTATCTTTATCCTTTCTTCTTTAATTGACTTTGCTGGCCAAGTGTGATGACTCACACTTCAAAAAACCGTCCCCCCTTCTATATTAAAGATATATATGGCCTTGTTTGACCATTTAACATCTTATGTTGACTTATGACTTAAACTAGCACTATTGAGCACTATTCACAAACTAAGGCACATAATTGTGAAATTTTTGATTTCCCATTGATTTATACTTCCTAATGTGATACTAAGTAGTACACATGTTGATTAAAGATAATGATGGACATCTAGCCATTCAAAACTCATTTACAAGACAATTTCAAAAACGTGCGTTAAGACTTAAAGCACTTTTTGTGCTTTAACTTGTTTCAAGATTGGTTTCTTTGGTAATGATTTAATATGTTCATAAACACATATTTATAAGGTATAGGTATGACCATTAGGTCATACAAATTTATCCCAAGCTTTAGAGTACATTTTTGCTCTTATTGACTTTAAGGATTTTCTTGTGTTTTATTTGGTTAACTGTCTACCAAAGTTTCCTAAGGACTTAATTAGCCTTATTAAATCATAATTGAATATTATTAAGTCTGGTAGGCTCTTTGGGGTCCTAACCAGTCACTCCTAGCTTAGAGCATGGGTTTTGCTCAAACTGTATATTAGTGCTTTATTGCATTTACTAAGGTTTTTAAATGTTTCACTGAGTTTCTAAGGCACTTTTTAGTCTTTACTACCATAGCTTAATTTAAACACCATACCAAGGTTTGGGGTATTTCAATCTGGATTGGTAAACCAAGTAAGCCCGGTGGTGGGACGGTGTAGTCCCTGCCCGGAGGTCCCGATGACTTAACTTGAGTAAGTAGTAAGTAAAGTAAGTATTGTACGAGTAATGGTCTTGGCTGGTGTAAGTCATTGACCCCGATTAAAAGATAATCTCCACCCGATTAACCCGGGTCGACCAACGAAGCTAACAAGTACGGTGTATTGAGTATGAATGGTGTGTGTATTGCGTATGTGTATTTTGGAAGAAGGTAAGTATGTATTGGATGGCTAGTATTGTATTCCTTGTATGTAATGAAGTGTGTGAATGTATTCCTTGCGTAAAGTATTGTAGTATTGTGTATAAGAGCATGTATGCATGTATGTTTGAATAAAATGAATTGCATGTATTCGACCAAGTGGTCGGCGTACCCTCGCTAGTACGCGGGGTATGCGGAAGTCATATTCAGCATAAGCTGACCCCCTAGGGGGAACGTTTTTAGTGTGCAGGTTCCCGAAGCGGATATGGTCAAGGTAAGAGACCGGTGGCTACACTTGAATAGTTAGAAGTAGAATGTAGAAGCGTACTAAGTGGCACACCCCTTATACTTAGAAAGTAAGTAGTTTGTGAGGAATGGGTAGCGGTTAGACTCTTAATGAGAATCTATGAAATCGATAGAGGTGTTGTATTTGTATAAGGAACTTAGTAAACTCGGTGTATTATATTGTATTGAACTTATGGAGTATTGTGATGAATGGGAAGTTCTAGTATTTGATTTGGTAATTGGAGTATGTATTGTAAGTGTGTAGTACTCGGATATTCCGGTCCATCAGACCGATGCTGTATGTAGTAGTAGTAGTAGCCTTGTTAGTCACGTGGGTGGCTAACGACATTGTATCACCCACCGTTGTGTAAATATATATCCGCTGCGTGAATCTGGAAGTACGAGGAGATTGGACGGTAATGACATTATTAGCGGTAGGGGTGTTACAAACACTGACGCTGACCACGTCGGGGTTGGATGACTCTCGAAACTTCCTACAAGTGGACACAGATATGAATAGAAATTGGAATTTAGGGCGTCACTCGAAGAGCCGTGGACCGTGGAGTCCTTCGTCATTAGACCGGTGTGTCTGCGAGTGCCATCACCTAGAGAGTTGTGGACCACAGAGCCCTTTGTCATTAGACCGGTGTGTCTGTGGGTGACTAAGGAAATAAGGTGATACTGTCCGAGGAGCCATGGACCACAGTGTCCTTCGTTATTAAACCGGTATGTCCGCGGGTAGTAGACGTTGGTTAGCATGGGGTTGGGGATCGTCAAGTCCTGGTCTTTAAGACTGCTTCCCTGTGATTTGTCATCGTTAACTATATGTGCACACATACATGTGGAATGATGTGTGAGTTTCCTCGCGAGATACTAACATGTAGATAGGGATGCATGGAGTATCCCTTGCAAACACCTTTGAGTACTTTATGAGATTTGCACCTTGTCTAGTGCTGTGTACTATGAGTTTTGCACCTTGTCTAGTGCTGTGTACTATGAGTTTTGCACCTTGTTTAGTGCTGTTTATGAATGAATGTGTCATGATTATTGACTATATGGAATGATATGGATGCTGTATCAAATGTGATACATAAAGACTAGGTCTGAACGTAGTGGAATGTACTCCCTAGTGATGATCTGTCTGTGATTACTTAGTGGAACTGGATTCCTTAGGTATACTGTTGATGAGTAAGGACTTCGGGACGAAGCCTTTTTAAGGGGGGTAGACTGAAACACCCCTAACCTTAAAAACTTAATTAAATGATCTAATAATGATCTAAATGGATTAAACATCTAATCACATTGACTAAGGCCTAAACGTGCCTTAAAAGTCAACTGAGAACAACAGTGGTCAACACAAAGCAAGACTTTGCACCCTTTGACTGTTTAGGGTAAATAAATACTCAAATGAACTACTTAGGACCTAAAAATTTGTCCTAAGCTTATTAACACATTACTAAACATATTACATTTGTTGGACAACACTCCAACACAAAGAACAAGCATTCTCATGCTTCAAGGTCAAGTAGGGCAAAAATGTGCCCTAAGGGAACCCTAAAGGTCTAATGACCTCTAAATGATATAAAATTGGATAACATGATGAAATATCATGTAAGGAACACAAAAAACAATTCTCAAAGAAAACAAAGCTCAGAAACACCCTGCGACTCAAAATGTGCACTAAAATTCCTTAAAGCACGTTTTTGTGTAATTGCCTTCTAAATTGCCTTTTAAATGGGCTTAAAGGTTATAATTACCTATAAATATGCTAATATATCATATTATAACATATTAGGAATTTAATTCCAGAAATTTAAAAATTTTTACAAGTTTAATATTAAAATATTAATAAAACCCTAAAGGGGGGCCTGTTTGAGTCAATGTTGACCAAGAATGGTCAAGAGGTCAAAGTTGACCCCTTGGATTCCATAGATTCGGCAGACACAAGGCAGGGGGAGCCTGATTGAACTGAATTATTGACAAAAGGAGACTTAGTGGAGTGTTACTTTTCCATTTAATAAGAAATTAATACTTTAACTTACCTTTTCCTTATTTTCTTCATTATCCCTCCCTTATCTCTTGTCTCCAACTGAAATACCCCAAACTTAAATATAGGGATTAAAATTAATTTAATACGTATTTAAGGGCCTAATGACGCCTAAGTAATATTTACAAGGAAAAATAAACCCAAAAGAAATAAAGAAACGCTTAAAAAGCGGAAAACGCTAAATAAGCGTTAAACAACCATAGGAGGTACGAGACCTCGGTTAACGTACTACATGGATTCTAAAGGCTTAATAAGGCCTAAATAATATATGGGAACAACTCCCGAAGAAAACGGATCCAAATAATAAATTAAAACGCTAATAGAGCTTTAGAGCACGTTTTTCGAGAAAACCCGAAAACGTGACTTTAGGTGGTCAAACGGACCCGTAAAAATTATAAATCATTAAATAACAACTATTAAGCATTTATGGAAGCTTAATAGGCAATAAAAATAATTAAACGAGAAAAATCTGGAAAACGGGTTCCGGCTAGCAAAAACTGTAACAACCGGGAAGTAGTGGGGTGAGAATGTAATAAAGAAAAACTAATGTGTCCACTTTAGCAAATAAAATAAAAAAATCTGTATGGGTGCATATGGGGGGGGGGGGCGGCTCACTTACTCCCTCCTCTCTTTATTTTCCCTCTTATGTGCTAAAGGACAAGGAAATAATAATAAAAAAAACAAAAACAAACTCTCTCCTCACAACCCACTCCCTCATTCACGATTTCTCTCTCTCTCTCTCTCTCATTTTCTTTCTTCTTCCTAAGCCCTCTAATGGCGATAAGAGCAAACCAACCAGCCCTCTCCTTCTCTCCCATTTTTGGAGGCTCAAAACTCCTCCAAATCACATAAAAACTGTACCGTTGGATCCCCTTGCAAAGGAGATCTTCTTCCTCCTTTCAAAAATCGAAAACACCCACTTTCATCTCCATGGATATTCTCCATTTGAAGGTTTGAGTCCACCATTAGAAGCCCCTCCTTCACCTCGGTGTTTTGAGGTAAAAAGAAGTTTAAAAATCCATCTTTTCCTAGCTCCTTTTGGCAAAACGAAAATTCAAACTCTAGCCTTGTTTTATGCATTGTTCTCCAGCCGATTTTGGCTTCATTTTGGAGTTGGAATCTTGACATTGTTGCTGTCCAAAGCTTCATCTAGCCATTGAGAGGTAATGCTTCATTTTAAACATTAAATAAGTATGTAAACCCTAGACTAGTTTAAGGGTGAAATGCTAAGTTAGTGTTGTGTATTCGTATGGCTGTAACATTGGAGTGTGGACTCCATTTGAAACTGAGAACAAGAAGGAAAGGAAGGAAGAAAAAGAAAGAAGAAAGGAAGAGAAGGGGAAGAAAGGAAGAAAAACTAGAAAACACAAGGTAATTGCTCTTACCTTGAGTTGGTTTATGAATTGAAGTGTAACAGATTTTGTGTAGTAAAAATGAGTAATGTATACGGTAATGAGTAATTGGTCTGTTGTAGTATAAAGAGGAAGGTAATGTAACAGTTTCGGAACTTTTAGAAGATGTTTAAAAGCTTGAGAAAACTATTGGTAATGTATGTGCATGTGCAGGGAAAATATTGTGTTGTAGTGTGTATAGATGTGTGTGAATTGATATGGAGATTGTGAACTGAGATAATGTGTGGGCAATGTCAAAAATATAGGGGAGACTATGCCAAAATTTGTCTAGGAATTTGAGGACTTAGTTGTGTAAGAAGAGGAAATAACCTAGGTAGTTACTAGGTGTATTTAGAGAGTTTAAAGTGAGTGATTAATACTTTGGCAATAGATTTGGAAAGGATTTAGGTAATGAGAAGAACTAGGATGTAAAGTAATGCATTTTGAATGCTAGGAGTAGCATTGGTTGAAGGAATGTTGGAGGATAGAAATTAAGGTGAAAATCTGTAGCATAAGAGGGTAAACAAAATCTGTAGCATTAGTGAAATGGAAACTAGTACAAGTGTTGAAGGGAAGTAAGGAAAAATTGTGTAAGTGAATGTAGAAATGAGTAAGGAGTTTAGAGCATGATTAAGGAGTGTTTTAAGGTGTTTAAACATGTAGGAAACATGTGAAGAGATTGTGGAATGAGTGGGAAAAGATTGGGGTGAATTTGGAGTCCAAAATGAGTAGAAAAACACTTGTAAAAACAGGATCTGTTCTGGACCGCCCCTATGGACCGCCCCTGTGGGGAGGCCCAGTTGAATTCTGCTGGACGGATTCATTTCTGTCTCGGACCGCCCTACAGGGGAGGTCTAGTGTAGAGAAAAAAAAGAAGAAAAAAAATTGGTTTCTGTCTCGGACCGCCCCAAGGGACCGCCCCTGTGGGGAGGTCCAGTCGAAATCCCAGGCCGGATGGCTTCTGTCTCGGAGCGCCCCTAGGGACCGCCCCACAAGGGAGGTCCGGTCAAAAAAAAAATTATGGGCTTAAGCAGTAAACCGTAGGGAGAATAATGATGGTAAGGAGAAAATAATATACACATAAGAACCTAAGAAAATGAGCTTAGGAAATGATGTGAAGTAAATGATTTTAAGATTAAGTAAGAAATCTAAGGAACTAGTAATGGTACCTTGGGAAAACATAAAGGATGAAACGTGTTGGGTTACCCATAGAGAATTAACCACTCAGTCACATGTATGTTATAGGACTTGGATTGTGAACACCGGAGAAAAGTTGGATACAAGTACAACGGTGAACGGTATGATTTCTTCATGCCCTGTATCCTAATCTGGTTACCCCGATTTGTGTGCTTATTTGATCACCTAAAAGGATAAATGCATGAATCGGACTATATTGCACTTGCTTGTGCTTGTTTAAATTGTTCTTGATATTTGTCTTGAACAATAGTTTGTATAATTCATGAAATATATGAATGATGATGAAGTGTATTTGTATCTCGTAGTGTACTTGAATATTGTATTGTATTGTGTATGGATGTGTACATGAACAATGTAATGTGTATGTGGCTTGGATGTGTGACTTCTATTAATTCCTAACTACCTAACTCCTAACATAAGTAAGGAATAAATGGAATGAGTAGAAGTCCGATATAGCTTCGGCCACGTGTGAGGATGAGGAGACACAAGAGGTTGGATCCGATTCCTGACTCTTAAACTGGTCCGCGGCCCAAACCCCTTAAATGGGTAGCATCCCGGATTGGTGAGTCAAGTAAATCCCGGTGGTGGGACGGAGTAGTCCCCGGGCCGGAGGTCCCGATGACTTAACATGAGTAAGAGTAAGTAAGTAAGTATCACTAGTGGAATAAATGTTTTAAACCACGGTTATTTTGCTTATATACCACGGTTAGGAACCGTGGTTTATGCTCCCGTCGCATATAGAAAATTGTCTATATACCACGGTTGATAACCGTGGTATAAAAGCATACTATATACCACGGTTTGCTAAGACCGTCATTTAAGACCGTTTTTGGACGCGGTCCTCAACGATTTTAAACCACGGTTAAGGAGAGAACCGTGGTATAAAGTCCTTTTATATGACGGTTAAAGGTCAAAACCGTGGTTTATTATCTATAAAATCAACGAATAAACCACGGTTATACATATAACCGTGGTTTATAGTCTATGAAATTGTTTCAAAATCGCCGGCGATTTAGAAGCGCCGCTTCGCAGATATCAAACACAACACAGAAGAGAATGAAGAGGCTAGCACATGTGTGTTCCTTGTTTGCGATTTATGGTTGCAAAATAATGAGTGAAGAATGGCGTAGTATGTTCCTTGTTCGCGGTGGGTTGCGAAATTACCGTGAAGTTGAAGAGAATGAAGAACGGAGGCGTAGGTCATGTACCTTGTTTGCCGGTTATGTTGCGAAAATTATAGTGAGAATAGGTGAGTGAGGACGAGCATGTTCCTTGTTCGCAAGTGTAAGCTGCAAAAATTACCGAAAAACAAGAGAATGAGTGAGGAAGAGCATGTTCCTTGTTCGCGATTTAGGATTGCAAAAATTACCGTGAGCTAGTTGAAGAGAATGAAGAATAGTTGCAGAGCATGTTCGTCGGTTTGGGTTCCAAAATTATCGTGAGGTTGAAGAGAATGAAGAAAAGGTGCAGAGCTCGTCGGTTTGGGTTCCAAAATTACCGTGACATTGAAGAGAATGAAGAAGAAGTCGACATATATGAGAATAGAGAGAAAGCGCCGCGTAAAATTTCGGCCGAAAATTAAAATTCCAGCCTCGATTATATACCACAGTTGATCAAAAAACCGTGGTTTAATATAGCAAGATGCGCAATATAAATGACAGTTGCCTAGGAACCGTGGTATATAGGTACCCTATATACGACGGTTCTTGAAGAACTGTGGTATATTCACTCCGGCATGTACTATATACCACGGTTCCCCTGAAAACCGGGTATATAACTAACCTATATACGACGGTTCCAGAAAAACCGTGGTATATGCGCTCTGGTATGCACCTTAAACGACGGTTTCTATTAAAACCGTGGTTTATAAACTTTAAACCATGGTTTTCCATTTAACCGTGGTTTAAACGCCGTCATTAAAAACATTTTTTCTACTAGTGTATGTATGAGTATCAGTATGTATGCGTAAGTACTGTGGAACGAGGAAAAGAGTAATCTCCACCCGATTAACCCGGGTGGACCAACATGAGCTAACAAGGATGGTGTATTGTGTACGTATTGTGTATGTATGTATATGTATTGTGTATTGCGGATCTCGGAAAGGTAAGAACGTATCTGATGGCTTGTATGGGTTACCATGTATGTATTGAAGTGTGTGTATTGATGTGTATGTATGTATTCCTTGCGTAATGTATTGTAATTTTATGTATAAGAGCATGTATGCATGTATGTTTGAATGAAGTCAATCGCATGTATTCGACCAAGTGGTCGGCGTACCCTCACTAGTACGCGGGGTATGCGGTTATCATGCTCAGCAAAAGCTTACCCCTTCGGGGGAACGTTTTTAGTGTGCAGGTACCGAAGGAGATATGGTCAAGATAAGAGACCGGTGACTACGCTTGGATAGCTAGAAGTAGAATGTAGAGGTGCACTAAATGGCACACTCTTGTCCTTTGGAAGTAAGTAGTTGTGAGGAATGGGTAGATGTAGACTCTTAAAGAGTATGTATGGAATTGAAAGAGGTATTCTACTTGTATAAGGATCTTAGTAAACTCAGTGTATTAGCATGTATTGAACTTATGGAGTATTGCATTGAATGGGAAGTTGTAGTACCTAATTGGTAATTGTAGTGAAGATTGTATTTGTGTGCACTCGGATATTCCGGCCCATCAGACCGATGCTGTATGTAGAAGTAGTAGCCTTGTTAGTCACGTGGGTGACTAACGGCATTGTATCACCCACTGTATGTAAGTATGTATCCGCTGCGCGAATCTGGACGTACGAGGAGATTGGACGATAATGATTGTATTAATGGTAGGGGTGTTACAAAAAGTGGTATCAGAGCGAAGTGTCGCTCTGATGACTGGAAATACCGAGTTTAGGTAATACCGAGTTAGGGTTAAGAAGCTTAGGGCTAAGGGCTGAGTGTTAGCATTAGAAATATGCTAGTTAGGAACTACCGGTGAGTACCGGATACCTACAACACCAGACCCGGCCTCCACAAACCCATGGTATAACTTGGGAAAGAACGCCAGAGAGAAGGAAAGCCCTCTCACACTCAGGAAAACCCGATCTGCCAGTTATGAAACAATCACACAGTAAACAAGAGTCGACATATGGTAGATTCCAGGAATTGGAAGCCCGGAGATGGATCCCGGTTGAACAACAATACCCGCACTTAATAGCAGTGGAATGAGCACTCCAACTACAAGGAGGCTACAACTTACAATGACATGGGGCGACATGCTTAGCAGTCGCGAAACTTGACTAGAAAACCAACGGCAACAAAAGAAGCACTAACCGTGCGACAAAATGGAAAAGGAGCAGTAACGGAACCCGAGACACAAGTCTGCGGGACAGCAGTAGCTAGATAATACCACCAATGCTATATCAACTGACTAAGGACATAGTCAGGAGTGATTAACTCCAAACTATGACGCCATTAAGGTTACAATACCTGGCCAACATAGCTTAGACAGCTACAGGAACATTCACAAGATGTAATCTGACGCAACTACAACCGTAGTGCCTAAACCGACTCAGGCTCTGTAACCACAACAAATGTGTGAGAACGAGTAACAAGGGAAAACACAGAACAAATAATTAGGGATCTCCAAGGATTGGAGAAATACCCCGATCAATGACAGTCATGTCAAGATCACAGAGGAACTACTTAAAAGATCGAGTATCCCAAACATAGATCAACAAGATCAAGGGAAGAGTCAACCAGACTATCAAATACAAGGGGAAACCATACCGTGACCGGTATAGGTTTACCCAAAAACCACCAGTACCACGCACTTGCCACGGCAAGTGCAAGTAAAACAGGAACATGTAGAGGAACTTTAACATACCGCCGGTACATTGTAATGCACCGTGACCGCAATGAAGCGACTACAGGATTACACATCCTAAAAACCGGAAGAATGGGAATCTTGGGAAGGCCTGACGGCCCGACCATTGTACAAGGACATACCAGTCAGCAGGAAGCTGTACTTGGGCAAGACCTCAAACATGGCTACGCCATGAAGAACTTCTTTTACCACCGAACGGTTATTTCAAACCACAACCCTTCTTTTAGACCTTGAAATTTAAAAACCAAACTAACGGAATTACGGTGAGTATCATAGAATGATACAAGAGGAGTTGACAATAGAATACTTCACCTAGGCGTGTGATGATCACTATGAGTGTACCCAATTACGGGATGTGGGACAACCGCACTCCGAAGGAGCTTGCGGGCCTGACATATAGTTAGGTAAGTGGCAATGTATCAACATGGTACCCCACGTATGTATGCATGTAGTGCACGAAACACGGGAAGTGGTCAACTCCATTCTACGGACCATCAGTAAGTTCAAAGCAGAACAGCTGGACACTTCAGACGTTCAAGGAGAAGGAACTCATCTAAGTAAATAGGTATAAGAGAACTTAGAGAATCCATCTGAAGATAAGGAATGAGGATTAAGAAGCGCAAGGAGCGCCGACTAGTAAGCGTAGACATTGGATATGTCTGAAAGACATCAAGAAATACATGACAGCTGGGAAGTATACGCAGCCTGAACACCGTAAGGCAAATGCCTAATGTGAACACCACAATGTTCAATGAACGGGACGAGGATCCCAAGAACAATTGCCAAGACTACCAAGGAGCGTAATCCATCACTGGAGAGGATATTAAACCTAGCCTAGAACACTAGGAGAAAGTATAAACAGTCTACCCAAGAGCGGGAGACGTTATAACTCAAAAAGGGAATAACTCAAATACAATACCACAAGGCGGTATAGTAGACACACATATCGTAAACACTAGCCGGATGTAACGGCATAACTAACAGCACTCAGGAGCAATCCTTGAAGGGTGTCTGAGATAACAACAGTTGAACAAGCGTCATGATAAGAGCACATGAGCTAGAAGGAACATTTGGTTAGGACACCGATGGGATTTCACTTAACAGGAAATACCCTAAATTACTAGAAGGCCCGAATTAACACCAGATTGCCTAAAGGTCTCCTATGAACGGAAGCGTGATGTCACGACTACCATGGAGCCCAGCAATACCTTAAACCTATGGGGTATACTGGGAGTGAAAACATGTATAAGCAGCTTACAAAGAGCATAGCTTGCAGCAATAAGGCTTAAAAGCCATCAACCAACTATGTTATGTAAACCTTAACGGTTGCATAACCCACACCATTTGATAACAAGACTTGCAAGAGATATCGTCTCATACGACAAAGAAATCAACAACTGGACCATCAATTCAAACCCAACATCCTGAGTGGCTTGTAGTAATGGCCAACTCAATGTCACTGTCACTAGAGCAATAGTCTAGTATACAGTTGACAAGCGTTAATTACCTTCATGCCTTATGTAGCAATGGTAGCACAGAGGCGTAAGAATTGTGATAATGCCAACAATGGCCTAGTCCACACTTGGACACTACGAGAGACTGGAGGAAAGATACCCTTGTAACCGAAGACCACCAACGTGGTGAAGATGTGAACCCTTAGAAGAGGCTTTCATATACTATAACAATAGAGCCTACGCATATAGATATTGCCAAAAGGCAATGAAACAAGGAAAAGACATTCCAAACCATCGCGACTTAAAGGAGTAAGTATACTCCAGATGCAGTACATATGCAGGTACTAACATAGTAACCTTGACTTATGAGTGGCGACAAACCCCTCAACAAGAACTTTCACCTATCAGTGATAAAATACTCTTCAATTAGAGAACGGGACCAGAAACCCCTGAAGTTTCTTGGGATGTCCCGGTGATATGCATACAAGTGAAACTACACAGCTAGAGCCTATAACTAATGCTCAGCACTGGAAGACATAATACCAAAAATAATCAATGCGAATGCACATTGGACACCACGAATGACCAACGCTCAAGAGAGCTTATAACCCGATGAATTACCTCATCCTTGGTCAACTAAGATACTTGGTAAATTGTATCATAAATGATGATAGAATGTGAGGTAAGTTAACCTACACATGAAACCTAAGTTGAAGTGAAACATCTCCACATTGGGAAATAATTACATTGCGGTATGTTACGACAATCATCATACATATGAACTAGGAACCTCCTAGTGTATTTACACCATAAGGAAATGGTGCCAACGACAATGGCAATGAGTAAAGATAAGCTACCACAGTAAGGACCGTAAAAATGATTTGTATAATGAGTAAGAATATGGTGCGCAACAAGCAACCGCTATGAGGAAGTAGCGGATAATGACACGGAGTATAAGTATGAGATGACAGGCAGAAGTATTCTTTCCTATCACATAAGTGACTCACTGTCAAGCGTTTACGCCTCTGCACTCTGTATGACTGAGTGTTTTGGTATTGCACTTGTGCAGCTAATGATCTAATGGGATGGCTAGGGATATGGAGAATGTAAACTGTAGTAAACCCTTCGTTTCACCAACAAACCGTGCGGCCTAAGGCCAAAGAAGCACGAAGAGTGTACAACACACTAACAATCACAAAACGTGAATTCCAATGGAATAAAGAGTGAAAAGAGACTTAAGAAAGTCACTAGGACCAACACATAGAAAATGCAAGGTCATACAAGTAAAGAACACTTGTGCTGAACCAGAAGAACTGGTATAATTCAGAAGCTATTGTCAACAGAGAAGTACTACAACTAAGTAGTGACTTAACCTCGCCCGACAATAAGTCGGAGGACCTTATCGAATGATCGTGGAAGTACAAATAGTATGTATACTAGATTGCCAGAGAGCTGGTTATAAACCTACAACCCATCGAATCCAAACACGGTAAAAGAATACCACACTTACTAGTAGACCTCATTTCCACAATAGAGGGATAAAAGGTGAAGTATAGCACATTAAGGATAACAAGAAGGGTGAATAACCCAAGTTATCAGGGTCGCGCAGCAGAAGCTAGTGGGCCCTAGCTAGGAAGTTTAATACACCTAGTGAGTATAATAGAATGACAATTAATGCCGTGAAACCGGTTAAGCTAGAACCGAATTACTTGTGAGTTAAATAGACTCATATAGGAATTCTTGGTGGAAAGACTAAACCATTGGGATGGGCAAGACCCTTTGACCAAGTACAGTATAAATAGACCGTAGTGAAGCTAAACGCTCCAGAGTGCCTGAACTTAGTAACCAATGTTCAATAATAACATATGGCAGATTACGTGGGCGTAGTCCCTTTTAAGGGGGGTAGAGCAAAACCGCTTAATGTAAGTTTCATGAATAAAACACATAAACTACAATGTGCATAGCACAAACGATAATTGAATTGATGATTGGTACCTATGTTAAATAAACATACGTACTCATTCATATTGTAATTATGGTAATTAGGCATAAGAGATACAAATACCATAGGACGAGTATACCCATCTTGTAACCCCAGCGTAAGAGTATTAGTAAAGAAGAGTAATGAGTAGCGGACGGAATTCCACAAGTTATATTTCAAAAAAAATAGTACGAAACGATTGAGTAGCAGATGAATGAATTCTAAGAGTAGTGTATTCCTAAGTAAATTATTGGAAGCAAATTAAAGACGATTAACTTTTACAAGTATTGTACTTCTTAGTTAGAATAGTAGAGATGATGGAGAGTAATGGATGAAAGTAGTGAAGGTCGATGAAATGAGCACTTAGGTATTGAATTTCGAAGTAAGTATTTGGGAAGTAAATTGAGGATGATTGATGGACTGAATCCCATCCTTGGGAGATGTATGAATTTGTAATCATGACTAGGAAGAGTAAAAAGATAGAAAATAGAAATAATTGCATTATTTGATTGTTTGAAACTGATGTGGGAAGTCGAACTTGATCCTGATCAAATCAAGGGAAACCGAACACAAATTGGAGTGGAAAGATAGTTCAACAGTGATGCTGATCACATCAGGGTCGAATGATTCTTGAAGCTCCCCTCAAGTGGTCACAAGAATCACGCATAGAATAGATGTAATGAATATAAATTGAAATTTGGAGTTGTAGGTTTTAGAAAATTTCTAATTAGTAGTAGTGAAGGAATTTCCCTTAGTATGGAGAATGAGGTTTTGTTAGAAGCTTATACCAGAGAAGATAGTAGCGTAGCATGTTGTATTATTCCAAGGGCAGCGGGACATAGAGGAGTCCTGTGTCTAAATGACCTGAGTGCCTGCGGGATTGTAATGTGTATTGCATTTCTTTGGGGATAGCTTTGCACCGTATGTATGTATAAATTTTGTAATGTGGAACCAGATGGTTGGATGTAATGCGGATTGGAGTAATGAGGGTACATTTGTATGGTATGGAATGTAGGAACCTTGAGTAATAAATTTGGGAATTGTAAGGAGGAAGAACATATGGCTTGGGTATTAGGCAAGCGTAAATAAATAAGTATAGTAACCCTATAACCTCGAACAACTTTGAGGACAAAGTTCTTAAGGGGGGTAGATTGAAATACCCCGAACTTAAATATAGGGATTAAAATTAATTCAATACGTATTTAAGGGCCTAATGACGCCTAAGTAATATTGGCAAGGAAAAATAAACCCAAAAGAAATAAAGAAACGCTTAAAAAGCGGAAAACGCTAAATAAGCGTTAAACAACCATAGGAGGTACGAGACCTTGGTTAACGTACTACATGGATTCTAAAGGCTTAATAAGGCCTAAATAATATATGGGAACAAGCTTTCGAAGAAAACGGATCCAAATAATAAATTAAAACGCTAATAGAGCTTTAGAGCACGTTTTTCGAGAAAACCCAAAAACGTGACTTTAGGTGGTCAAACGGACCCGTAAAAATTATAAATCAATAAATAACAACTATTAAGCATTTATGGAAGCTTAATATGCAATAAAAAAAATTAAACGAGAAAATTCCGGAAAACGGGTTCCGGCTAGCAAAAACTGTAACAACAGGGAAGTTGTGGGGTGAGAATGTAATAAAGCAAAACTAATGTGTCCACTTTAGCAAATAAAAATCAAAAAAATCTGTATGGGTGCATATGGGGGGGCCGGCTCACTTACTCCCTCCTCTCTTAATTTTCCCTCTTATGTGCTAAAGGACAAGGAAATAATAATAAAAAAAACAAAAACAAACTCTCTCTCCTCACAACCCACTCCCTCATTCACGATTTCTCTCTCTATCTCATTTTCTTTCTTCTTCCTAAGCCCTCTAATGGCGATAAGAGCAAACCACATCAGCCCTCTCCTTCTCTCCCATTTTTGGAGGCTCAAAACTCCTCCAAATCACATAAAAACTGTACCGTTGGAATCCCCTTGCAAAGGAGATCATCTTCCTCCATTCAAAAATCGAAAACACCCACTTTCATCTCCATGGATATTCTCCATTTGAAGGTTTGAGTCCACCATTAGAAGCCCCTCCTTCACCTTGGTGTTTTGAGGTAAAAAGAAGTTTAAAAATCCATCTTTTCCTAGCTCCTTTTGGCAAAACGAAAATTCAAACTCTAGCCTTGTTTTATGCCTTGTTCTCCAGCCGATTTTGGCTTCATTTTGGAGTTGGAATCTTGACATTGTTGCTGTCCAAAGCTTCATCTAGCCATTGAGAGGTAATGCTTCATTTTAAACATTAAATAAGTATGTAAACCCTAGACTAGTTTAAGGGTGAAATGCTAAGTTAGTGTTGTGTATTCGTATGAGCTGTAGCATTGGAGTGTGGACTCCATTTGAAACTGAGAACAAGAAGGAAAGGAAGGAAAAGAAAGAAGAAAGGAAGAAAAGGGGAAGAAAGGAAGAAAAACTAGAAAACACACGGTAATTGCTCTTACCTTGAGTTGGTTTATGAATTGAAGTGTAACAGATTTTGTGTAGTAAAAATGAGTAATGTATATGGTAATGAGTAATAGGTCTGTTGTAGTATAATGAGGAAGGTAATGTAACAGATTCGGAACTTTTAGAAGATGTTTAAAAGCTTGAGAAAACTATTGGTAATGTATGTGCATGTGTAGGGAAAATATTGTGTTGTAGTGTGTATAGATGTGTGTGAATTGATATGGAGATTGTGAACTGAGATAACGTGTGGGCAATGTCAAAAATATAGGGGAGAGTATGCCAAAATTTGTCAAGGAATTTGAGGACTTAGTTGTGTAAGAAGAGGAAATAACCTAGGTAGTTACTAGGTGTATTTAGAGAGTTTAAAGTGAGTGATTAATACTTTGGCAATAGATTTGGAAAGGATTTAGGTAATGAGAAGAACTAGGATGTAAAGTAATGCATTTTGAATGCTAGGAGTAGCATTGGTTGAAGGAATGTTGGAGGATAGAAATTAAGGTGAAAATCTGTAGCATAAGAGGGTAAACAAAATCTGTAGCATTAGTGAAATGGAAACTAGTACAAGTGTTGAAGGGAAGTGAGGAAAGATTGTGTAAGTGAATGTAGAAATGAGTAAGGAGTTTAGAGCATGATTAAGGAGTGTTTTAAGGTGTTTAAACATGTAGGAAACATGTGAAGAGATTGTGGAATGAGTGGGAAAAGATTGGGGTGAATTTGGAGTCCAAAATGAGTAGAAAAACACTTTTAAAAACAGGGTCTGCTGTGGACCGCCCCTGTGGGGAGGTCCAGTCGAATTCTGCTGGACGGATTCGTTTCTGTCTCAGACCGCCCCTAGGGACCGCCCCACAGGGGAGGTCAGTGCAGAGAAAAAAAAAGAAGAAAAAAAAATTGGTTTTTGTCTCGGACCGCCCCAAGGGACCGCCCTTGTGGGGAGGTCCAGTCGAAATCTCAGGCCGGATGGCTTCTGTCTCGGACCGCCCCTAGGGACCGCCCCACAAGGGAGGTCCGGTAAAAAAAAAATTTATGGGCTTAAGCAGTAAACCATAGGGAGAATAATGATGGTAAGGAGAAAATAATTTACACATAAGAACCTAAGAAAATGAGCTTAGGAAATGATGTGAAGTAAATGATTTTAGGATTAAGTAAGAAATCTAAGGAACTAGTAATGGTACCTTGGGAAAACATAAAGGATGAAACGTGTTGGGTTACCCATAGAGAATTAACCACTCAGTCACATGTATGTTATAGGACTTGGATTGTGAACACCGGAGAAAAGTTGGATACAAGTACAACGGTGAACGGTATGATTTCTTCATGCCTGTATCCTAATCTGGTTACCCCGATTTGTGTGCTTATTTGATCACTTAAAAGGATAAATGCATGAATTGGACTATATTGCACTTGCTTGTGCTTGTTTACATTGTTCTTGATATTTGTCTTGAACAATATTTGTATAATTCATGAAATATATGAATGATGATGAAGTGTATGTATATCTCGTAGTGTACTTGAATATTGTATTGTATTGTGTATGGATGTGTACATGAACAATGTAATGTGTATGTGGCTTGGATGTGTGACTTCTATTAATTCCTAACTACCTAACTCCTAACATAAGTAAGGAATAAATTGGAATGAGTAGAAGTGATATAGCTTCGGCCACGTGTGAGGATGAGGAGACACAAGAGGTTGGATCCGATTCCTGACTCTTAAACTAGTCCGCGGCCCAAACCCCTTAAATGGGTAGCATCCCGGATTGTGAGTCAAGTAAATCCCGGTGGGGGACGGAGTAGTCCCCGGGCCGGAGGTCCCGACGACTTAACATGAGTAAGAGTAAGTAAGTAAGTATCACTAGTGGAAAAAATGTTTTAAACCACAGTTATTTTACTTATATACCACGGTTAGGAACAGTGGTTTATGCTCCCGTCGCATATAGAAAATTGTCTATATACCACGGTTGATAACCGTGGTATAAAAGCATACTATATACCACGGTTTGCTAAGGAGTAAATCCCGGTGGTTTGGACGCGGTCCTCAACGATTTTAAACCACGGTTAAGGAGAGAACCGTGGTATAAAGTCCTTTTATATGACGGTTAAAGGTCAAAACCGTGGTTTATTATCTATAAAATCAACGTATAAACCACGGTTATACATATAACCGTGGTTTATAGTCTATGAAATTTTTTTAAAATCGCCGGCGATTTAGAAGCGCCGCTTCGCAGATATCAAACACAGCACAGAAGAGAATGAAGAGGCTATAACATGTGTGTTCCTTGTTTGCGATTTATGGTTGCAAAATAATGAGTGAAGAATGGCGTAGTATGTTCCTTGTTCGCGGTGGGTTGTGAAATTACCGTGAAGTTGAAGAGAATGAAGAACGGAGGCGTAGGTCATGTACCTTGTTCGCCGGTTATGTTGCGAAAATTACAGTGAGAATGAGTGAGTGAGGACGAGCATGTTCCTTGTTCGCAAGTGTAAGCTGCAAAAATTACCGAAAAATAAGAGAATGAGTGAGGAAGAGCATGTTCCTTGTTCGCGATTTAGGATTGCAAAAATTATCGTGAGCTAGTTGAAGAGAATGAAGAATAGTTGCAGAGCATGTTCGTCGGTTGGGTTCCAAAATTATCGTGAGGTTGAAGAGAATGAAGAAAAGTTGCAGACTCGTCGGTTTGGGTTCCAAAATTACCGTGACATTGAAGAGAATGAAGAAGAAGTCGACATATATGAGAATAGAGAGAAAGCGCGCGTTAAATTTCGGCCGAAAATAAAAATTCCCGCCTTGATTATATACCACGGTTGATCAAAAAACCGTGGTTTAATATAGCAAGATGTGCAATATAAATGACGGTTGCCTAGGAACCGTGGTATATAGGTACCCTATATACGACGGTTCTTGAAGAACCGTGGTATATTCACTCCGGCATGTACTATATACCACGGTTCCCCTGAAAACCGTGGTATATAACTAACCTATATACGACGGTTCCGGAAAAACTGTGGTATATGCGCTCTGGTATGCACCTTAAACGACGGTTTCTATTAAAACCGTGGTTTATAAACTTTAAACCACGGTTTTCCATTTAACCGTGGTTTAAACGCCGTCATTAAAAACATTTTTTCTACTAGTGTATGTATGAGTATGAGTATGTATGCGTAAGTACTGTGGAACGAGTAAAAGAGTAATCTCCACCCGATTAACCCGGGTGGACCAACATGAGCTAACAAGGATGGTGTATTGTGTACGTATTGTGTATGTATGTATATGTATTGTGTATTGCGGATCTCGGAAAGGTAAGAACGTATCTGATGGCTTGTATGGGTTACCATGTATGTATTGAAGTGTGTGTATTGATGTGTATGTATGTATTCCTTGCGTAATGTATTGTAATTTTATGTATAAGAGCATGTATGCATGTATGTTTGAATGAAATCAATCGCATGTATTCGACCAAGTGGTCGGCGTACCCTCACTAGTACGCGGGGTATGCGGTTATCATGTCACAAAAGCTGACCCCTTCGGGGGAACGTTTTTAGTGTGCAGGTACCGAAGCAGATATGGTCAAGATAAGAGACCGGGGACTACGCTTGGATAGCTAGAAGTAGAATGTAGAGGTGCACTAAATGGCACACTCTTGTACTTTGGAAGTAAGTAGTTGTGAGGAATGGGTAGATGTAGACTCTTGAAGAGTATGTATGGAATTGAAAGAGGTATTCTACTTGTATAAGGATCTTAGTAAACTCGGTGTATTAGCATGTATTGAACTTATGGAGTATTGCATTGAATGGGAAGTTGTAGTACCTAATTGGTAATTATAGTGTGAAGATTGTACTTGTGTAGCACTCGGATATTCCGGCCCATCAGACCGATGCTGTATGTAGAAGTAGTAGCCTTGTTAGTCACGTGGGTGACTAACGGCATTGTATCACCCACTGTATGTAAGTATGTATCCGCTGCGCGAATCTGGACGTACGAGGAGATTGGACGGTAATGATTGTATTAATGGTAGGGGTGTTACACCAACGACTCCTTGCTCCTTCCTTCTGTCCCAGCCGAGCTCACATGCTCCCAATCTCACCATTGTTGAGCTTTGAAGCTATCTAGCAAGGAAACCAACCTAATTCACCTAAGGTAATGGTTTAAGGCATAAAATAGCTCATTTTCTTCCTTTCTTCAAGGGCTATCTTATGAGCTAACTTCTATACTCTTCCCATGGCTCAATCTCAGTGTGTAGATGTTAGAGTAAGAGTTCAAGTTCGTTGGTAAGGGTTCTTGGAGCTAAGAACACAAAAATCATCCTTTAAGGTAAAAATGTGCTTTAAGCACATATCTTTGATTCCCTTCAAATTCGGCTGTGAAACTTTGTTTCTAAGCTTATAATCTTCATCTTAACATACTTATTCAGTTGTACATCAAGAACTTCGAAGTATAACCAGATCCAAGCCTACCACCTACCTCACATCCGTAGCAATGCTATCTCTGCGGACTCTACAAAACGCCCTCCTCGAATCACCACTCGAACGACCATCCATCGAATTGAACCACTCCCAAAATACAAAATCAAAATCAGAAAAGGGAAAGGAAAAACTCAACGGAGAAGAGAACAGGAATCTACAATCCAAACCTGATTGACGACTGACAGACAAACAGAATTCCACTGGCCGATCTCTAGCAATCAATTTACAGATTGGAGATTGAAAGAAGGGAGAAGCAAAGGGAGGTTATGGAGAGCGAGGAAGAACCGTCGTGCGAGAGAACGTCAGGGAAGTGGAAGGAGGAATTGATCATGATTAGAAATTAGGGAAAGGAGAGTTAAGAAATAATTAAATAAGAAATAAGTCCTTAACTCTTTAATTACTAACATAATGCAAAAGGACATCTTTAGCCCTCCTTCCACAAGCTAACATATGACATTAGGAGAATGTCATAGACAATCTAATATAAGATTACAAAATAGCACAACTCCCTTTGCGAATCAGAAAGGAAATAAAAAAAATCTGGGGTATAACAATATACCCCCCTTAAAAGAATTTCGTCCTCGAAATTCGACGAAAGCAGAATGTGAACAAAAGCATGCTCGTGCCAGAATACTCCAAAACTCACAAGGAACTAACACTCAGAATAGAACCCACTGTTTGATTGATTGACAGAAGCACGGATAGAAAATTACTAACATATAGCCCTAAGGCACAGAAGGGAACACTCACAAAGCTAACACTTAGAATACACTGGCTGATTCACTGACAGAGTGAACAAAGCAGATGATCATTGATGCTTAGCACGAGGCATAGAAAGAACACATACTCATTTCAGAAGCCCTAACCTCGAAGAGCTAACACTCAAGTTTACTGGTTGCTTGCTGACAAAAGAGACGGAACAGAAGACCAGAAACTCTCAGCCCAAAAGCACCGGAACTCTCAGAAGTCGTCCTAACCCAAGGACCCCCAAGCACACTCACAAGCTCACACCTGAACACAAATAGAACAAACAATCCAAGCACATAGCCCAAGCCCACAACTGAAGCACACATCACTGGCAAACCAGAACTCACTTTCGGCCGTCCTTTCCCAAAGGACCCGACTCCCTCAGATCCAGACTCAGACCCGAACACAGCAAATACACAGACAGACACTACGCTTCCGTTGCGCTACTCTGATAGTGGACAACCACAGAGCAGACACACTCTACAGACTCCAGGCATCAATCAAATCAAGTAGTAGACAGCAGACAATTCACGCAGCAGAAAACACATAGCACATACCAGATAGCAGGCAAGACACGGAAGCGTAGACATGCAGACACCCACAAATCCCAACGAAAACCAAACCTAGCTCTTATACCACTAAATGTAACGACCCCAAAACCACCCTGTTGAGAGAGAGACCATACACGCCGCGCACTTATTACCTAAGACACGCAAGGCTACACTATCGAAACCCAAAATAGAACTAATGCTCATATATTACCAAATAAAAGATTACAACATGTCTTTACAATACACAGGCGGAAGCCAAACTGAAATACAAAGCATAATCTAATTACAACTGGGCACCATGGCCAAACAAGCTGAATACAAAACTCAAATGCCAAGACAAAAAGTTGAAACTGAATCTCCAAGCACGAACTAAAACCTTCAAATCAGACGGAGATAGGGGTGAGCAAAACTATTGCTCAGCAGGTGATAAACTTCATCAGCTGAGCATGCTCAAAACAAATACTGAACATACATATATATATATATACGAAAGCGCTTAGCCATAGCAAAAGCAGAGACAAAACAAAAGTCTTTCAAATAGACAGAAGTCTAAAACACAAGGAGCTAAGTGGTGGTCAAAACATACACTTAATAGCATAAGGTAAACTGAAGCTGAAAGCTTGACGAAATCAGAAGCTTAACAAACTCAAAAAGCTTAAAACACAATCAGAAGCTTAGCAAAATCAGAAGCTTAGCAAAATCTAGAACTTAGCAGAAGACAATAAGCACACAGCAGACCGTCTCAAATCAAATACAGATAGAGCAGACGAAGTAGAGCACTTACAAAATCAGAAATCCTCAACATACAGGAAGCACACAGCAGCCTATCTGAGTTTGCAATCAGACAGAGCAGGCGGAAGCAGTACAAACAAACAGAGGTATCCAAAGGACAGAAAGCACACAGCAGTCTGTCAAAAACACAGAACGGAATCCAAACAGAAGTGGGACACTAGCATTCAAAGCATACAGACAGAACGAGTAACAACTCGTGAACAGAACGAGGAAACCTCACTCGTAAACAGAACAGGTGGAACACCTGTGAACAGAACGGGGAACATCACCCGTGAAACAGAAGATATCCTACATAGCGCGCTACGAGAGAGCGAGACCAGCCATCCAAAGGTTCAGACACAGAGAAGACTAGGTCCCAAAATAGAAGCTTTCAGAACATACCAAAGCTTTATACAGAACAGGACAGAATTCCTGTCAGATCATACAAAAGAAAGCAGAAGCTTAACGAAATCAGAGCAGAAGCTTACCAACGGAAAGCCTTAGCAAGACAGAAGTCGTAACCCGACTAGTAAATACGAAAGCAAACTGAAGTCAGAGGTTGAATCACATTTTCAGAGCAAAAACAGAGGTCAAAAGATTAACGGAGACCTTAAAATCAGAAAACACTTAAACACATGCTAAAACACATGAAAACAGATAGTACTCAGAAGGAGGAAACCAACACCACAAATGGCACTCAAAACGGAGCTCAAACGAACAATTTATGGTCAAATCAGAGAGCTGTCCGAACTTGTGTCCAGACGTCGAAGTTCGGACGCAAGTCGAACTCAAATCCGCAGAAAATTTCAAGGTGTCTGAACATCCAAGTTCGGACGGATGTTCGGACGTCCTTCGGAAAACAACTCGCGGGAAGTCCGAACATGTGTCCGAGCTTCAAAGTTCGGACACATGTCGAAGAGAAAATCAGAGGGCGCAAAACGGGGTGTGTCCGAACTTCCTAGTTCGGACGGGATGTTCGGACACAGTGAAACTCTTAGAAAATCCAGATGCAACAGAGCGTGTCCGAACTTCCAAGTTCGGACGGAAGTTCGGACGTGCCGAAAAGCTCAATTTCCAGAACGAAATCAGATGTGAACAGAGTCCTCAAAACAATGTCAAAAATGCAGTACGAAACCAAAGTCTTTAAACCATAACCATGGCAGTTTTAGAAGGTCAAATCCAAGACAAATCAGACAGAGGTCGATCACCAAACATAGGGCAATTAAACAATCCGAACTCTCAAATCAGAAGCACTCAGAGTTCACAAAACAGAAGGGAACCATAGAGGTAGATTCACCATTGTCAAAGTATACTTACATATCAAAACACGCAAAACACATACGATTCCCACGGGGTTGTAACACATCAAAACGCAAATCCGGAACACCCAGAAAGTTACACAAATCAGAAGCCACACAAACATATACGGAAAACAACGGAACCAAAACCCCCGTGGGTGAACGCACACAACCGAATCCATCTACCACCTACCTCACATCCGTAGCAATGCTATCTCTGCGGACTCTACGAAATGCCCTCCTCGAATCACCACTCGAACGACCATCCATCGAATTGAACCACTCCCAAAATACAAAATCAAAATCAGAAAAGGGAAAGGAAAACTCAACGGAGAAGAGAACAGGAATCTACAAACCAACCTGATTGACGACTGACAGACGAACAGAATTCCACTGGCCGATCTCTAGCAATCAATTTACAGGTTGGAGATTGAAAGAAGGGAGAAGAGCAAAGGGAGGTTATGGAGAGCGAGGAAGAACCGTCATGCGAGAGAACGTCAGGGTAGTGGAAGGAGGAATTGATCGTGATTAGAAATTAGGGGAAGGAGAGTTAAGAAATAATTAAATAAGAAATAAGTCCTTAACTCTTTAATTACTAACATAATGCAAAAGGACATCTTTAGCCCTCCTTCCACAAGCTAATATATGACATTAGGAGAATGTCATAGACAATCTAATATAAGATTACAAAATAGCACAACTCCCTTTGGGAATCAGAAAGGAAATAAAAAAAATCTGGGGTATAATATAGACTCTACCGCTGGAGTGGCTATTGCCGTGGGTGACCCGCCGTAAGAGATGGGTAACTTAGAGACATGTTGTTCTAACGAGACGTTGTCTTTAGGCATGACTGAACAAATACGGAAGACTATTATTAGCTCATACATTAGGCGAACATTAGCTGGGCTTGTACGCCAAAGATGGGAAAGTATACTTGTTTATAATTCTCGTTGTTTCGCCTTGTTGCTCAGGGGTTATGCTTTGTAATTATATGTGGTATGTTGGTGGATTGTTTGAACGAGCCATTGTGCTCATATTGTGTGTGGTGAACTGGTTGAGTCGAGTCGATGTACTCATGTGTAGGCTATGGTGGATTGTTTGGTCGAGTGAGTCGCCGAACTCAATTATGAACTATTAAGTGTTTGTTGGAATGGAGTCTCTGTACTCATATAAGCGTTGTAACGCTTTCAGTGGTTTATTACGATGCGATGTGTGAAGCCGGGGGCTTGTTTGTTATTTGAGTTACTGCAATATATTATTGTTGTTTTACAGTCTTTATATTAAACTACTGGCATGAAATGGATTGCATGCTCTCGACCATTAACTGAGGGTCTGCGGGGACATGACGGTCATGTGTATCATACTCAGCATGGGCTGATTCCATACCAAAAACAACCATTTTGTCAGGTATGCGCTTCCGGTGTCGGCAAGAGAGGGACGCGCTGGTAGTTTAATTACAGTTGTTTAAAATATGCACTTTTGCATTTTGATACGACTTAGAAACGTGTAGAGGATTGGGATACTTAGAATGCTCACTATGAATGTATTTTATATTGGTTTGGGAAGGATGATCTATCTCTTGTGTCACTGTGGGAAATTGTTTCGTATTTAAGAATATATCAGGAGCACGTTATTACTCGTATGGGCGAGTAAGAATGGTGACACCAGTAGTTCAATTGTTGAGATTACCGCTGCGATTATATTGTTAAGTAAGATGATTAGGAGCCGATTGGAGTAGGGGTGTTACACCGACGATCAAGACACAGAGTCCAGCGGCCTGGTATGTCTTATGACACATGATACGACTGAGTCCATGATCCACGACAATGAGGTAACTCGTTCCCATCTAGAAATAGATGTTTATCGTATAACTCCTTTGGGTTTTATGACCTTAATTGCTAAAATTGTCTCTAAGACTAACTCCCTTAAAGCAAGTCTCACCAGCAAAATTTCCGAGTTAACTGAGGAACTCGAAATCTCAAAAGGTCTCATGTATGCTTTAAGAGACGAAGCTGAGGAACACAAGACTATCTCTTGCTCTCTTAGACTAGATCTACAAGAATCACGACGGCGTCAGGTTGATTCCCTTCAAAAGGAACTCAACAACACCATAAGTCTAAGTCAACCCAGCTAAATTGAGCAAAAAGTCTCTCACTCTGATTGACTCTCTCAAACGGATCTTACCATCTTCACTGATAAATGTTGCTCTCTTCAGAATGATCTAATGCATCTGAATCCAAAATCATGTCTTTAAACTCTACTGTCAAAAAACCTCACTCAAAAACTGAAAGAAAAGGAACATGCACTCTCTCTTAAGCCAGTCAAATTCATCAAACAAGTTACTTCCTTCGAACTACCTGAGTGGGATAACTCCAAAATCAAAGAAGTCAGTCAAGATCGTGATGATCTTCGATCAAAGGTAGAACACTCTCTTAAGAGATTGTAAATCTACGAGCTGAAGTTGGATCCACTCAATCTAAGCCAAAGGGGCAAAAAGGTAAGTTCGATATTCCAAAAAATATGTCCAAATCCAACAAAAAAGCCAAGCGATATTGTAACACACCCCAACCGCTAATCCTATGCTTACCGTCTAATCGTCCTGTTAATCCTACGAGTTCGCAGCGGAAATATTACTACCTACTACGGCGGGTGGTACAACGCCGCTAAACGCCCATACGGCTAGCTAGGCTTACCTTACTTACAGTCACGGTCTGATGAACATAATGTACCGAGCTACTAAATTACTTACCAAAATATCATATGCCAAATACTTACCCTGGATCACCGAGTATTTAAGTGTATTCGATTACATCATATCTAAGTTCCAAAAGAATGAGTTTCTACAAGCTACTCATCTATACCCCAATCCAATACTTCCACTATCCAAAAAGGTGTACCCCATGGTACACCGGCTATTCAAAAACTACAGCCATGTACTACTCAGTACACCAATCATAAATTCATTGTTTACAAACCAAAAGAAGGACAGGAAAATTAAACTTCAACTCTCCTAGTCTTCATCCTTCACGAGTACCTGCGTGTAGTAAAAATGGTGCCCCAAGGGGCTCAGCAAAGGCTGCGTATAAACTCCGCATATACCGCGTGCTAGCTAGGGCACGCCGACTATTTGACGTCCACTAAACATGCTGTTCATTTATTTATACATACATGCTTCTCATACAACATACATGCTTATACAATTCATTCACAATTCAAGCAACAAACTACAGTAGCACACAACTTACTTACCTTCACACGGTTAGCCAAATTATGCATCCGGGTTAATCGGAATGCTTTTACTCTTTTACTCATTACTTACTTTTTCTTACTTACACTTACTTACTTACATTTCTTTTACTTACTCATTCTTACTTACTTATTATACATACTCAAGTTAAGTCGTCGGGACCTCCGGCCCTGGGGACTACGCCGTCCCACCTCCGGGATTTACTTGACTCACCAATCCGGGATGCTACCCACTTAAGGGATTTGGGCCGCGGACCAGTTTAAGAGTCAGGAATTGGAGCCAACCTCTCGTGACTCCGCCTCCTCACGCGTGGCCGAAACTATATCGGACTTCTACTCATTCCAATTTAATTACCAATTTAAGTTAGGATGGTTAGCTTGTTAGGAACAAGTTAGAAGTCCATTCACACAAATAATCGGTCACGATGCAATACAACATACATACACACATTCATTATCATCCATACACTTCATGAATTATACAAACTAAAATTTAAGAGAATATTCCCAACATACAACACTACATATTCACAAGTATGCATGTTAACTCCGATTCGTGCATTTATCTTATTTGGTGATCAATTAGCACACAACACACAAATCAGAGTAACCAAGATAGCATACGGGGCATGAGGAATCCATACCGTTCACCGTTGTACGTGTTTCCAAACGTCCTTCGGTGTCACAAATCAAGTCCTAATATGTACATACAATTGAATGATTAATATACCTATCATCACCTTAACTCCTACTTACTATGTCCTTATACTTCTTACACCTATACTTTACTTACTTATTTTTCATTACTTAAGTTTCACTTTCTTACTTAACATTGGCATGCTTACATGCTGTACATATATATATATGTAGGTATATACATATATATATATATATATATATATAATATATATATATATATATATTATTTAATTTAAATAATTTTTTTTTTTAACCGGACCGGACTTGCGACCGACCTTGCAAGTCCGGTCCATTCCAGTAGCACAGGTTACTGTAATTCTTCTGGCCGACCGACCTTGCAAGTCCGGTCCCAAGGTCGGTCTATTCCAGTAAGTTTTGGTTTCGAAATTCTGGAGTCGACCGACCTTGCATGTCCGGTCCCAGGTCGGTCCATTCCAGTAAGTTTCGTTACAGGCGAATTTTAGCCCGACCGACCTTGCAAGTCCGGTCGCAAGGTCGGTCCATTCCAGTAGCTTACTCGACGAAAATTTTTGAGTCGACCGACCTTGCAAGTCCGGTCGCAAGGTCAGTCCATTCCGGTAGGTTACAGACGGGAGACTTTTCTAGTCCGACCGAACTTGCAAGTCCAGACGCAAGTCCGGTCGATTCCAGAAGCTTTCCCGTCTTTGTAAATCTGGGCTCGACCGACCTTGCAAGTTCGGTCCGCCCCAGTATTTGCATTTTACTTTCTGTTTTCAGTCCCTCTTCTTACCCATTATTTCCCCATTGTTCCTACACTTAATCCCACATGTTTTAACACTAATTAAACCTCCTAATATACCTTAATTCATTCATTAACTCTTTACACATTTGTATACTCATTCACTCACATGATTTTCCAAGTTTCATACAACACTCTCACTAGTCTCTTCTCTAGTTCCATATGCTACAGATTTCTCTTCTAACTCTCCCCAACTATAACTCTCCTCTTCTAATGTCATTTCTAACACCTCTATACATTACAACTACATTAGCTATCTCTCCTAATATACCCTCTATCTTTCTCTAACAAAATCTGTTACCACCTACCTTATTCACCTAGTTTAAAATTCACTAAGTGTTCTAATTCTATATAAATTTTGACATAACCTCCCCTATATTTTTACACTCTCACCACATATTCTAGTTCCCAAATCATCACTCATTTCACCTGTTTGTAAACAGCATTAATATACCAATTCTTCCAACACAATACTACACACTAACACTTTTAAAATTCCTGCACTCAACATGTAATTCCCATCTAGTTTATGACAGTTTTTAAATGTCTTTTTAGCTTCAAAAAATGGTTTGGTTCTCTTACCCATTACACTACTACTCATTACCATTTACAATACACATTCTAACTACTAAAATCTGTTACAACAACATACAAAAACTGCACAAGGATGAGTGTAATTACCTTGTCTTCTTACTAGTTCTTTCTTCTTTTTTTTGTTTCTTCCTTCTCTCTATCTCTCTATTTTGTAATCTCAATTCCTCTAACACTACCAACATTCATATACATGCTTCAATACTAAAACCAACACTAATTCTCATTTAAGCTTTTAATGTACATTCTAGGGTTTAGGAGTTTCATTACCTTGCAAGGGTTCATGAAACACTTGGAGCAGCTCAAGAATGATCTTTCCACCCTTTCAAGAATGCCAAAACCGGCTGGGCAAAGAGGAGCAAGCAAGGGTTTAGCTCACATTTTCGTTTTGCCCTTAGGCTAGAAAAAGATGGAGCTTTTAAAGAGTATTTTTACCTTAAAAGAATAAGGAGAAGGAGGGCCTTCTAATGGTGGTCTTGAAGCTTCAAATGCTCCATACCCATGGATATGAAAGTTGCCATTTTCGAATTTTGAAAGGATAGGAATGCTCTACTTGGTGAGAGGAAGACAATGGTGTAATTTTTACAATTTTTGGAAGGGGTTTGCTAGAGTAACAAGAAGAGAAGTGGTAGTTTTGTGAGTTTCTTCAAGCTCCCATGGCAACCGATTGGAGAAGAAGAGAAATAGAGAGGAGGAGGATAGGGGCCTGTACGTGGAGAGAGAATGAGAGGAGGAGAGAGAATTGTGAGTGAGGGAGTAAAGTAATATGGAGGGGGGGTTTACTTTATTGTTTTTTTGTTTGTAAATAAGAAGAATTAATAGAGTGTGTGAGAGTGAGAGGGGGAGCCCATCGGCTGGCATACACACACACACACAACTTCACTTTTTATTTTAAAAGTGGACACATAAGTTTTGGTATTTATGTTTCTAACCCCCCCCCACTTCCCGTTTTTGACAGTTTTTACTAATTCTCTCGTTTTATATTATTTTTTGGTTCTAAAGCTTCGCTAATATTTATTAATGATTATTTAGTTGACCAAAATTGTTACGAGTCTATTTGACCCGCTTAAAGTCGCGTTTTCCCGGTTACCTCGAAAAACGCGCTTTAATGTTCGTTAGTGTTTTTAATCCATTTTACGGATCCATTTTCTTCGGGATTTGTTCCCTAATATTTATTTAGACTTAATTTAGCTTCTAAAATTATTTATTAGCCTAATTAATCACTGTTTCTAATTACGGGGTATTTCAATCTACACCCCTTAAGAAACTTTGCCTCAAAGTTGCTCAAGGTTAATGGTTTAGTAAATCTACTCATTAGGCACAAATTGCCATAATCTTACATCTTACTACCACCTATGAGGTGTTTAATTTTCCTTCCACATTGCAAGCATACATAATTCAAGCATCATACACAATCCAACATTTCCATACATACCTTTCCACAATGCACAATACACCATTACAATCCGCAATACATGTTACACACAGATACATTACACATTACACATACATACACATACCAATTCACTTACACTACATGTGTCATACAAAATCTATTACAATACCTACACACTAAGCAATGCTTACCCCGAAGCAAAGCAAAAACAAAAGGGCTCTACCCCCCTTAAAGGGGTACGACCCGTACCCGTATTGCTAAATACTAGACTCTCTAGCTATGAACAGCTGTGGGGTACTTAGCCTTCAAGGCATCTTCCAATTCCCATGTCACTTCTTCGACATTATGGTTGACCATAGGACCTTCACCATTCGTATAAACTTATGGCGAGTGTCTCTAATCTTCCTATCGAGGATTCTCACTGGGGTTTCAACATATCTCATGTTTGGCTCAATGGATATGCTCGGGCTCTAACACATGAGAAGGATCACAATATCCTTCTTGAGTTGTGACACATGAATACATCATGGACACGCCCCAAGTCCTCAGGTAGTGCTAACCTGTAGCTACAGATCCAACTCTTTCGGTGATAGTGTATTTGTAACACCCCTACAACGCCCCTATCATCTACCGAAATCGCATCGGAAATAACCAACCAAACAATAACTAATCGCTTTGGTGTTACAACGCCGTTAACCACCCACCCACGTGGTTAACTAGGCAGAATAAATACAAGTGTATCGGTCTGATGATCAGACTCCCGAGCATAGAATCTAACTTCCATATATATAACATAGCCAACCATACCGAGTATTTAATTTACAACACACCTTCCAACCGTAAACATCCACCAGTATTTTAGCAAACGGTACCAAAATGTAATGCCTCGGGAGCACAGGCGCATCCCGGGCTCAACAACCAACATAGCCAAAAGTACATCAACGACCTAGGACCTAGAGCCACTCTGCTTCTTCGATCCTCATCCTGCAATAAAATATGGAGCCCCCGAGGGGGTCAGCAACCTTGCTGGTATGGCTAACGCGCAGCCCATCGGCTACCGGGATACGCGCAACCATTTGTCATAATAACATGGCATTCATTTTAGAACATCCAACATATATATATATATATACCATAGCATAGCAAGGGAAATTGCATAGCATCATAACAATACACAACACCATAAAATCGGTCCTCATAGGAACCTTCCACCATAGTTAGTATACCATGTGAGCCTAGAGATTTTTACCCAATCCCATGTTAAGCTCGTTACCAACCTCGTTCCATCCAGCTATATAGAACGGTTAACTTATACCCAGGTGTGTCGGATATAGTAATCCCAAGCACACCGAAATAACATACGTATGCCCCTATGGCCCGACGTGAGTCAGTAACTAGCTTTGGATAAGCTAAGGGAAGGTAGAAACCAAATTGGAATACCACCTATACATACACCAAGAGAGCCGAACCGGATATGATATCGACTCCCATCCATCACACGCGTGGCCGGAACAACCGGACTCCTCATTCCCCCCGATTAGCACTTGTTAGTGATCACACAATATTTGTTAAGTCACATACAAGCAATTATTTAGGTCTTGTTAGGCAACCAAGGGAAAGGAGTCACAACCTTACAACATCTTAATGTATAACAACTGTAAACTCTTTTCATGCCTTAATCTTATAAGGTCGTAACACACAGAAAAGCAAACAACATCCAAGCCGGTGTAAACCGGTAGACAACAGACTGCAAGAAACCATACCTTTGGTCCTTGCCTCGTTTCGTTTCCACCTTGAGAGAATCCTAAACACATTAGTAACGTCGGTTAATTAACGCACTAATCCATTATTAACATTATCTACTCAACATTACTAGTTTATTTTTATTTACACTTGTTACATCTTTTCATCCTTTTAATTGCCTTAAAACCCACCTAACATGCCTTATATAACCTTATTATATCATTACTAACCAACTACTATTTTAGATAACAATTCCCATCTTAAAACAATAATTTTTTGGTCCATACAGTGGGCCTGTCCGAACTTGTGTCCGAGCTTCCAAGTTCGGACACAAGCCGTGATTTTAGACAGAAAACAGACACACGTTCGAACTTATGTCCAGACTTCGGAAGTTCGGACGTGAGCCGAGAAAAATTTAGACAGAAATCCGTGCGTCCGAACATGTGTCCGGACTTCCCAAGTTCGGACACAGTTCGCGGATAATCCTAAGGATGGGTGGGTACGTCCGAACATGTGTCCGGACTTCCCATGTTCGGACACTGTTCGCGAGTGAGAATTTCTTTACCCAACAGGGCCTGTCCGAACTTCCACATCCGGACGGAAGTTCGGACAAGGCATTATACTCCCAATTTCTAAGTCTTCAAACACTTAACCAAATTTCCCCAAGGCCTCCAACACTTATAGTATTCTCTCCTTAAGTTCCTAAGTGGTATTCCTTGTCTATTCTAGTCATTATACCAAGACATATCTTTTACACAACATTATTACTTAACATCATTTCTTACAAACTAAAACTCTTTATGTCATCATTGAAATCTCTTTTTCTAAGCTTGCACTTTCTCCTTATTTTAACATCATCTCCCAAGCATCATCTCTCTCACAACTAACTCCTTATATCCTTCTTGGAACTCTTTTTCTAGTGTACACTTCTCCTTATTTTACCAAAGTTTGCCTAGGTATTTACCTAAGTCCCAAAGTGACTTTGGTACTTACTAAGTCTCAAGATCATGCCTAAGTCCTTATTACACTCTAGAGTACTTCCTAGTTCATCAAAATTCCTTTAAAACATCATGAACTCCTTATTCATTTCCTACATTTTCTAACTCACCAAACCTTATGTAAACACTTATAACTTCTTACTTCTTACCTAAATTTTGGCATAGATTCCCCTAGAACATTACTAAGCCTAAACACTTTGCTTTCTCCATTAAACACACAAGAACATCTAGAATCACCAAATTCACACTCTCATATACAACTTCACCAAATATCACACTACTTTACAATATAGTGCATAATTTAAATTGCATGGCACTTAGGCCCTTAAAATGCATGGCTCTTAGGCCCTTAAAGTGCTTAAATCATAAACACTGAATTTCCACAATATAAATGCCTTTAACCTGCGATTACATACAACAAGGCATATGTTATTTTACTAGTCTCCTTGAGAACACTTTACTAAGTCATTCACCATTTGCTCTTTAGGTAGTTTTAATAAGCATTTATAAGCTCATTCTCTCCTAAGGCATTAAACAACATTAGGTTAGTAGATTTACCTCTTTTCCAAAACACTTCCTTCTTGTTTCCTTACAAAACCGTATGGTATTTTAATTCCTTGTCAAGCTCTAAACAATATACAAACACCATAATGAGTATTCAAGCTTTGAGCTTCATCTCATTGTAAACCCTAATTTTACATTGTTTCAAAAACATTAATGTAGTTGTTTTACCTTGATCTTTGGAGAGAGTTTGAATATATAACAAGAGAGGACTCCACCTAGTCCATGAAGAGTTGAAATGAAGCTAGAACAAAGTCACACAAAGAGCTATATCAATGTGTATTTTCGGTCAAGGTAAGAACATGGAGGAAACATGATTTTTCTTTGAGATTCCTTACCTAGAAGCAAAGGAGATCAACAATATGTCAAAATACAAGCTCAAGCTCCTTCAATGGTGGAACACCTTGGCACCGAAATGGGGCTCTTGAAGTTTTGAGAAGATAGGAATGAAGAGCTTGATGAGAGGAAGAGATTGGTGGTGTTTGTTTTTGATTTGAACAAGTGAGCAAGATTTTACAAGAGGTCAAAGTGGGAGTTTCTATGGTGGTAGTGGTATTACCGAGAGAGAGCAAAGAAGAGAGGTAGAAGATGGTGTTTGGAAACCGTGGAATGAAGGAAAGAGATGAGAATGAGATAGGATTTGCTTTTAAGAAGATATTTATGCTTATAAAGTAAAAAGTAAGTTTAATTAATTTTCTTTACTTACTTATTTTATCAACTAGAGAGTGGTGAGTCACACACTTAGAAAACCGGCCCCCTTTATTAGTATGAGGGTATTTTAGTCTTTGTTTGTCAATTTAATTACTTAATACAACATATGTTATAAACTAGCTTATAAAAATCACTATTCACCTAAACTAGGCACTTAGAAGTGAAATTTTTGATTTCCCACTAATATAGCCACCCAAATGTGATACTATATAGTACACATATATATTTAAGAGTAATGATGGACATTTAGCCACTCAAAACCCATTTACAAGACAATTTTTCAAAAATGTGCTTTAAGACTTCTTAAAGCACATTTTGTGCTTTAACTTGTTTTCAAGCTTGGTTTTCTTTGGTAACTGGTTTAATATGTTCATTACTATAAATGAGGTCTTGGTAAGTTCATTAGGTTTTACCCAAGCTTATTCCAAGCTTAGAGCACATTTTAGCTCTTATTGACTTTAAAGCACATTTTGTGTTTTCTTTTGTTTAAATCCGTTTACTAATGTTTCTAAGACTCTTTTTAGTCTTAATAATTCATTTTTTAATGTTTAACCAACATACCAAGTTTGAGGTATTTCAGTACGGCCTACAAACTTTGGGCTTAGCTTGCCCTTCTGACCAAAACGGAAGACACCCTTCATAGGTGAAACTCGCAAGAACACTTGGTCGCCCACGGCGAACTCAAGGTCGCGTCGTCTCACATCCGTATAGGATTTCTGTCTATCTTGGGCTGCCTTCATGTTAGCTCGGATCTGCTGAACTTCAGCTTGCACTTGCTCAAGGTACTCCGGTCCTATTATGACCGCTTCACTTGACTCATCCCAACACAAGGGTGTACGGCAAGGTCTACCGTATAGAGCTTGGAAGGGAGACATCTTAATCGAGGCGTGATAACTATTATTATACGAGAACTCGATAAGATGAAGCTTATCTAACCAACTCCCCTGAAAGTCCAAGGCACATGCCCGAAGCATGTCCTCCAGTGTCTGGATGGTCCTTTCTGTCTGATCGTCGGTCTGAGGATGGAAGGCGGTACTCAACTTCAATTCTGTACCCAACCGTTTCCCTTGTAGCTCTCCAGTATCTCGAAAGAAATCTGGTGTCGCGGTCAGATACTATAGTCTTTGGGCTCCGTGGTGTCTGATAATCTCCTTATCGAAAAGCTCAGCTAGCTTTACTACCTTCCAGGTGTCCTTCATCGGTATGAATCTGGCAACCTTGGTAAGGCGATCGACTACAACCCAAATCATGTTGAGTCCTCCCCTGGCAGGTGGGAGTCCTACAACAACCATGGAGATATCATGAAATTTCCACTCCGGAACTGATATACCATTTCTTCCGCACTGGCATTCAAATTGTACCTTCTGCCCGGTCTACGTGTTCAAATTTCACCTTTTGGCATGTTAGGCATCTCACTATGAATTCCGTCACATCTGATTTCATTCCAGACCACCAGAAGTACCTCTTCATGTCTTTGTACATCTTGGAGGCTCCCAGATGGACTGACAATGTGGAACAATGTGACTCTCGCAGGATGCGATCCCTTAGCTCAGCATTGCTTCGGGGGACGCATAGCCTGCCATTCAACCGAATCAAACCATCTTCATGTAGCTTGAAGTCATACTTCTTCTTCTCAAATGTACCGTTCTCGATCTTGTGTCTGATTTCAGTTAGGTAAGGGTCGCTCAACTGAGCGTCTCGCACCTCGTCAACCAAGCTAGAAGAAGCGAGTAGCGAATGGAGCGAGTGTGCTCGACGGCTCAGGGCGTCGGCTACAATGTTTGCCTTCCCTTCCTTATACTGCAAGTTGATGTCATAATCTGAAAGAAATTCCATCCATCTTCTCTGTCTCAAATTCAGTTCTTTTCTGTGTGAATACATACTGTAAGCCCTTATGGTCGGAGTAGATGGTGATGCTTACCCCTATAGAGATAGTGTCGCCATATCTTCAAGGCGAAGACAATGACTCCTAACTCTAAGTCGTGAGTCGGGTAATTCTCCTCATGCTTTTTCAGCTGGCGGGAGGCATAAGCAACAACCTTGCCATGCTGCATGAGTACGCATCCCATTCCTTTGCCTGATGCATCACAGTATACCTCAAATCCCTCTGTGCCCTCTGGAAGAGTAAGGACGGGCACTGAGGTCAATGAGTCTTTAAGTTTCTGAAATGACAATTCGCACTCGTGTGTCCATACAAACGGTGCATCTTTCTTCATCAGTGTAGTCATGGGCTTAGCGACTTTCGAGAAGTCCCTTACAAATCTCCGGTAGTAACCGGCTAGACCAAGAAAGCTCCTAATGTCGGTAACAGTCTTGCGTCCAGGCCATGATCGTACAACTTCTATTTTAGAAGGGTCAACCGAGATACCTGCGCTCGAGATGACGTGTCCAAGGAATGATACCTGATCAAGCCAAAACTCGCATTTGGAGAACTTAGCATACAGCTGGTTCTCGCGTAGTGTCTCAAGCACTTTCCTCAAATGAATTTCATGTTCCCCTGCTGATTTGGAATATACAAGGATGTCGTCGATGAAGACAACAACTGAAGTGTCCAACTGCTCACTGAATAAACGATTCATGAGGTCCATGAATTTAGCTGGTGCGTTTGACAAACCGAATGGCATCACCGTGAATTCGTAGTGGCCATATCTGGTACAGAATGTCGTTTTCTCAATGTCTTGTTCCTTGATTGCAATCTGATGATACCCTGAACGGAGGTTGATCTTGGAGAAGACTGAGGCTCCTTTCAACTGGTCAAATAGGTCGTCGATACGTGGCAATGGGTATTTATTTTTGATTGTGACCGTATTCAGCTCGCGGTAGTCAATGCAAAGTCGGAGACTACCGTCCTTCTTCTTCACGAAGAGGACCGGTGCTCCCCAGGGTGATACGCTCGGCGTATAAACCCTTTGTCTAGAAGGTCTCTTAACTGTTCTTTCAATTCGGTCATTTCTGCAGGTGCCATGCGGTACGGTGCCCTGGCAATGGGACCGGTACCTGGCAATAGATCAATTTCAAATTCCACTGCTCTCGGTGGTGGCATGCCGGGTAGCTCCTTAGGGAATACATCGGGATATTCGGATACAATGGGTACTTCATCACTGAACTCTGGATCTCGCTCCAGGTCTTGTACATAAACAGATATACTTCTTGGCCCTTTCTGAGCTCTCTGTACCTACTACGATATGTGTGGTCGATAGCGGATATGAGTGTGGTCGAAGCTCTCTCGGTCTCTGGCGGTAAGATACAGTAACCCCAGAAGGACTCTTGAGCAGCAAACGATGCTCGGCGCAGAGGATTCTACCCTTGTGCCGCTCCAACCAATTCATTCTGATGATTAAGTCGAATCCCAATCCATTGAATTCGATGAAGAGGAAATGGGAAACGATATTCGCCTTTGATTTGGATTTGTGGCTGATTGATAATAATTGGTACACTTTTACTCGCTCCTTCAATGGGAGAGTAACCATGAAGTTCGGTAGCTCATCCGCATCTAGCTCAACCTCTTTACGAAAGATGGTGTGATACGAAGGTGTGAGAGGCGCCGGAGTCGAATAATACATTGGCATCAATGCCATTTACTGGGAAGGTCCCGTCAAGATGGTGCCGCTCTTGTCGGCTTGTGCTTCGGTGAGGATGCTCAGGTTACCTTCGGTACCGAGTCCACAACCTATTGGATTCACAATTGGATAAGTATTGATGGTGGACACAAGTGGAATTAAATCAACACTGCTCTTTATTGATAAACCCAGCCATCAGCCATACCGTGTCTCTAATACACGTTACTAAAACATTACATGATACTATGAATTTAATACTTTCTAAAGGTAAGGTTCAGGCGTCCTGGTTTCATGTTTTGTGCCATTGATTATTGCCGGTGGTGCCGTATTCAACTTGATCTTGTGATCCCGTGATACAGATCCTAGAGTTTCCACCATGATTAGGACATCTCCTGATCTCAATAACAGTTTCTGTGCGAGGTCCACACGCTTCTGCTCGCTATACAGGAATACGGCATCATCACCAATGGACCAAGACACTACGGGCACTCCTTGTTCAAGAGATTCCGCTGTCTCCTTGTCTTGGTGTAACCCAAGTCGTCCTTCTTTCTCGTAGAAGTTGACGATACAGAGGTCGCTTCAAGTGCGGGGATTGGTCGGGTTCCACATTGTTGTGCAAGTTCTACTGCTTGTGTGATGAGTGTCTGAAACTCGGGTGGTATTGTCGGTGGCGTCGCTCCATCTTGTGTTTGTGTATCCTGGTATGTCTTGGTATAAGGATTTCAGTCCTTTCCCAAGCCATCATCTTCAGCTTCATCTTCGCTCCACCGGGGAATTCGGGTGTGTAAAATCCACCTTGACCCGTTTCCTAGCTCGTTGCATCGTCGGATGATTGAGTTGCGCTTCGGGTGTCAGGTATCCCCTTAATAAGATCATACCTGGTCGGATGACCTGACACTGTTCGTTTGTGTAGTCGTGGTTGTTGTGATGCCGATCTCTTCTGATTCAAGTTTACGGTATCGGGTAACAGATACTAAAGCTTTCTATGGTTACAAATTTCATCTACGGTGAGTACTAGTTTCAACTACTTCATTTCATGCTTAATACACACTTCATGTTATTTACTCATGCATTCATTCATACAGTTACTCTACTACTTAGACATGCTATTTCAAGGATTAAAGGTTGAGATTATTACCTGGGCCGGATTTAGAACCGGACCCATCACGGTCAATCACGTGAAGGACAGGCTGCCTCTGAGGTGCACCCCGCGGAGGTCCCCGGGATCCCTGTCCCTGTGGTGCCTACTGGGCTGGCGCATCACCAGATGCAACCTCCTTCCTTCCCTCTGCCTGTAGCTTTGGTAGTTCCCCTTTGGCTTCCCATCTCTGGGCATTTATTGGCTGTGTGACCGGGTTTTGGCAGCTATAGCACTTGATGTCCTCCCATAACAGTCCTTACCAGGATGGTCCTGGTTGCACTTTCTGCACACATAGGTGCGGCCATCGGAGAAGGTTTTGGTGACACCGGAGCTAGAACCTGAGGTTAGAGGGTTAGCACATGTGTGCGTGGATATACTAGATACATTACTTATACGAATACAGATTGGATTAGGAATTTACCCTTAGGTGGGTGTGATCTCAGTGGCTTTGCTGGCACCGGTGCAGAATAACCAAGATGAGAAGCTCAGCTGGTTTGCCCTGCTCAGCATGGGCACTGCTCTCACCCTGGGATTTCTTTGGGATTGCTGAATGATGAAAGAAATTCCCTTTCTTTTTTTCCAGCTTTCCCTGGTTCTGCTCCTCAGTACTAGTGTTTTTGTTGTTGGCCTTGCGCTTCAGCGCGGTTTTCTTCATCCCTTAGTTGGCAAGTGATTTCAACGCGAGAAGCCGCGTGATAACACTCCTGAAATCTCAGGTATTAGCCGGGATTCTCATTTAAGAAAGGATAAGGAAAGATTCAAGGAATTTAAGGAATTCAAGGAATTGAATTGATACTAGGGGTTAACTGATATTTACCTGAAGGGAGGTAAATCTCATGTAGCCCATACCGTACCGTAGGCGATGCCTCAGACCGCCATAGAAGCGATCGACTAACACTTGGCCGGTGTATCCTACATCAGGGAGAAGACGGAGAATGGAAGTGAAGGTGCGGTAGTACTTGTCGACAGTCATCTTCTCTGTCATTTTCAAGGCGTCCAGCTCTAGCCTTTTCTTTGTTTTAACATGCTCGGGGTAGTATTTGGAACGGAGGATAGCGGCAAAGGACTCCCAATCAAAGGTGGGGTCGCTGACATACTCGTGTTGACTAGTTTCCACCAATCCATAGCAGCATCCTTCAGATAGTAAGCCGCGACTCTCACTCGAACTCCAGCAGGAGCTTCGAGGGTCTCAAACGCCGTCTCCATCTCGGAGATGTAAGCTTCTAGTTTTGCCGGATCGCTCTCGCCTCTAAAGTAGGGAGGACGGAGATCTGCGATAGCTTTTACCCAGTTTACTTCTCTGGGTGGAGGGGGAGGGATTGGCCCCGCTTGTGTTGTTGGTTCTGCTGGTTTTGTTGCATTGCTTGAATTACTTGGGGTAGCATCTGCGCTACCGTGGCCGCGACGATTTCAGCTATCGTCTGCGTGCCGGGTCCGTCATTGCCCCCTCCTCTAGGGCGACCTGGACCTCTTCCTGACATCTGAATATTTAACAGATACATTAGGCTTGCAAGATATGACTCAAAGGTCTTGGAATTTAAGCAAGGTATCGTTCCTAAGAACGTCAAGGGTATCCGTTGTTAACAACGGTAGTTCCTAGTTAGGTTTCTACGTATCCGTCTTAAGACGTTGAAAATCCTAACTCGGTAATCCCCTATGCTCGGTACTATGGACATCAGAGCGTAACTACGCTCTGATACCACTTTTTGTAACACCCCCAACCGCTAATCCTATGCTTACCGTCTAATCGTCCTGTTAATCCTATGAGTTCGCAGCGGAATATTACTACCTACTACGGCGGTGGGGGGGTACAACGCCGCTAACCGCCCATACGGCTAGCTAGGCTTACCTTACTTACAGTCACGGTCTGATGAACATAATGTACCGAGCTACTAAATTACTTACCAAAATATCATATGCCAAATACTTACATCCTGGATCACCGAGTATTTAAGTGTATTCGATTACATCATATCTAAGTTCCAAAAGAATGAGTTTCTACAAGCTACTCATCTATACCCCAATCCAATACTTCCACTATCCAAAAAGGTGTACCCCATGGTACACCGCTATTCAAAAACTACAGCCATGTACTACTCAGTACACAATCATAAATTCATTGTTTACAAACCAAAAGAAGGACAGGAAAATTAAACTTCAACTCTCCTAGTCTTCATCCTTCACGTACCTGCGTGTAGTAAAAATGGTGCCCCAAGGGGCTCAGCAAACGCTGCGTATAAACTCCGCATATACCGCGTGCTAGCTAGGGCACGCCGACTATTTGACGTCCACTAACTTGCTGTTCATTTTTTCATACATACATGCTTTTCATACAACATACATGCTTATACAATTCATTACACAATTCAAGGCAACAATACAGTAGCACACAACTTACTTACCTTCACACGGTTAGCCAAATTATGCATCCGGGTTAATCGGAATGCTTTTACTCTTTACTCATTACTTACTTTTTCTTACTTACACTTACTTACTTACATTTCTTTTACTTACTCATTCTTACTTACTTATTCATACTCAAGTTAAGTCGTCGGGACCTCCGGCCCTGGGGACTACGCCGTCCCACCTCCGGGATTTACTTGACTCACCAATCCGGGATGCTACCCACTTAAGGGATTTGGGCCGCGGACCAGTTTAAGAGTCAGAATTGGAGCCAACCTCTCGTGACTCCGCCTCCTCACGCGTGGCCGAAACTATATCGGACTTCTACTCATTCCAATTTAATTACCAATTTAAGTTAGGATGGTTAGCTGGTTAGGAACAAGTTAGAAGTCCATTCACACAAATAATCGGTCACGATGCAATACAACATACATACACACATTCATCATCATCCATACATTTCATGAATTATACAAACTAAAATTTAAGAGAATATTCCCAACATACAACACTACATATTAACAAGTATGCATGTTAACTCCGATTCGTGCATTTATCTTATTTGGTGATCAATTAGCACATAACCACAAATCAGAGTAACCAAGATAGCATACGGGGCATAGGAATCCATACCGTTCACCGTTGTACGTGTTTCCAAACGTCCTTCGGTGTCATAAATCAAGTCTAATATGTACATACAATTGAATGATTAATATACCTATCATCAACTTAACTCCTACTTACTATGTCCTTATACTTCTTACACCTATACTTTACTTACTTATTTTTCATTACTTAAGTTTCACTTTCTTACTTAACATTGGCATGCTTACATGCATGTACATATATATATATATGTAGGTATATATATATATATATATTTATTTAATTTAAATATTTTTTTTTTGACCGGACCGACCTTGCAAGTCCGGTCCATTCCAGTAGCTCAGGTTACAGAAATTCTTCTGGCCGACCGACCTTGCAAGTCCGGTCCCAAGGTCGGTCCATTCCAGTAAGTTTTGGTTTCGAAATTCTGGAGTCAACCGACCTTGCATGTCCGGTCCCAAGGTCGATCCATTCCAGTAAGTTTCGTTACAGGCGAATTTTAGCCCGACCGACCTTGCAAGTCCGGTCGCAAGGTCGGTCCATTCCAGTAGCTTACTCGACGGAAAATTTTTTAGTCGACCGACCTTGAAAGTCTGGTCGCAAGGTCGGTCCATTCCAGTAGGTTACAGACGGGAGAATTTTCTAGTCCGACCGAACTTGCAGGTCCGGTCGCAAGTCCGGTCGATTCCAGAAGCTTTCCCGTCTTTGTAAATCTGGGCTCGACCGACCTTGCAAGTTCGGTCCCAAGGTCGGTCCGCCCCAGTATTTGCATTTTACTTTCTGTTTTCAGTCCCTCTTCTTACCCATTTTTACCCATTGTTCCTACACTTAATCCCACATGTTTTAACACTAATTAAACCTCCTAATATACCTTAATTCATTCATTAACTCTTTCACATTTCTATACTCATTCACTCACATGATTTCCATGTTTCATACAACACTCTCACTAGTCTCTTCTCTAGTTGCATTATGCTACAGATTTCTCTTCTAACTCTCCCCAACTATAACTCCCTCTTCTAATGTCATTTCTAACACCTCTAATACATTACAACTACATTAGCTATCTCTCCTAATATACCCTCTATCTTTCTCTAACAAAATCTGTTACAACCTACCTTATTCACCTAGTTTAAAATTCACTAAGTGTTCTAATTGTATATAAATTTTGACATAACCTCCCCTATATTTTTACACTCTCACCACATATTCTAGTTCCCAAATCATCACTCATTTCACCTGTTTGTAAACAGCATTAATATACCAATTCTTCCAACACAATACTACACACTAACACTTTTAAAATTCCTGCACTCAACATGTAATTCCCATCTAGTTTATGACAGTTTTAAATGTCTTTTTAAGCTTCAAAATGGTTTGGTTCTCTTACCCATTACACTACTACTCATTACCATTTACAATACACATTCTAACTACTAAAATCTGTTACAACAACATACAAAACTGCACAAGGATGAGTGTAATTACCTTGTCTTCTTACTAGTTCTTTCTTCTTCTTGTTTCTTCCTTCTTCATTCTCTCTACCGATTTGTAATCTCAATTCCTCTAACACTACCAACATTCATATACATGCTTCAATACTAAAACCAACACTAATTCTCATTTAAGCTTTTATGTACATTCTAGGGTTTAGGAGTTTCATTACCTTGCAAGGGTTCATGAAACACTTGGAGCAGCTCAAGAATGATCTTTCCACCCTTTCAAGAATGCCAAAACCGGCTGGGCACAAGAGGAGCAAGCAAGGGTTTAGCTCACTTTTCGTTTTGCCCTTGAGGCTAGAAAAAGATGGAGCTTTTAAGAGTATTTTTGCCTTAAAAGAATAAGGAGAAGGAGGGCCTTCTAATGGTGGTCTTGAAGCTTCAAATGCTCCATACCCATGGAGATGAAAGTTGCCCTTTTCGAATTTTGAAAGGATAGGAATGCTCTACTTGGTGAGAGGAAGACAATGGTGTAATTTTTACAATTTTTGGAAGGGGTTTGCTAGAGTAACAAGAGGAGAGAAGTGGTAGTTTTGTGAGTTTCTTCAAGCTCCCATGGCAACCGATTGGAGAAGAAGAGAAATAGAGAGGAGGAGGATGGGGGGCCTGTACGTGGAGAAGAGAATGAGAGGAGGAGAGAGAATGTGAGTGAGGGAGTAAAGTAATAAAGGGGGGGTTTACTTTATTGTTTTGTTTGTTTGTAAATAAGAAGAATTAATATAGTGTGTGACAGTGAGAGGGGGAGCCCATCGGCTGGCATACACACACACACACACAACTTCACTTTTATTTTAAAAGTGGACACATAAGTTTGGTTTTTATGTTTCTACCTCCCAACTTCCCGTTTTTGACAGTTTTTACTAATTCTCTCGTTTTATTGATTTTATTGGTTCTAAAGCTTCGCTAATATTTATTAATGATTATTTAGTTGACAAAATTGTTACAAGTCTATTTGACCCGCTTAAAGTCACGTTTTCCAGGTTACCTCGAAAACGCGCTTTAATGTTCGTTAGTGTTTTTAATCCATTTTATGGATCCGTTTTTCTTCGGGATTTGTTCCCTATTATTTATTTAGACTTAATTAAGCTTCTAAAATTATTTATTAGCCTAATTTATCACTGTTTCTAATTACAGGGTATTTCAGATATCAAGAAAAGGAGAAGTTTGACTCTTGGTGGGAAAGGACAGCAGAAATATGTCAATCTCCCTCCAACTAAGATTTGTGGCTACTGCGGGAGCCTTGGACATAGGGACAGTGCTTGTGATAAACTGAATAAAGATCTTTCATTCAATCTCAAACGAGTCAGATTGATTCTTGAAGCTAGAGAGGAGTTAAAAAGGTCTGGCTCGAAAAGGGATCCCAAGTACATCTGGGTTCCCAAGTCTAACAAATGATCTTTTGTTTTGTAGGTGAAGGCGAATGAAGACAACTGGTACTTGGATATTGGATGCTCTCGTCACATGACTGGAGACCCAAATCAATTCAATTCGCTTTCATCCTACCAAGGAGGTAAGGTTACCTTTGGAAACAACAACCAGGGTGAAATCGTGGGAGTTGGCTCTGTAGGTAACCCCTCTAGATTTAAAATTGATGGAGTCCATCTGGTCACTGGACTTCAACATAGTTTGTTAAGTATTTCTCAAATTTGTGATAGATTCAATTTGGTACTTTTCTCCTCTTCAAATTGTTAGGTTTTTGATGAGCGTACAGGTTCCTTAAAAGCTGTGGGACACAGAGAAGGAAATCTCTACAAAATGTGCTTAAACTCCATCAATCCAGATGATCAAGTCTGTCTAAATGTGCATTCCAAAAATTCATTGCTGTGGCACTCCAGACTTGGTCACACAAATCACAGGCTGTTGAACAAACTTAAAAGTAAGGAATTGGTGATTGGTTTACCCGATACAAACTTTGACACAGACTCCGTCTGTGAAACATGCATAAAAGGTAAACACACCCGGTCATCCTTCAAAAGTAAGTTAACTCTCTCTACTAGCTCTCCATTGGAATTACTCCACATGGATCTTGTTGGCCCCATGCGTACTCAAAGTAGAAGTGGTAAGAGGTATATTCTGGTCATAGTCGATGACTATTCTAGGTGGACTTGGGTTATATTTCTGTCTACTAAGGATGAAACTTTTACCGAGTTTGCCAAACTCCATAAAGTGCTTATCAACAAATTCTCATTTACGTTAAAAACCCTGAGAACAGACCTGGGCACTGAATTTTGCAACAAGCCGTTTGATGAGTTTCGCAGGGACAACGGAGTTGATCACCAAGTCTCATCCGCACACACTCCAGAACAGAACGGAGTCATTGAACAAAAGAATAGAACCTTGGTTGAAATAACACGTACCATGATTATTGACAGTCAACTAGTTCCATCATACTGGGCAGAGGCTATTAATACAACATGCTATGTGTTAAATCGTGCCTTGATCCACCCATTTCTTCACAAGACACCCTACGAACTACTCCGTCAACGTAAACCAAATCTCATTCATCTCAGGCGTTTCGGGTGTAAGTGCTATATCCACATTAATGGTAAGGACAACTTGGGTAAGTTCTCTCCTAAAAGTGATGAAGGTATATTTCTTGGATACTCTTCCAAAAGCAAAGCTTATCGTGTTGTTAATCTGAGAACTCAATGTTTAGAAGAGAGTCCCCATGTCAGGTTCAATGAGTCTCACAACGTTGGCTCATCTTCTGATCAACTTGACTTTGCTTTAGACGATTTCCTCACTGATCCACACTTCAACACTGTTCCCATAGGTAAACTCCAAGATTCCTAATCCATCACACTTGATGACTCTCCGGAAAAGAAAAATAATACACCCGACTCTACCGACTCTGACAATAATTTCTGAAACACCCTTGCCTCAAAACATGAACTTTGATTCCTCTGACAAAGACACACCCCCTCCTGCTTCACATTTATAGTTCCAACAAAAATCAGCTCACCCTCCTGAAAATATAATATCCAACCCAAACTTAGGTATTCAAACACGCTTTCAAGCTGTGCAAAACCTATGTGCCTTTGGTGCCTTTCTTTCAAGCACCGAACCGTGAAATGTCAAAGAGGCACTTCTTGATAGTGATTGGGTCACTGATATGCGGAAGGAACTAAATTCTCTCCAAAGACATGCAGTCTGGGAGTTAGTTCCCTGACCCACCCATCAACAAACCATTGGTACTCGTTGGGTCTTTCGTAATAAGCTGGATGATGCAGGACAAGTTTTCAGGAATAAAGCTCGGTTGGTTGTTCAGGGCTACAATCAAGAGGAAGGGATTGATTATGATGAAACTTTTGCACCCGTAGCTCGTCTTGAAGCAATTCACATGTTAATTGCGTTTGCCGTATTCAAAGGTTTCACCTTATATCAAATGGACGTCAAGATGGCCTTTCTCCATGGCTATATTGATAGAGAAGTCTATGTCGAGCAACCTCTAGGATTCACTGACTCCGTACATCCCGACTACGTCTACAAGCTGTGTAAGGCCCTTTACGGACTAAAACAGGCCCCGCGAGCTTGGTATGAAAGAGTCTCTACATATCTCTTGCAAAATGGCTTCTCTAGGGGTAACGTAGATAAAACACTATTCATTCATTCCATTCATCACATGACTTACTTCTACTACAGATTTATGTTGATGATATTATATGGTTCTACGAGTAACACCCTTTGTGATCATTTTGCTAACCTTATGAAGCAAGAATTTTCCATGAATGAGTTTGGTGAGCTAAAGTTCTTCTTAGGACTACAAGTTCAACAGGAAAAGGAAGGGATTAAAATCCATCAACAAAAGTGCATCAAGGAACTCCATGACAAGTACAATCTCACCAATGTCAAAAGCATGTCAACACCAAGCTGTACATCTGCCAAACTTCATCTAGATGACGATGGAGTCTGTGTCAATGCCATAGAGTATAGAGGAATGATAGGGTCCCTCTTGTACCTGACTGCCAGTCACCCTGATATTCTCTACGCAGTCTGTCTTTGTTCCCGCTTCCAGGCAACACCAAAACAGTCTCACCTTAAAGCAGTCAAACGTATCTTTTGATACGTCAAAGGTACAAGTACACTCTATCTATGGTATCCTCGATCTCCTACTTTTACTTTATCTGGCTACAGTGACTCTGATTGGGCTGGTTCCCTCCAAGATCGAAAGAGTACTTCAGGTAATGCACAGTTCTTGGGTCTTTGTCTCGTTTCATAGTCCTCCAAAAACCAAAACTCTATCGCACTCTCTACAGCGGAGGCAGAGTATGTCTTTCCTGCAGCCTGTTGCTCCCAACTTCTTTGGATGAAACAATAACTTCATATAACACCCCAACCGTTAAACACGTCATTACCTCTTAATCTGTCACAAATTACCCTTACTCACGCAGCGGATCTCTATTACAACGAAGGGTGATACAACGCCGTTAGCCTCCCATATGGCTAACCAGGCCTATCTCACATACAGTAACGGTCTGATGGACTGGAACAACCGATTACACAATACAACACAATGCTCAATTCATTTCTTTACTATACCGAGTCTACAATATATGGATGCCGACAACATATTCGGTCTTACACCTCTTTCAATACATGAGTAATTAAATCTAACTACCCATGCAACCCACCGACCCCGTCCTACTCTCGAACGGTAACATCTTCGGTGTACCTGAAAAATAAAAACGTTGCCTCTAGGGGCTCAGCTTAACGCTGCATATGAAATTCACATACCCCGAGCGCTAACCGGGGTACGCCGACTACTTTTGTCGGATATACATGGAGTTCGTTTTAGTCAAACAACATGCATCATAGCAATACAATATATATGTGTATTACTCAAGGAATCTACATCCAATCACAGAACACAATTCCTAACTAACATAACAAGATTTTTAGTTGTATCGGTTTACTCTTAGGCCTTGAGGGTTATACCTCACTATGCCTTGTTACTCATTCAATATCTCACCCGCTCTCTCGGGTTACTTATTCATATACACACCCATTCTCTTGGGCTACTCATTTTATACTCACCCATTCTCTCGGGTTACTTATACTCATTATCTCACCCACACTCTTGGGTTATTTATACTCAAGCTATTGTAGATTCTCGAGACGCTACAGGTCTCCTACGTCACGCTTGTTACTCTTAATACATTCTCAGGCAAAAACTCATGGCTCTCGAGCATAGTCTTACTTCCCCGGTTTCGACCCTACTCTGGGTCTAGCATGGTGGGAAGGTTCAACTAGCTCACGGAACTCTCTCTTAGTTCCTAACTCTTTTACATAGGTCCGACTACTCTCGGACTACTCTCATTCCCATACACTCCTCTCTTGGAGTTATATTAACATGATGTGTTTTAGTCTAGAAGCATCACTCTCGATGTTTCTAACGACTTGGGGAACCATACACAAGTTCGGTTAACCTTAGGTTTTAAGAGTTACCCATACGTTTCACTTACTCATACTTTCGGTTATTTTCTTATATCGGGTAAAATCCTCAAATAGGAGGTCGACCATGTCGCAAGGGAGCGACTAATCCCTTAGGTATCTTTTACCTTCTTTACTAGTTCACATCTTCGAACTATCTTTAATCCTCTTGAAAGAGGTTCACTTATCTTTCCACTCTCATTTGTTTCTGGATTAAGTCATTATGGTTTACTAACCGTTATCGAGCAATTACTCAACCCGCACATCTCCTCACATACTAGGGAGTTCAAATGTTTGTGTTTCGTTATACTTTAATGGATAGTTTGTGTGTTTGCACGTTTTCATTATCATAAGCATCGACCCGATCTATGGGTCTCTAGCCAAACGATACTCACTATGAGTCGGTCTTTACTCTATGTTAGACCACACCGGCATACAAGTATGTTAGCTCAACATACAAGACACATACAACAAGGCATACATATCAAACATGGATTATTTTCATGCTTTAGTCTTGATTAAGCCGGCACACAAACCACAAATCAACGTAAGTCGGTTAGCATGCGGAGTATGAGAAAATCATACCTTTCATCGGAGTTAGCTTTACCACGTGTTCCCTCGTTCCTTGGTTCACACTTGTTCCACTGATAATGTTCCAGCATTATTATTAATACTATACTCTTACGATACACAAATAATACTCCCGTACTTACCACGTTTCCGTACATGTGTCACCTACTACGTTCATGCTTGTACTACTACTTCTTCCATGTCTAATTATATTCTAACATACTATTATACTATACTTCATATAATATACTTACTCATGTGTACATTATATTAATTCTATATATAGATTACATATATCATTTCATACTGTTATCTTTTACTATTTTTTTTCTAATTGGTGCGTTCCGAGGCTAAATCCATTATATGTATACCTATACATATATATACATTAGTATGTTACTGTTTTTTATTATTTATACCTATCCGACCGACCACCGACCGACCCAACCCTGGGTCGGTCCATTCCAGTAAGTTTCCGTCCTCTCAATTGTCCCGACCGACCCGAACTGTTCCGACCGACCCATACACCTCTGGGTCGGTCCATTACCGAAAGATTCAGTCCCGTTGTCTAAGCTCCGACCGACCCACCGACCGACCCAACCTCTGGGTCGGTTGAAGTCAGAAACTTCGACAACCAAGAATTCAAGTCCGACCGACCCACGAACGACTCACGGCTCTGGGTCGGTCCGTTCCAGTGCTTTTATTTTTCGTTGCTTAAGCCCCGACCGACCCACCGACCGATCCAGCCTCTGGGTCGGTCGGTAGCAGAACATTGCTACAGACTTTTTCATTTCCTTTTTCCCCAATCTTCCTACATACATCCTAACATGATTTAGCACTAATTAAGCCCTCTAAATCACCTTAGTTCATCCACCAAATCCATTACTAAATTCACTAATCCTCTTACACAATTTGCCTACTTCTCCTTCAACACATGCAACAGTTTTGTTGCACTTATGCTACAAATTTGCACATCTCTTCTATGCTTAAGCAAGCATCCCCAAGTGGTTTTCCAACCCAAAACAATCTCTAACATACCTAGCTAACCCTAGGTTATTTCTCAAAATTACCACTTAAACCACACTTACTATTTCTACCCCCAATAACTTGGCTACTTTCTAACATTGCCCACACTCCTTTCTTCACATATTCATCCTAAAACTAGCCAAACCCACAAGGGTTCTACCAACACACACATAACATAAAACTCATCAATTCTCCAAATGCAACACAATGCATAATCCATAAAGTGCATGGCTCATAATTCAAACATTTTATTTCACAAATGTTTTCTCACTTGTATTATTTCTATACAAGCACATTATTATCACAACTCTCCTCATCTCAACAAATCACATTCCAATACACATTTGGGTTCATTCATTCTTTATTTCCCCTTCCTAATTCTAGAAACATTATATTAGGCTCCAAGGTAGTTATTTACCTCTTGTTCACAAGCTTCTCTTCTTTTCACTCCACTTCTTCCTCATCTCTTTTCTCTTGCTTGGAAATCGGCCACAGGCCATGGAATTGCCCATCTCCAAATCAACATTCAAGGCAAGAAATGAGTTCAAGTAGAAACACTTAAGCTCATAATTAGAAATGCTTAAAGCTCTAAAATGGGTGATTACCTTAAAACCCTAAGATGGGGTTTTGGTCAAGAGTCAAAGAGTAACTCCCTCCAAGCTTTTAGGGATTGAAACAATGCTCATAAAAGAGAATAAACAAGGCTCCATTAGTGACCAAAATCGGCCAAGGTATAAGATGGAGAGAAAACAGACTTTTTCATGGATATTTTTACCTTGATAGAAAGAGGAAGCTTCAAGCTTCAAGATTATGTGCTTTCTCCTCAAATGGGCAACACCCTCGAAAATTAAACTCATCCTTTTCGAATTTTGAAAAGAGAGAATGATAGTGGGTGATTAGGGGATCACAAATATGTGATTATTTTTGAGTTTGGAGCTTGGGTGTAGCTTGGGCATGAGAGGAAAGTTGGACGGAGAGGAAAGTGTGAGAAGAAGCCATGGGAGTCCCCTTGTTGCAGCTCAAATCGTTCAAGGAGGAAGAAGAGAGGAAGAGAGGGGGAGTCTCACGGTGGGGGAATGGAAAGAATGAGGAGAGAGAGAGAGTAAAGTGGGGTATAAGTCCACTTTTCACTTTTGCTTTTTCCCTTTCCTTTTCTTTTCTTTCTATATTACTAGCTTAGTGTGTGGGTGTGTGTGAGAGGCTATTAAAAACCGGCCCCCACCAATTAAGTAAGCTGGAGCGTTTTTGGTTTTAACATAAAACACTCATTATTTTACCCGGTTTGGCACTATTCACTAACCGGGCCCGTTTTTTCCGATTTTTTCTCGTTTCTTATTTTTAATGGTTATTAAGCTTCCATTAATACTTAATTATAGTTATATAGTCAACCATAATTTTACGGGTCCGTTTGACCACTTAAAGCCACGTTCTCAGGCTTCCTTGAAAAACATGCTTTAAAACTCCGTTAGCGTTTTAATCCATTATTTGGATCCGGTTTCTTCGGGAATCAACTCCCGTATACTAATTAGGCCTAACTAAGCCTTAGGAATCCATCTCGGACCCTAACGAGATCATATATCTCTTATACTATTTAATGCGCATTTTAGCGTTTTTCACGTTTTCGCTTTTCTTTTGGTTTATTTCCCTTACCAATACTCTTTAGGCACCATTAGGCCTTTAATATCATATTAGAGTAATTTAATCACGATTTTTAGATCCAGGGTATTAAAATCTACCCCCTTAGGAACTTTGTCCTCAAAGTTGGTGAATCTTATATTGTTACTCTCATGGGCACGCTATGCCAAGGTTATAATACATTATAAACCTTACAGACTCCACAAGTCAGTCTCATTTCACACTACACATACCACACACATACACAGCATGTATAGCAATCAAAAATACTCTTTTTACTCTCTCCATGGAATCGGTCCGAAGACAAGAAGGCACTACAGTCCTCGAATCCATATTAAGTAATATATACTGATCCCTCAGGTACGGTCACGTTGGACACTTACGCTCTCTGGTCCATGGCCATTTAATGACAAATGGGCACTTACTCTCTCTGGCCCACGGTCCCTTCGGTTCTGATCAAAACGTTACACATATACATATCCTCAGGCAAGTGGTTGACTCACTCAACACAGGATCGTCTCAGGGTACTCTCCCCGTCCCGCTGCCTTTGGAAAAATCACACACTGACCCACCGCCCCAAACGGTCACTTAGGACACCGCACGTACGGTGCAATGGTTTCAAAACTAATACACGCCCACCGTTCTACCGGTCATCAAGACTTAAGGCTCAGCCATCAGCGGGTGATAGCGGTTTCAAAACCAGTTTTCGTTTCCATCTTCATACTTGAAGAAAATCCTTTCAAATTCTGTTTGGAAATTCTTTTTAAACTTCACACAACACCAAATCAATTTTATGGTAGCTGTATCTTTTCTTAGCGTGATACTTGTGACCACTTATAGGGAGCTTCAAAAATCATCCAACCCTGATGTGATCAGCATCAGTGTTGAACTATCCATCCACCCCAATTTGTGTTCGGTTTCCTTTGATCGCTAGCAGACCAAGTTCCACCTTCCACGTCAGTTTCAAACATACAGATAGTCAAACATTTTCTTTTTCTATCTTTACTCTTTCTAGTCATATTCATCAAACAATCCATTTTAATTTATCTCTTAGTTATGGAACTAAAGTCATCCATAATTCCCAATTTCTTCACTTACTTTGCCTAGGCATTCCATACTTATGGCCTCGTTAGTCAATTTAAAACATACAACATACAACTCCAAAGGATGGAACTCGCTCCATCAATCATTCTCAAATAAAATCACATAGGGAAACTCACTTCCTACTATAGGGATTCATACCGATTCATACTCATGTCTCATGTCTAATCTCACTAGACATATACTATAGGGATTCTCATTCCCCGGGAGTCTCTCTACTCCTCGTTTCATACATATTATATACTCATTACTCGCATCTCTCATGCAAAATGCTCATACTACACAATGAATGGGTAGACATGTTTATGTAACATGAGTTCAAATCATGAAATTAATTTCTTTTGTGCCACAGACATAGTAGTTTACGCACCTATACGTAAACATACTCTAGCGGTTTCTCGCCCTACCCCCCTTAAAAGGGGTTACGCCGCGTAACAGACCATATGTTATCACTGAACATTGGTTCACTAATTCGGGTATTATGAAGTGTTTTAACTTCAATATGGTTAATTAACTCATAACCGGGTTCGGTTCTAGCCTCTAAGGCTTCAAAGCGTTTAGGATTAGCCAATTACTCACATTTGGTAGGTATACTTAACCTTTGAATTACGGTCCACTAGCTTCTGCTGCGTGACCTGATAACTAGAGCTTCATTCGCTCTTTAGTATTCTCAATGTAATAACATCGTCGCGTAGTATTTCTCACCGTATGCGAATTCGATGGGTTATAGATTTTCTCTCCAGTTTGGAAATCTATTTCATATAACACTGTATACCTTCGTGATTATTCACTTACTTTTCCCGACTTATTGTCGGTTGAGGTCAAGCTACCACTTAGTATGTAGTGCTTCCTCGTTTAATAATGACTTCTGAATCATGTTTGTTTATTTGTTTCTTATACAAGAATTCCTCATTCGTACTACTCTGCCTTTACCATTCATCAGTCTGGGACTGTGGGTTACGACCCACATTCTTCGTGCATCTTTGGCCAACGACCGCACGGTTACTTCTCTAGATTCTCCCTCAACAGGTTCCGTTGACAATTCTCAAGTTCCTAGCCATCCCATAAGATCATTACCACACAAATGCAATACCAAAACACTCAGTCATACAGAGTGCAGAAGCGTAAACGCTTGGCAGTAAATCACCCATGAGATAGGAATGAACATGTCTCTTTTACTATCTTTTCTCATCAGCTTCAAATCATCATCTGACCATACTCTTACAATGGTCGCTTACTGCGTACCATGTCCTTACTCATTACAGCATTCGCTTACACAATGGCGTCCACTACTAGTTTTGCTTCTGCTCATGCACTTGCGCAATTTATGCTATGGCTTGCCATTCACTTGGCTCATGTAATTCGCTACTCTTTTAAATCTCTCTGCGCTTCTTGCGCATTGTTTACTCTGCAATTCACATTGCACACGTACTGTGTTTACTTCAACCGATTACTCTCTCGGTTTCCTTCCATTGCTATCAAAGCCTTTCTACATACTATTTGTGTTTATAAACTCCTTGGCAAATACACATGCTCAAGTATCACTACACCGCTTTAGCAGTTTCACATTACATACTCAGGTGGTAGCCTTTCTCTGGAGGGTTCACGCATTTGCCACTCTCTAGGCCCCATAATATCAAGTGGTATCCCCCACTCTAAGGTAGTGGTTCGTTCTCCACAATTCCTTTTTATGCCTTTATGCACAAGTTTTGCAACGGTTAAATCTACGAATAGTAGTTGGTTTACCGGCTTACAAGCCACCTTGCCTAGAGCCATGCTCTATTCGGTTGTTTATATAGGTTTCTTCTTCTCCGTATTCCATTAAATGGTTTTGGAGGTATTGCTGGGCTCTTGATATGGTTTGCCTCATCACACTTCCGTACATGGAAGGCCCTTTTAGATAACTTGATATTAATTCATTGCCTTCTGGCAATATAGGGTATCCCGTGTTACGTGGGATCCCTTTGGGTTCTACCCAAGTGTCCGCTTTAACACTTGTGTCTCAACACGATATCTCGTTCAACTACTGTTGATTCTGGCACCCTTCACGGATTGCTCTGGGGTGTTACTGAGTTGTGCCATTACATCTGGCTTGTACTCATGGGTATATTCAGTTTCTTTCCCCGTCTTGCGGTTACATATTCTCAAACTATCCCATTTAGGGTTGTAATGTCTCCCATTATTGGGTAGATCATTTATTCTTTCTTTACTTCTTAGTCAGGTCGTTATTCTCCTCAGTGAGGTATGTTGTGGGAATCCTATCCCGTTTATCAAACATTGATATGATCATTTAAGGCATTCATCTTATTGCTTACACTGGTATTCATTTCAGTTATATAGGTATTTCCTCTTGATTCCTAAGACATATCCAATGTCTATACTTAATACTCTGTGCTTCCCGCACTTCTTACACTACATATTTAGACCCGTCATCTTCCTGGGTTCTTCTCCGTGATCATTCATGGTAGTCAATTGTTCTGGTCTGAATGGGCTCTTTCGTCCATAGTATGGAGTGGGCTACTTCCCGTGTTCCGTACTCTACTTGTATACATACATGGAGTATCTTATTGATACGTTGCCACATACCCGACTAACTCATAATTGGTCTGTCAGGCCTGCAAGCTCCTTCGGAGTGCGGTCGTTCCATGTCTCGTTGTGTACACTTGTAGTGTCGGTCACACGCCTAGGTGAAGTATTCTGCTGCCAACTCCTCTTGTATCCTTATATGATAACTTACCGTGGTTCTCTGGTTTGGCTTGAAAATTTGGGGTTTTTGGAAAATTTTGTGTTTTAAAAGAAAAATTTGAGTCTTGAAAGTAGAATCTTCATGGCACTTTGTCGCCGGTTACTTCTTACCAGGTCTAGCTTCTCGCTGACCGGTATGTTCTTAATACGATGGTTAGGCCGTTCGGCCTTTCTAAGGTCTCGTTATAGAATTCTTAGGGTTGTGGTGCTATATTGGCTCCTCTCGCCATCTTCGTACTTTGCTAAGTACTGGTAGCTAGTTAAAGCTCTTCTTAATAGTCCTGTTAATACTGCACTTGCCGTGGCAAGTGCGCGATACAGGCGGTATTTAGGTTAACTCATACTGTTCACGGTATAGTTACTGTCATGTTCTGCACTTGTTGTCGGCTCTTCTTCTCTTTGATCCTCTAGTTGGATAACTGCTCCTTAGAGTTGCTCTCTCATTCATCTTGACATGACTGTCATTCATTTAGGTGCTTCTCCCCTCGGAGTTCCTTAATCACTTTAGTTCTGTGATCTACCTCGTTGCTCGTCCCTCCCACGTTTTACTGTGGTTACCGACGTTTAACTCATTTAGGCACTACTTCTGTAGTCCTATTTGGGTATACTCCGTAGTTTGCTCGTAGTTGTCTAAGCTATGCCCATTAGGTATTGCGACCTCTCTTCGGTGTGGCAGGGTGGGTGTACCCACTCTTGACTAGATTCTTAGTCAGTTAGTAAATCATCAGTGGTATTACTTAACTATGGCGGTCCGTAGACACATGTCTCGGTTTCGTTATTTCTCACGATTCCGCCTTGTTGCACTTGGTGCTTCCCTTCTTGCTGCTGCTCGGCCAACCGGGTACTCGCGACTGCTAGGCATGTTACCCCAAGCTGCCACAGATTCTAGTCTCCTTGGAATAGGATGCTTCGATCTCTCGCCATTAAGTGCGGTTATTGTCTTTCCAGCGGGATCCGTCTCTGGGATTTCCGGTCCTCGGATCTACCGCATGACAGATTCTGGTTCATATCGAAATATTAATTAAGTGCCAGTTCGGGTTTCCCCGACTCTCTATCGTTCTTTCCCGAACTTTTAAACGGGGGTTGTGGAGGGCGGGTATGGTATTGTAGGTATCAAGATCATGCTGGAAGTTCCTATCTAGCGCATCTCTCACGCTACCACTCAACTCACCCTTAGCCCTAAGTCTCTAATTCCTAACTCGGTATTTCCTAAGCTCGGTATTTCCAGTCATCAGAGCGATACTTCGCTCTGATACCATTTTTATAACACCCCAACCGTTAAACACGTCATTACCTCTTAATCTGTCACAAATTACCCTTACTCACGCAGCGGATCTCTATTACAACGAAGGGTGGTACAACGCCGTTAGCCTCCCATATGGCTAACCAGGCCTATCTCACATACAGTAACGGTCTGATGGACTGGAACAACCGATTACACAATACAACACAATGCTCAATTCATTTCTTTACTATACCGAGTGTACAATATATGGATGCCGACAACATATTCGGTCTTACACCTCTTTCAATACATGAGTAATTAAATCTAACTACCCATGCAACCCACTGACCCCGTCCTACTCTCAAACGGTAACATCTTCGGTGTACCTGAAAATAAAACGTTGCCCCTAGGGGCTCAGCTTAACGCTGCATATGAAATTCGCATACCCCGAGCGCTAACGGGGTACGCCGACTACTTTTATATCGGATATACATGGAGTTCATTTTAGTCAAACAACATGCATCATAGCAATACAATATATATGTGTATTACTCAAGGAATCTACATCCAATCACGGAACACAATTCCTAACTAACATAACAAGGTTTTTAGTTGTATCAGTTTACTCTTAGGCCTTGAGGGTTATACCTCACTATGCCTTGTTTACTCATTCAATATCTCACCCGCTCTCTCGGGTTACTTATTCATATACACACCCATTCTCTTGGGCTACTCATTTTATACTCACCCATTCTCTCGGGTTACTTATACTCATTATCTCACCCACACTCTTGGGTTATTTATACTCAAGCTATTGTAGATTCTCGAGACGCTACAGGTCTCCTACGTCACGCTTGTTACTCTTAATACATTCTCAGGCCAAACTCATGGCTCTCGAGCATAGTCTTACTTCCCCTGTTTCGACCCTACTCTGGGTCTAGCATGGTGGGAAGGTTCAACTAGCTCACAGAACTCTCTCTTAGTTCCTAACTCTTTTACATAGGTCCGACTACTCTCGGACTACTCTCATTCCCATACACTCCTCTCTTGGCGTTATATTAACATGAAGTGTTTTAGTCTAGAAGCATCACTCTCGATGTTTCTAATGATTTGGGGAACCATACACAAGTTCGGTTAACCTTAGGTTTTAAGAGTTACCCATACGTTTCACTTACTCATACTTTCGGTTATTTTCTTATATCGGGTAAAATCCTCAAATAGGAGGTCGACCATGTCGCAAGGGAGCTACTAATCCCTTAGGTATCTTTTACCTTCTTTACTAGTTCACATCTTCGAACTATCTTTAATCCTCTTGAAAGAGGTTCACTTATCTTTCCACTCTCATTTGTTTCTGGATTAAGTCATTATGGTTTACTAACCGTTATCGAGCAATTACTCAACCCGCACATCTCCTCACATACTAGGGAGTTCAAATGTTTGCGTTTCGTTATACTTTAATGGATAGTTTGTGTGTTTGCACGTTTTCATTATCATAAGCATCGACCCGATCTATGGGTCTCTAGCCAAACGATACTCACTATGAGTCGGTCTTTACTCTATGTTAGACACACACGGCATACAAGTATGTTAGCTCATTCAACATACAACAAGGCATACATAATCAAACAATGGATTATTTTCATGCTTTAGTCTTGATTAAGCCGGCACACAAACACACAAATCAACGTAACTCGGTTAGCACGCGGAGTATGAGAAAATCATACCTTTCATCGGAGTTAGCTTTACCACGTGTTCCCTCGTTCCTTGGTTCACACTTGTTCCACTGATAATGTTCCAGCATTATTATTAATACTATACTCTTACGATACACAAATAATTACTACTCCCGTACTTACCCCGTTATCCTGGTATACTTAATGTTCTCATACTCTCAACCTACTTAATTACTTTTCATGCTTGTTCTCCTACTCACATACTTACTTTCTTACACCATTTGTCGCATTAATGGTATATATACTAAAGTCCTTATATATGTACATACCTACATATATATACATACATATGATTACTATGTTTACTTTTTTTTATATAAGTTAGGGCCGACCGACCCACCGACCGACCCAACCCTTGGTCGGTCCATTCCATTAAGTTTTCGTCCTCTGAATTGTCCCGGCCACCGAGAACTGTTCTGATCGACCCATACACCTCTGGGTCGGTCCATTACCGAAAGATTCAGTCCCGTTGTCTAAGCTCCGACCGACCCACCGACCGACCCAACCTCTGGGTCGGTCGAAGTCAAAACTTTGACAACCGAGAATTCAAGTCCGACCGACTCACGGCTCCTGGGTCAATCCGTTCCAGTGCTTTTATTTTTCGTTGCTTAAGCCCCGACCGACCCACCGACCGATCCAGCCTCTGGTTCGGTCGGTAGCAGAACATTGCTACAGACCTTGTTTTTCATTTCCTTTCTTACCCATTTCTTCCCCAATCTTCCTACATACATCCTAACATGATTTAGCACTAATTAAGCCCTCTAAATCACCTTAGTTCATCCACCAAATCCATTACTAAATTCACTAATCCTCTTACACAATTTCCCTACTTCTCCTTCAACACATGCAACAGTTTTGTTGCACTTATGCTACAGATTTTGCGCATCTCTTCTATGCTTAAGAAAGCATCCCCAAGGTGGTTTTCTAACCCAAAACAATCTCTTAACATACCTAGCTAACCCTAGGTTATTCATCTCTCAAAATACCACTAAAACCACTTAGATTTCTACACAATTTTGCCATAACTTGGCTACTTTCCTAACATGGCCCAACACTCCTTTCTTCACATAATTCATCCTAAAACTAGCCAAACCCACAAGGGTTCTACCAGCACACACATACATAAAACTCATCAATTCTCCAAATGCAACATAATGCATAATCCATAAAGTGCATGGCTCATAATTCAAACATTTTATTTCATAAATGTTTTCTCACTTGTATTATTTCTATACAAGCACATTATTATCACAACTCTCCTCATCTCAACAAATCACTTTCCAATATACATTTGGGTTCATTCATTCTTTTATTTCCCCTTCCCAATTCTAGAAACATTATATTAGGCTCCAAGGTAGTTATTTACCTCTTGTTCACAAGCCTCTCTTCTTTTCACTCTACTTCTTCCTCTTCTCTTTTCTCTTGCTTGGAAATCGGCCAAAGGCCATGGAATTGCCCATCTCCAAATCAACATTCAAGGCAAGAAATGAGTTCAAGTAGAAACACTTAAGCTCATTAATTAGAAATGCTTAAAGCTCTAAATGGGTAATTACCTTAAAACCCTAAGATGGGGTTTTGGTCAAGAATCAAAGAGTAACTCCCTCCAAGCTTTTAGGGTTTGAAACAATGCTTATAAAAGAGAATAAACAAGGCTCCATTAGAGACCAAAATCGGCCAAGGTATAAGATGGAGAAAACAAGACTTTTTCATGGATATTTTTACCTTGATAGAAAGAGGAAGCTTCAAGCTTCAAGATTATGTGTTTTTTCTCCTCAAATGGGCAACACCCTCGAAAATTAAACTCATCCATTTCGAATTTTGACAAGAGAGAATGATAGCGGTGATGAGAGGATCACAAATATGTGATTATTTTTGAGTTTGGAGCTTGGGTGTAGCTTAGTCATGAGAGGAAAGTTGGAGAAGCCATGGGAGTCCCCTTGTTGTAGCTCAAATCGTTCAAGGAGGAAGAAGAGAGGAAAGAGAGGAAAGAGAGGGGGAGTCTCATGGTGGGGAATGGAAAGAATGAGGAGAGAGAGAGAGTAAAGTGGGGTATAAGTCCACTTTTCACTATTTGCTTTTCCCTTTCTTTTTCTTTTCTTTCTATATTACTAGCTTAGTGTGTGGGTTGTGTGAGATGCTATTAAAAACCGGCCCCCACCAATTAAGTAAGCTGGAGCGTTTTTTCGGTTTCTGACAGAAAACGCTCGTTATTTTACCCGGTTTGGCACTATTCAATAACTGGGCCTGTTTTTCAGATTTTTCTCATTTCTTTATTTTTAATGGTTATTAAGCTTCCATTAATACTTAATTATAGTTATATAGTCAACCATAATTTTTACGGTTCCGTTTGACCACTTAAAGCCACGTTCTCAGGTTTCCTTGAAAAACGTGCTTTAAAACTCTGTTAGCGTTTTAATCCATTATTTGGATCCGGTTTCTACGGAAATCACTCCCCGTATACTAATTAGGCCTAACTAAGCCTTAGGAATCCATCTCGGACCCTAACGAGATCATATATCTCTTATACTTATTTAATGTGCGTTTTAGCGTTTTTCACGTTTTACGCGTTTTCTCTTTTCTTTTGGTTTTATTTCCCTACCAAGACTCTTTAGGCACCATTAGGCCTTTAATAATCATATTAGAGTAATTTAATCACGATTTTTAGATCCGGGGTATTAAACTTCAAGATATCAAGCTACCCAAGAATAGAAAGCACAATCAAAATATCCAAAAACCCCGTCCAACACTCAAGAACCAAACATATTGAAATCCGTTTTCACTTCTTGAAAGACTGCATCAAGAAAAAGCTCATTCAACTTGACTTTGTGCCCACAGAAGATCAACTTGCAGATATCTTCACTAAACCCCTATCCACAGCACGATTTGAAGCACTTTGGTCAGTAATTAGATTGACTCCGTCTACCTAGACGGTCGCATCTCCTTGCCCCTACCGCAATTGTCAGTAGGTATGCCCTTATGTCTCACTGAGTCTGTCTCTGTTTGCACATGAATCTGTGAACTGTGTTTTTCTTGCTTAAATAACTCTATGCACCTAGCGCTACACATACACGTCAACTATCCACACCCGCTCCGCCGAAATCTATGCCCTTGATCTCGTGCCCCCTAACTTCTCTCGCCTGACACACGAAATCTCTACAACTTCCGCCAGTCACTTCCGCCTTTATATCATCCATCACCCAACTCTGTCTCTCTCACTCACATTCCCTTTTTACCCAAAGCTATAACAAATTCCAAATGGCGGGCATTAACTTTAACGGCATCAACATTCCTGCCAAAATTTTCCAAGATCCTCTCCGCCTTCAGGTGTATCTTCAGTCCATGGCAAACCCAATCCATCCCCACTCACCACCACCACTACTCACTCTCCCACAAAAACCATGACCACCTCATCCCCCACACACACCGCTACACCACCACATTCCACCCATGACACTTTCCAACAACCTACACCTCCATCTGCCACCAAGACAGATATTCTTGAAACGGATATCGAAGACATCACCACCCCACTCCAAACCAAACCACCATCCCCACCACTTCATCAACCAAACCCACACTTCCGATAACCAAGCCGTTGACCCACCCCGCAATCTTAACCCCCAAAATCTCCACACCCACCCCACAAGAATCTCATGAAAAATTGGCAACCCACAACTCCTTCCCGATCTCTGAAACCCAACCTAGAAAACGAAAGGCTCAAACCACAACCCGTCCCACAGTCAAACGAGTCCTAAGATCATCAGTCAAGGCCCAACCAGCCTCCTCCGGTTCCGGTGAGTCTTCTCCAGTCCAAGAGCTGCCCACCAACAGCCACGACACATCAACTGATGCCACCTCCACCAGAATACAGAAACCGCCAAGCCGCAGCATCGAAGCGCAAAGATAGACCCCTTCACCCAATGCTACATGCTCTGTGACCCTGCTGCGGAGCGAAATATTGTTAGGGGTAAGTTTCTAGACTACTCTGGGCCCTATCTATGAACCTAGGGGAGTTGGTCACAATGCTAGAAGTTCAGGGGTGGAAACATCTTTTCTGTGAGGTAAATGAGTGGTATCCCCAAGACTCTGTTGACTTCTATCAAAATCTTGTCATTAGAAACGGTGTCACACAGTCCTTTGTCAACTCTACTCCCGTCTTTTTCGATCTTGAGAAGCTATCTAAGATTCTTGGAGTCCCTCATACTGGTCTGACATTCTATGAAAAAGGAGCCCTCCCAGAAATCCCCTGGTCCCACAAAACAAACTCTACCACTTTTTCTCTTCCAAGAATAAAGTGGGTTCCCTAATCCCCCGAGGCGACCTCTCCATACTCCACCAACTCCTACACATCCTTGTCATCAAAAATATCATCCCCAGAAAAGAAGGAAATCTCATGGTCAACTGTTTGGACTTCACCATCATGTACTGCATCATAAACCGTCACCCACTCAATCTGGCCCAAATTATTCTCCATCATTTGGCCCAGTCTGTCGATACCCCCAAACACTCTCTAGGATATGTGTTCTGGCTGCCCCGCATTTTAAATTCTTTCAGGTACCCCTGGCAACATCTACGCCGGAGTCCATCGACGAGGTAGACCCATTAATCTCCGCTATTTGAATCGGCTTACCTCCATCGACAAATCCAAGCTGCTGCCTCCACCACCAACTCCAATGACGACAGGTCCATCGACTTCTCAAGAGGCAGTCCCTCACGACACTCTTCAACAACTCTTGGAGAAAGTCGAGAGACTCCTCGCATAGGCAGCAGAGCTGACTCAGAGCCACTTGCAGATGATGGACCGACTAACTGGGATTGAGACGGCTATGACGGCTTTGCAAGACCACCTCATTGACATCCAAGCTACCATTAACCCCAACCCCGACCCTTAGCTATGGTGTGTGTGTGCGTAGTGTTAGGACTTAGGTTGTTTTAAGTTCTAAACACTGTGTGCTGGTTTGTTTGTGAATATTCTGACTAACTCTGTCTGACTGATGGGCTTCCCTCTGATGAAAGCAAAAGGAGGAAGTGGTGAATCCCGTCTGGTGTACGGGCGACTCTTTTGCTGTTTTTTGAACTGCTTTCGAATTCTTGATGCTATACTGTGTGGTCTAGTGCTTTAACTTCTTCCAATATTATGCCTTTTTATGCCCGTTATAAAGCCTGTCTACTATCTGCTATGTTACTTGCCTGGAGTCCCTCTGCGATTAAGGGGGAACCACAATGGAGTCTCTGGACTCCAATACTATTATTAAGGGGGAACTTCGACAGGGTCGGTTCCCCTAGTCCTTTGTGTTTTTGTTCTTTTTCTGGATTGACTCAATCGGGATTCACGGAGGTTTGCTATCATCAGCAACAAGGGGGAAACTGTTGAAAATTAAAGTGTTGCAGAGAAAGCCTATCACCTCGACAAGTCAATCATCCTCGGCAAACACAAAGAACTAGCTACTACAAGAGAGTCCACACAACTAAGGGAACATCACAGACTCTTCCATGCTGTTGCGAAAACTTAGGAACGGACTCGTGAATCTTTCAACGCTCCAACGGTCATGCAACCACCCCAGTCACATCCGAAGTTCGCGGCCCAAGTCAGAAGCCCACCCGAGGACGTTGCCCGCTAAGTTAGTTCTGACAATTTTGGAACTAACTCCCTTGACCTGTTGTTTCTAATAATGCTAGTAAATAAGCATTGTAATAACTAGTTTCATTGAGAAACATTCCAAAGATTAGAGAGAGAGAGAAATTGTCTTTGTAAGTCAGAGAGAGAATACATACCAAATTAGTTAGTGCATCTAGATAGACTCTGCTTAGGAAGATCCTAGTTTTACTACACTTACCATTGAGCTGATCAGAAAGTGTATTGGGTGAGTGAGTGAAAAACAGTTAAGTAGATCTCTTCTACTTAGTGGGCATTTGTAAGTTATTCTATTTTGACCAGAGAATAAAATAGCTTATTTGTGTATCTTGCTGAGTTCCACATAGTCTGTCTATCTCTTAAACGTAAATATGTTTCAGTTTCTTTAAGTGTTCCACACACTTAGTTTAACCAGTTCGATTGAGTGCCTCTACGTCCCAAAGTGTTTCTTATCCTTAAATGATCGACTGAGTCAAACCAACTCTTAGACTCACACCTTGTGTTGGTTTGAGTTAGCCACCCGATCCTACACTTCACCTTGGAAATCATGGAGAATCAATGAGGAAAGGTGGCTATTTCACATGCCCAAAAAACCGAAAGTAAGGAGGTGAAGGAGGGTGTTTTACCTTGGTGTTTTGTTGTTGTTTGCTTGCTATTTGTAATCTGAAAATGAAGTTCAATCTGGGGATTCTTTTTTGTTTCATGAAGAGCTGTGTAGTAGATAATGATGGGGGAAAATCTAGTGAGGAAGGGGTAGAACCCATAAAGAAAAAAGGGGAAAGGAAGTAGTTTTATACATTGTTTTTGATGCTGCTCCTTTGGGTATCGTAAACCAAAAATGTTTGTGGGTTTTTATGTGCTATTGCTACTGTCAAAGAGGAGGAGAAAGACTGTAATGGTGTAGGAGGATGCATAGAAAAAAATCTGGTAAAACTAAGGAGCTTACCGTGAGAAAGAAAAAAATGGAAGAAGGAGAATGGTGTTACTTTACCTTGCTATTTCTGTTTGTTCTTGCTGTCCCAGCCGTAAATGAGAGGGGGAATTAAGTGGTAGTTGTTGCTGCTATAATAAGGGGAGAAGGAAGCTGTAAAAGTGCAGAAAAATTCTGCTAGAACCGTAAGAAAGAAGGAAGAAGAAATGAGGATTTTTACCAGCTTTGGTATGCCTTTTTCCTTTGTTAATTGTTGCTGCTATCCGGGAGTAAAACAAAGGAAGGGAGTGATGCTGGCGTACAGAGAAGGAGGGGACTGGCGTGAATAAGAAAGGAAAAGGGGAGTTGAACGGCTTCGAAAGGGTAAGGAGAGGTAAGGTTCTTTTGTACTTGAATTGTACTTTAACACTAATTTATGTTTCTAATGGTGTCCTTGTTTCTTTCTCTTTTCCTTTTGCTGGCAGCCGGATGGCAACATTTGGAGGGAGTTTGAATTTTTCCATTAGCTAATATTGTGACACGATTGTACACATGTGACTATAATTATGTGTCATATAGTGACTTATAGTATATTTGGTCTAAAGGTGTGTGTAACACCCCATCCAACATTAACATACTTACAATTAAACTGCAGCGGAAAAACAACTTCATCACATCACTTAACTCGTTGGTGTTACACGCCGTTAACCACCCACGTGGCTAACAAGGCTATTACATATACACTGTACCGGTCTGATGGACTAGATTCTCGAGCGACTACACATTACTGACCCTTCCATTAACAATAGAAACAACATACACCTTCCAACTGTACCGAGTATTCACAAACTAATGCCGATAACAATTTCGGTCTTACTACACCTATAGTACATATACAATTTAAATGATTACCCATGTACAACGACTACCCCGTCCTCCTCTCTCGAATGGCTTCCAGCACTCTGTACCTGAAATAGGAAAAGAAGAGAAAGGGTGGCCCCCAGGGGCTCAGCACCTTTGCTGGTATGGTAATCCCGCAGCCCACATGCTACCGGGCCACGCACAACTAATTGTCGTCTTAGCATGCGGTTGATTATATTTAAATCATGCATGTAACTTAAACACACAACACGTATCATTCATTCCGCCTCAATGGGCTCAACAAACAGATAATATATCCAAACTTGATAGGTCACTCATGGTATTCATTACCCCTAGAGTGTTTCTCCTCTAATAGAGCTACTTCCTTAATAGACGACACTTACCCATTAATCGGGTTATCCTTAAACGCCTTTTATCACAAACTGGGATTCATATCCATGATCCACATACTCCACATTTTACAACATATAACATACATCACGTAACAACACACAACAACACTTTCCACGTTTCAACGTGCACATAACAACATCACAATAGAGATTGCATTACATCAACAACACATAACATAACGAGAGCGGTTCTCTTAGGAACCGACCCAAACATTGTTAATTCACTGGTGAGCCTAGAGAATGTTGCCAGTCTCATGATAAGCTTGTTACATAACTCGTTACCGTCTCATTAAATGAACGGATAACTTAACACAAGGTGTCTCGGATATAGTGATCCAAGCACACCGAACAAACATAACATAGTATGCCTCTGTGGCCCGACGTGAGTCAGTAAAATAGCCTTGGTTAAGCTAAAGGGATGGTTGTAAACCAAATTGGAAAACAACCATAACATACAGAGAGGATCGAACCTGATATGACAACCACCCCCATACTCACACGCGTGGCTGGAACAGACCGGACTCCTCACTTCCCCCGTTAGCACTTGTTAGAAGTTCAACGTTGAACTTAATAAATAATCACAAACATTGGGTTAAGTCTTGTTAGACACACACAAGGGAAGAGAGGGTCATACATTGACACACAGACATCACACACAAACATTACATGACTAACTCACGCATAGCCGTGGTTAGAACGTTCCTTAGGTCGGAAACGTTATCACCGGATACCGTTCTCTTACGTTTACCTAATAGTGGTTAACTAGCCCTTCAAGCGCATTCGAGATTACCGATATCGGCACGTAAACACACAACAACAATACGACTGTAAACTCGTTTCATGATTTATCTTATAACGTGGCAAACATACATAAAAACACATTGCCATACAAGCCGGTGTAATCCGGTAGGACACAGGTTGCAAGAAAACCATACCTGTCACCAGAGTCCACTTTATCATGGCCACTTATGTTCCTCGAGCAATTCACGAACAACTGAAAACAGTACACGTACTTTTATTAACATCGGGGTGACATGATTGTTTAATGTCTAATGCTTATAACTTATCCCCGTTAACTTAGTTACATAACTTCACATCTTAACTTATTTTACTTTTACATTTTAGTACATGTTTTCCCCCACTAAATTATCATTATAACTCACTTAACATGTCCTTAAATAACCTCATATCATCATTACTAACTAATCACCATTTTTAGACAACTTTTCCTAATCTTAAACAACAGTTTTGGCCAAAACAGTGGCATGTCCGAACTTGTGTCCGGACTTCCCAAGTTCGGACGCAAGCCGTGACTTAAAACTAGAAACAGACACATGTCCGAACATGTGTCCGGACTTCGCAAGTACGGACATGGGTCGAGGGAAATTTCAAAGTAAAATCGCATGTGTCCGAACCTGTGTCCGGACTTCCGAAGTTCGGACACAGTTCGAGACTCTGAGAATTTTTACGCAACAGGGCCTGTCCGAATGTCCATGTCTGGACGGATGTTCGGACAAGCCAAAACACTCATTTTCCAAGCCTTTAAACACTTAACCAATTTCCGCCAAAATCTCTAACACTTATAGTATTTCCTCCTTAGGTTTCTAAGTGGTGTTTCATGCCTATTGTAACCATTATACCATAATATTTCTTCTCCATTTGAGCATCCACTCTTAAGCATCTTTTCTTACAACTAAATTCCTTATGTCATCCTTGTAGTCCTTTACAAGTTTATTCCTTCTCCTTGTTTTCCAAGGTTTTCCTAAGTCCTAGAACAACTCCGAAATGACTTTGGTGTGTCCCAAAACACTCATTTGATTTCTAGAACTTCCAAGACAATGTCTAAATCCTTGTAGCACTTTAAACACCTTAATACATGTTTTCTTCCCTAGTAAAACATTTAATCATTCTCAACACTTCCAAACTCACCAAAACTCTTTTTAAACACTTAGAACTTCTTATACATCATCGAAATTTTGACATGGGTTCTTCTAGCACATTGTTATACCAAAGCACGTAGTTTTCACCATTAGACATCCAAGAACACCTAATATCCATCAAGAGTATTCTCACATTCAAACACTTAGGTTTTCACCCTTTTACAACCAAAAACACTTAATCACTTAATGCACATTCCTTACACACAAACATATTGTTTTTCCTCCTTTAACCATCCAAGACACTCATCTTCACAAAGAATGTTCTTTACACACCTCTAAACCTTAAACTACACTACATCACAATATAGTGTATAAACTTAAATTGCTTGGCACTTAGGCCCTTAAATAACATGGCTCTTAGGCCCTTAAGATGCATAAATCATAAACACTGAATTTCCCACATTGTATTTGCCTTTGACCTGCAAATACACTCAACAATTACATATGCCTTTTACTAAGCCCTTGAGAGCATTCTTCTAAGTCATTTTCCCTTGGCTCCTTAAATCATTTTCATAATCAATATAAGCTCATTTGTCCTAAGACTTTAAACCACATTAGGTTAGCACATTTACCTCTTTTCCTCACAAACTTCTTTCTTGTTTCCTTGACTAAATTGGCAAGGCTTTTAGTTGCTTGTCAACTTCTAAGCATTATACAAATGATATAATGAGTATACAAGCTTTAAGCTTCATCTCATTGTAAACCCTAGTTACATATATTATCTTAAGGTATTAAAATGATTGTTTTACCTTGGAATGGAAAGGGAGCTTGGATATGTATCAAGAGAGGACTCCACCAAGCCCTTGGAAGATTCAAATGAAGCTAAAACAAGCAAGGTAATGACACCATTGTGAGGTGAATTTTCGGACATCATACAAACATGGAGGAAACATTATTTTTTCTTTGAGATTCCTTACCTAGAAGCAAAGGAGATCAATAATATGTAGAAATATAAGCTCAAGCTCCTTCAATGGTGGAACTCCATGGCACCGAAATGGGGCTCTTGGAATTTTAAGAAGATAGAAATGAAGAGCTTGATGAGACAAAGAGAATGGTGGTGTTTGTTTTTGATTTGGCCAAGTGAGCTAGGAATTACAAGAGGTCAAAGATGGAGTTTAATGGTGGTGGTGTAGTATTACCGTGAAAGAGAGGAAGAAGATGGAGTTGGAGACGGTGGGAATGCAAGAAGGAAAGAGAGAATGAAGGTAAGTTTGCTTTTTGTAAGATATTTACATTAAAGTAAATAGTAACTTAAGAGTCATCTTTATTTACTTAACAAACTAACAAGAGTGGTGAGTCACCACTATGAAAACCGGCCCCTATTATTATAACAAGGGTATTTTAGTCTTTGTTAGCCAATTTAATTTCTTAATATAACATATGTTACAAACTATCTTATTTTAGTTACTATTCACTAAAACAAGGCACATAGATGTGAAATTTTTGATTTCCCATTGATATAGACTTCCAAATGTGATACTATATAGTACACATGTTAATTAAAGAGTAATGATGGACATTTAGCCATTCAAAACTCATTTACAAGACAATTTTTCAAAAACGTGCTTTAAGACTCCTTAAAGCACTTTTTGTGTTTTAACTTGTTTTCAAGCTTGGTTTTCTTTGGTAATTGATTTAATATGTTCATTAACATATTTATAAAGTATAGGTATGACCATTAGGTCTTATACAAATTTATCCCAAGCTTAGAGCACATTTTTGCTCTTATTGACTTTAAGGTATTCTTGTGTTTTGATTGGTTTAACTGTCTACCAAAGTTTCCTAAGGACTTAATTAGCCTTATTAAATCATAATTGAATATTATTAAGTCTTGGTAGGCTCTTTGGGTCCTAACCAAGTTCACTCCTAGCTTAGAGCATGTTTTTTTTTTTTTGCTCAAACTGTATCTTAGTGCTTTATTGCATTTTACTATGGTTTAAATTGTTCACTGATGTTTCTAAGGCACTTTTTAGCCTTTACATACCATATTTTAAATGTTTAACAACATATCAAGGTTTGGGGAATTTCAATCTACCCCCCTTAAAAGAACTTCGTCCTCGAAGTTCACACTTCCCACACATCATTAGATTAGAACACAGGAATCACTTGGAAATAAACTTCCATAACGAAACATATTTTACATCACACCCTTGGACTTAATGGTCCGGGTAATACATTCACATCCATACATAACATAACATATTCACATGATAACCTCGGACTCAATGGTCCGGGTATCTTAACAACATTTACACATACATAACAACCCTTAGACTCTCTGGTCTTGGGTAACATAACAACATTTAGACACACTAGGTCTTGATAACATACACTTTTGGAACTCAAGGTCAAAATAATATTTATTACACATACCACACAACATGTCATAGCATGTATAGCAATAAAAAATATCTTTGATATACACTGTGATCCTGCAGAACCCGGTCGCGATGGACACCTTCCGTCCACGTTCCTTTGGGAGATTCAATCATCATCACATAAATTTGAAATTTTTCCTTGTGAGGTTAAGTAAGAGAACTTTAATTATGTAAAGTATCTATCGACGTTTTATAAATACCAATTCAAAATCCTTTTTGAAAACACATACAACTTCAAGTCCAACTTATGCTCTTTGCTTCTTTTCTTAGCGTGGTTATTTGTGGCCACTTAAGGGGAGCTTCAAGAATCATTCAACCCTAATGTGATCAGCATCAGTGTCGAACTATCCTTCCACCCCAATTTGTGTTCGACTTCCCTTGATCGCATGCAATCAAGTTACACCTCCCACTTCATTTTCAAGCATCAAATAAATCACTCATTTCCAATTTTCTATCTTTTAAATCATTCTAGTCATGATCATAACATCTCCAAGGGATAGAACTTCGTCTATCAGTTATTTCCATTCACTTCTCAAGGTTAAACACTAACTAAGTGTGGAATTACCTTGTTGTCGGAAGATGCTACAACCGTTGGACCGATAAGTGTGCAAGCATAATGCTAATGAAATGTTCATGTGACTTCAGATGTCAGGTAGACCACGAGGTAGAGGCCGCGGGCGCGGTACTGGAGGTACGGGTGACCAGGGCGATGATACTACGGCACAGACCAGGCTGAGGCAGTAGCAGCCGCCGTAGCCCAAATGGTACCCAGATGGTTGCTGCATACAGCAAGGGCAACAGCCCGGAGTTCAGCCACCACCACCACCGCCACGAGAGACCATTGGGTCAAGGCGTTGGCTGACTTGAGACCGCCGTCATTCAATGGGAGACCGACCCTCGAAGCTGGAGGCGTACATCTCCGAGCTGGAGACCCTACGACGAGACTTGGCAGTACCTGCTGAAGCTAAGGTCCGTCTTGCCGCTTACTACTTGAAGGGTTCGGCACAGAGTTGGTGGAAGTTGGTGAGAGAGGACAGGATAGCTGATCCTGAGTTTGGTTGGAGGGAGTACACGGCTCTACTGCGAGCCAAGTATTACCCTGTACATGTGCAGGAGGCCAAGCGCCTCGAGCTGGATAGTCTGAGGCAGGGGGATAAGATGTCGGTTGATGACTACTACACCGCATTCACCGGCCTATCCACTGTTACCAGAACTTGGGTACTCGAACCGAGTGTTGGTGAACCGGTTCTACAATGGTCTTTAGCCCACGTCTCCGCTACGGGAGGGGCCAGCTGAGTATACTCCTTGCAGGAGTGCTATCATGCCGCTGCTAAGGTTGAGATTACGTCCGTCTGAGGGACGAGGAGAATGCGCACAAGCGCAAGGCCACGACGAGGGCCAGAGTCAGCAAGCTTATGGGGGAGGAAAGAAAAAGAAACACTACCCTCACCCCAGAAGAGTCAGTACCAGGGTGACAAGGGCCAAGCCCAGACCACCACAGCTGATGAGCCACTGAAGCTCACGTATGCGTATGCGGCGAAGCCTCTACGCTCCTACCCGCCTAAGGGTAATTACTTAATCATGTGTATCTAGTTGAGGTGTATGTTGTTAAGATGAGAAGTGAGTATTGATTGTGTGTTGTTATAGCAGCTAGCGCGGGTTCTGGACCGGAGCGCCACTTTTACTGTAAGTGGTGTAACGGAGACCACCCCGGCAAAGACTGCAAGGGGAACGACGTGAGGGTCATTATGCCAGAAGATGGGGCACCAAGTTTGAGTGTGGACGAACCCAAACAGCAGGAACTATAAGCCAAAGGGGCAGTGGAAGGTAAGACTACCGCGACCACCGAAAGCCCGAAGGCGATCATCCAGCAGTCTTTGACAAGAAGTACACTGAATCCCAGAAGGGGAAGGGGTACGGGGTCGGCAAGGCCGCCCTGAATGTGGTGGACCGGTCTGAGGCACCAGGATCCTCTTCGAGACCAGGTACCGCCTAATGTGACAACCCCCTATGTAATGAGTTAAAGAATAATGTGAGAGACACCTAAATTAGACAATGTGGAAAACTTAGGAACCTTCAATATCTGTTATCCAATCCCGCCCACCCAAACCCTGAAGAGACCACCATCAGCATCACCGAATTCCCACTGGAGCAATGTCAGGTTATCCAACCAGGTATGATACTCTTAAATGGATACCTGACACCCGGAAGCACAAATCCACATCATCAGGCGTTGCAAAGAACTTGGAGCAGCACCAGGAGGTTTCTACACACCCGAATACCCGAGCGGTTCGAAGATGAAGCTGAAGATGATGTGCATGGGTAAGGACTGGAATCCCTACACCAAGTCATATCAGGATGTGCGAGCTGAAGACGGAGCAACTGTACCAGGCATACCTGAGGAGTTCCTTGCGGTCGTTAACCACGCCGTGGGAATTGCTCAGCAAGTTGAATCGGAACCGATTCCGAACGTGAAAGCAGACTTGTGTATTGTGAACTTCTACCAGAAAGGTGGACGGTTAGGATTGCACCAAGATAAGGACGAGTCACCCGAGTCTCTAAGTAAGGGAGTACCCGTGGTGTCTTGGTCCATTGGTGATACCGCGTGTTTATGTACGGCGAGCAGAAGCGTGGTGATCTCGCAAAGAAGCTAGTGTTGAAGTCAGGTGATTATTAATCATGGGAGGACAATCAAGGATGTTATACCACGGTATCAAGAAGATTAATTGAATACCGCACCATCGACAGTGGTAAACGCATACATCTGAAACCCGGAGTTTGCAAGTGATTTACAGGCAGTTTTGAGCCTGTGTAAAGAATGTGTTAATGAATAAAGAGTGTTGTTTTGGAGTGTATCAACGTGTTACTACCTTATACTTATGAGTTTGCCAATGAATAGGCTGTGCACTCGGAACGGGAGGTATACTGAGTGTCTGCAATAAGGCAGAAGCCGGCAAGAGCGGCACAATCCTCACCGGTACCTTTCCAGTGAATGGCGTGGACGCATCGATCTTGTTCGACTCTGGAGCTCACATACATTCATTTCGCTATCATTTGCGAAGAGGCTGGGGTTAGACGGTGAAGAGATGCCAGACTTCGTGGTCACTCTCCGTCGAAAGAGCGGATCAGGTGTACCCGCTACTACCGAGATGCTGTTGTTCGAATCATGGATGAGGAGTTTCCGATCGACTTGATAGAGTTCGACGGACTAGGTTTTGATGTGATTGTCGGGATGAACTGGTTGGAGCGGTACAAGGGTAGAATCCTATGTGCCGAGCATCGACTGCTTCTTCGGAGTCCATCTGGGGTTACTATATCATACCGCCAGAGGCCCAGGGAGCCTTCGACACAGATCATCACCGCCATGGCCATGTATCGTGAGTTACGACGAGGAAATGATGTATACCTCTGCTATGTCCAGGACATAGAGAGAGACCCTGAGTTTAGCCCAGATGTGCCGGTAGTGTCGGAGTTTCCTGATGTATTTCCTAAGGAACTGCCGGGCATGCCGCCAGCACGAGAGGTTGAGTTTGAGATTGACTTAGTTCGGGCACCGGACCCATTGCGAAAGCACCTTATCGTATGGCTCCAGCAGAGATGACAGAGCTCAAGGAGCAGCTGAGAGACCTACTCGACAAGGGCTTTATCCGCCCTAGTGTTTCACCATGGGGAGCGCCGGTCCTCTTCGTGAAGAAGAAGGACGGTAGCCTCCGCCTGTGTATTGATTATCGGGAGCTGAATGCTGTTACGGTGAAAACCGTTACCCTTTACCACGCATCGACGATCTATTTGATCAGCTGAGGGGAGCATCAGTATTCTCCAAGATAGACCTACGTTCCGGATACCATCAGATTGCCATCCGTGACAGTGATATCGAAAAGACAGCATTCAGAACTAGGTATGGGCATTATGAGTTCACAGTTATGCCGTTTGGCTTATCAAATGCACCAGCAAAGTTCATGGACTTAATGAACCGTTGTTCCAAGATCAGTTGGACAAATCAGTGGTAGTCTTCATCGACGATATACTTGTATATTCGAAATCGAGAGGTGAGCATGAAAGCCACCTGAGAAGTGTGTTGCAAACATTGAGGAAAAATCAGTTGTATGCGAAATTTTCAAAGTGTGAATTTTGGTTGAACCAAGTATCATTCTTGGTCATGTGATTTCTGAGGCCGGGATCGCTGTTGATCCGGCAAAGATGATGCAGTGCGCACCTGGCCTAGGCCGAAGACAGTTACCGACATCAGGAGCTTCCTCGGTCTGGCAGGTTATTATAGGAGGTTTGTGAAGGACTTCTCCAGTGTCTCGAAGCCGATGACTTCCTTGATGAAGAAGGATGCACCATTCGAGTGGACAGTCGATGTGAGAGTTCTTTAAGAGTCTCAAGGATGCTCTGACATCTGCACCGGTTCTGACACTACCAGACGGTCCAGATGGTTTTGAGGTCTATTGCGACGCATCAGGCAGGGGTATGGGTTGTGTGTTGATGCAACACGGGAAGGTCGTAGCTTACGCCTCCCGACAGCTGAAGAAGCATGAGGAGAACTACCCTACCCACGACTTAGAATTGGGGGCATTGTCTTCGCACTGAAGATATGGCGACATCATTTGTATGGGGTAAGTGACAATATTTGACCCACAAGAGTTTAAAGAAATACTTGTGTCACTCAGAAGAGTTGAAAACATGAGACAAAGAAGGTGGGTTGAATTTCTGAATGAATACGACATATAATCTACAAATAAGGAGGGTAAGGCAAATGTGGTAGCTGACGCATTGAGTCGCCGAGCACACTCTCTCCATTCGCTAGTCTCCATACTGGCTGGTTGAAAGAGGTGCGGAGTGCTCAGATGACGGATCAGTATATGGTGGAGATTAGACAGAAGCTTATTGATGACACATTCGAGGGTCAGAAGTACGACTTCAGACTCCACGAGATGACCTGATTAGGCTTAATGGCCGGTTGTGTATACCGAGGAGTAGCGCTGAGCTGAAGGAGCGCATCCTGAGTGAATCCCATTGTCCGACATCGATTCACCCCGGAGCTTCAAAGATGTATAAGGGTATGAAACGTATTTCTGGTGGGCTGGAATGAAAAAGGATGTGATGATTATGTGTTGAGGTGTCTCACTTGTCAGAAGGTCAAGTTTGAGCACCGACGGCCTGGTGGTAGTATGGTGCAGCCAATGCCAGTGCCTGAGTGGAAGTTCCATGACATATCTATGGACGTCGTGGTAGGGCTTCCGCCTACAAGGGGAGGTCTGAATTGATTTGGGTTGTGGTTAGACCGACTGACCAAGGTGGCTCGATTCATACCGATGAAGGACACCTGGAAATGGCTAAGCTTGCAGAGCTCTTCGACAGAGAGATTGTAAGACATCATGGGGTTCCGAAAAAGATTGTATCGACAGAGATACCAGATTCTTATCGAGGTATTGGAGATCCACACGAGAGGCACTGGGTACCGAACTGAAATTGAGCACAGCGTTTCACCCATAGACAGATGGTCAGAGTGAGCGCACCATCCAGACACTTGAGGATATGTTACGTGCATGTGCACTTGACTTTCAGACCAGCTGGATTGATAAGTTACATCTGATCGAGTTTAGTTACAACAACAGTTACCATGCTTCGATCAAGAGTCTCCCTTCCAGGCATTGTACGGTAGACCATGCGCACACCTTTATGCTGGGATGAGTCGAGTGAGACGGTCATTATAGGACCAGAGTATCTGGAACAGGTTCAGGCAGAAGTTCGCCAGATCCGGGCTAACATGAGAGCAGCTCAGGATTGACAGAAGTCGTACGTTGATGTGCGCAGACGTGACCTGGAGTTCGCGTAGGCGATCAGGATTTCTTAGGGTATCCCCCATGAAGGGAGTATTTATTAGTTTTGGCCAGAAGGGCAAGTTGGGCCCGAAATATGTGGGTCCTTATGTTGTGACGGAGCGGATCGGCCCGGTAGCTTATAGACTTGATTTACCCGCCGAGCTGGGCAAGGTACATGATGTATTTCATGTGTCCAGTTGAAGAAGTATATGTCTCATCCGTCTCATGTGCTTCAGCCTGAAAGGATAACCTTAGAGCCGACCATGCGATCAGTGGAGACTCCCGTACAGATTCTGGATACTAAGATCGAGACACTCGCCATAAGTCTGTGAGACTGGTGAAGGTCCTCTGGTCTAACCAGGACGTTGAGGAGGCCACTTGGGAGCTGGAAGATAAGATGAAGGCGGAAGCACCCGTCATTGTTTGCTTTTAGTGTTATATGTATAGGGTACGGGCGACCCTTTTAAGGGGGTAGAGCCGTTCGGTTATGGTTGTGTGCGACATGTATAGTATACATTGTCTATGTTATGTTACAGACCGTTGTGTCTGAATGTATTATGTGGTTTGGACCTTGAGTCCGTTGTGGTGTAAGTATGATGGTAGTGTTGGTAATGATGTTTTGGAAGGATTGTGTTATAAGATTTTCCCCGTGTTCCAATATTAAGATATGTGGGAAGTGTGAACTTTGGGACAAGTTTTTTAAGGGGGTAGATTGAAATACCCCAAACCTTAGTATGTTGTTAAACATTAAAACATGATTTATTAAGACAAGAAATGTCTTAGAAACATTAGTAAACAATTAAACCTTAAAGAACACAATTAAATACCTTAAGGTCAATAAGGGCTAAAATGTGCTCTAAGCTTGGAATAAGCTTGGGTAAGACCTAATGAACTTACCAAGACCTTATTATATGTTAATGAACATATTAAATCAATTACCAAAGAAAACCAAGCTTGAAAACAGTTTAAAACACAAAATGTGCTTAAGAAGTCTTAAAGCACATTTTTGAAAAATTGTCTTGTAAATGAGTTTTGAGTGGCTAAATGTCCAACATTACTCTTAAATATATGTGTACTATATAATATCACATTTGGGTGGCTATATCAATGGGAAATCAAAAATTTCACTTCTATGTGCCTTGTTTTTATGAATAGTGATTTTTATAAGCTAGTTTGTAACATATGTTGTATAAGTAATTAAATTGACAAACAAAGACTACTAAAGTACCCTCATTGAATATAGGGGGCCGGTTTTCTAAGTGTGGGACTCACCACTCTTAGTTAATATGATAAGTAAATAAAGAAAACTAATTAAGCTACTTTTTACTTTATAAGAAACAAATATCTTCTTAAGCAAATTCTATCTTCATTCTCATTTCCCTCCTCCATTTCACACGGTTCAAAACTCCATCTCCTTCCTTCTTGCTGCTCTCTCACGGTAATACTCACCACCACCATTAAAACTCTAGCTTTGACCTCTTTGTAAAATCTAGCTCACTTGTCCAAATCAAAAACAAACACCACCAATCTCTTCCTCTCATCAAGCTCTTCATTCCTATCTTCTCAAAACTTCAAGAGCCCATTTCGGTGCCATGGAGTTCCACCATTGAAGGAGCTTGAGCTTGTATTTCTACATATTATTACTCTCCTTTGCTTCTAGGTAAGGAATCTCAAAAAAAAAACTACATTTCCTTCATGTTTTTGCCTTGACCGAAAATGTACATGATGGAGCTCTTTGTGTGACTTTGTTCTAGCTTCATTCCAACTCTTCATGGACTAGGTGGAGTCCTCTCTTGATATATATTCAAACTCTCTTCAAAGATCAAGGTAAAACAACTACATTAATGTTTTTGAAACAATGTAAAATTAGGGTTTACAATGAGATGAAGCTTATAGCTTGAATACTCATTATAATGTTGTATTATTGTTTAGAACTTGACAAGGAATCAAATACCTTACCGTTTTATAAGGAAACAAGAAAGAAGTGTTTGGAAAAGAGGTAAATATACTAACCTAATGTTGTTTTAATGCCTTAGGAGAAATGAGCTATAATGCTTGTTAAAACTACCTAAAGAGCAAAAGGTGAATGACCTAGTAAATGTTCTCAAGGAGACTAGTAAAAGAACATATGTCTTGTTGTATGTATTTGCAGGTCAAAGGCATATATATTGTGGAAATTCAGTGTTTATGATTTAAGCACTTTAAGGGCCTAAGAGCCATGCATTTTAAGGGCCTAAGTGCCATGCAATTAAAGTTATGCATTATATTTTAATGTAGTGAGATTTGAGTGAAGTTTTGTGTATGAGAGTGTTCTTGGTGTTCTTAGTGTTCTTGGGTGTTTAAAGGTGAAAAAAACAATGTGCTTGGTGTAACAAAATGCTAGGAAAACCTATGTCGAAATTTAGGAAATGCATAGGGAGTTCAAGATGTTTTAAAGGAATTTTGATGAACTAGGAAGTGCTCTAGAGCGTAACAAGGACTTAGGCATGATCTTGAGGTTTTAGTATGTACCAAAGTCATTTTGGACTTAGGTAAAGACTTAGGCAAACTTTGGTAAAATAAGGAGAAAGTGTGAACTTGAAAAAGGATTTCAAGAAATGACATAAGGAGTTGATGGTAAGAAATGATGTTTGAAAGATGATGTTAAAATGAAGAGAAAGTTTTGGGATAGTAGTTATCATAGGTATGAATCACCACTTGGAGACTAGGAGAAAACATTGTAAGTGTTAGGAATTTTGTGAAGATATAAGTAAAGGCTTAAGGAATTAGAAAATGAGTTTTATGAGTGTTTAAGGATGTCTTAAGGTGTTTGAAGTGCCCAAATGAGTAGGGGGGGGGGTATTAGGTTATATGGGGTGAAGTTTGGAGTTGAATGTGAAAAGGAAAACAAGGGTCTGGGGCAGACCGAACTTGCGACCGAACTTGCAAGTTTGGTCGAGCCCAGTTTACCCTGCGAGAATTGGCTTCTGGAATGGACCGACCTTGGGGACCGAACTTGCAAGGTCGGTCGGGCTTGTATTTGTGTACGGATTGAGTTACTGGAATCGACCGAACATGGGACCGGACTTGGCAAGTTCGGTCGGGCTAAATTTTCAAAGGAAGAAACTCTCGGGAATAGACCGAACATGCGACCGAAATTACAAGGCGGTCGGAGTAGTAGAAAATTTTGACAAATGTGTTCTGGAATCGACGAAACTTGGGTAAGTTCGGTCGGTAAGGTCGGTCGGACCTAAACTTGTAAAAAAAAAAACAGAAAAGAATGTGACTTATGTAGTTAACCCTAGGGGGTATAATGAAGGTAACCTAGGGTAAGTAGACATTAAAACATGTCATACAATCATGTTAAATACTAGTAAGTTTGAAGTTAAATAAATAATTAACCGACGTTATTAACAATGTATAGGAGTGACCTACGGAGGAAATCAATCGAGGCAAGGACCAAGGTATGGTTTCTTGCAGTCTGTTGTCTACCGGTTTACACGGCTTGGGGTTGTTTGTTTTTCTGAGTGTTAGACCTTATAAGAATTAAGGCATGAAAAGAGTTTACAGTTGTTATACATTATGATGTTGTAATGTTGTGACTCCTTCCCTTGGTGGTCTAACAAGCCCTAAATTTGCTTGTATGTGACTTAACAAAATATGTGTGACCACTATCAAGTGCTAATCGGGGGGGGGGAGTGAGGAGTCCGGTATGTTCCGGCCACGCGTGTGAGGACGGGAGTCGATGTCATATCCGGTTCGGCTCTCTTGGTGTATGTATGGGTTGTATTCCAATTTGGTCTCAACCTTCCTTAGCTTATCCAAAGCTAGTTTACTCACTCACGTCGGGCCACAGGGGCATACAAATGTTGTTTCGGTGTGCTTGGGATTACTATATCCGACACACCTTGGGTTTAAGTTAACCGTTCGATATAACTGGACGGTAGCGAGGTTGGTAACGAGCTTAGCATGGGATTGGCAATAATCTCTAGGCTCACTATGTATACTAACTATGGTGGAAGGATTCCTTGTGTGAACCGATTTATGGTGTTATATTGTTGTGGTGCTATGCAATTCCCTTGCTATGCTATGGTATATATATGTTGGAAGTTTTAAATGAATGCCATGTTATCATGACAATTGGTTGCGCGTATCCCGGTAGCCGATGGGCGCGCGTTAAACATACCAGCAAAGGTTGCTGACCCCCTCGGGGGCTCCATTATTTATGCAGGATGAGGATCGAGGATCGAAGAAGCGGAGTGGCTCTAGATCCTAGGTCGTTGATGTACTTTGGTTATTTTGGTTGTTGAGCCCGGGATGCGCCTGTGCTCCCGAGGCATTACATTTTAGTATCGTTTGTTAAACAGTGGTGGATGTTAACAGTTGGTAGTTGTGATGTAAATTAAATACTCGGTATTGTTGGCTAATATATATGTAGATGTTAGGATCTATGCTCGGGAGTCTGATCATCAGACGATACACTTGTATTATTCTGCCTAGTTAACCACGTGGGTGGTTAACGGCGTTGTAACACCAAGCGTTTAATTATTGTTTGGTTGGTTATTTCCGCTGCGATTTCAGTAGTTGGTAGGGGCGTTGTAGGGGTGTTACACTTAGTGTGTATACCGTACAAGTGTACGTGACTTATGTTGTGCATAGCACAAATAATTTGTTGATGATGATTGGTGCGTGTGCTACGTAAACATACGCATTCATTCATGGTTTAATTGTGGTAATTGCGCACAGAAGATGCGAATACCATTGTGATAAGTGTGTTTATTGTTAACAGTTGTGTGTGATAGTACAAGTGTGGGGAGTAGAGAAAACTCCCGGGGGAACAAAAACCCGACAGTGTACAAATGTGAAACAGTGTGTTGTATTTTGAAAATATATGTGTATATATATATATATAGTGATTCATGAAAGGGTATGGAAAACCGACATAGAAACTGGTGAGAATAAGATTCCCTAGGTAACAATATTAAAGTGAATGGAAATAACTGATAGACGAAGTTCTATCCCTTGGAGATGTTATGATCATGACTAGAATGATTTAAAAGATAGAAAATTGGAAATGAGTGATTTATTTGATGCTTGAAAATGAAGTGGGAGGTGTAAACTTGATTTGCATGCGATCAAGGGAAGTCGAACACAAATTGGGGTGGAAGGATAGTTCGACACTGATGCTGATCACATTAGGGTTGAATGATTCTTGAAGCTCCCCTTAAGTGGCCACAAATAACCACGCTAAGAAAAGAAGCAAAGAGCATAAGTTGGACTTGAAGTTGTATGTGTTTTCAAAAGGATTTTGAATTGGTATTTATAAAACGTCGATAGATACTTTACATAATTAAAGTTCTCTTACTTAACCCACAAGGAAAAATTTCAAATTTATGTGATTGATTGAATCTCCCAAAGGAACGTGGACGGAAGGTGTCCATCGCGACCGGGTTCTGCAGGATCACAGTGTATATCAAAGATATTTTTTATTGCTATACATGCTATGACATGTTGTGTGGTATGTGTAATAAATATTATTTTGACCTTGAGTTCCAAAAGTGTATGTTATCAAGACCTGTGTCTAAATGTTGTTATGTTACCCAAGACCAGAGAGTCTAAGGGTGTTTGTATGTGTAAATGTTGTTAAGATACCCGGACCATTGAGTCCGAGGTTATCATGTGAATATGTTATGTTATGTATGGATGTGAATGTATTACCCGGACCATTAAGTCCAAGGTGTGATGTAAAATATGTTTCGTTATGGAAGTTTATTTCCAAGTGATTCCTGTGTTCTAATCTAATGATGTGGGGAAGTGTGAACTTCGAGGACGAAGTTCTTTTAAGGGGGGTAGATTGAAATTCCCCAAACCTTGATATGTTGTTAAACATTTAAAATATGGTGTAAAGGCTAAAAAGTGCCTTAGAAAATCAGTGAACAATTTAAACCATAGTAAAATGCAATAAAGCACTAAGATACAGTTTGAGCAAAAAAAAAAAAAATGCTCTAAGCTAGGAGTGAACTTGGTTAGGACCCAAAGAGCCTACCAAGACTTAATAATATTCAATATGATTTAATAAGGCTAATTAAGTCCTTAGGAAACTTTGGTAGACAGTTAAACCAATCAAAACACAAGAATATACCTTAAAGTCAATAAGAGCAAAAATGTGCTCTAAGCTTGGGATAAATTTGTATAAGACCTAATGGTCATACCTATACTTTATAAATATGTTAATGAACATATTAAATCAATTACCAAAGAAAACCAAGCTTGAAAACAAGTTAAAACACAAAAAGTGCTTAAGGAGTCTTAAAGCACGTTTTTGAAAAATTGTCTTGTAAATGAGTTTTGAATGGCTAAATGTCCATCATTACTCTTTAATTAACATGTGTACTATATAGTATCACATTTGGAAGTCTATATCAATGGGAAATCAAAAATTTCACATCTATGTGCCTTGTTTTAGTGAATAGTAACTAAAATAAGATAGTTTGTAACATATGTTATATTAAGAAATTAAATTGGCTAACAAAGACTAAAATACCCTTGTTATAATAATAGGGGCCGGTTTCATAGTGGTGACTCACCACTCTTGTTAGTTTGTTAAGTAAATAAAGATGACTCTAAGTTACTATTTACTTTATTATGTAAATATCTTACAAAAGCAAACTTACCTTCATTCTCTCTTTCCTTCTTGCATTCCCACCGTCTCCAACTCCATCTTCTTCCTCTCTTTCACGGTAATACTACACCACCACCATTAAACTCCATCTTTGACCTTGTAATTCCTAGCTCACTTGGCCAAATCAAAAACAAACACCACCATTCTCTTTGTCTCATCAAGCTCTTCATTTCTATCTTCTTAAAATTCCAAGAGCCCCATTTCGGTGCCATGGAGTTCCACCATTGAAGGAGCTTGAGCTTATATTTCTACATATTATTGATCTCCTTTGCTTTAGGTAAGGAATCTCAAAGAAAAAATAATGTTTCCTCCATGTTTGTATGATGTCCGAAAATTCACCTCACAATGGTGTCATTACCTTGCTTGTTTTAGCTTCATTTGAATCTTCCAAGGGCTTGGTGGAGTCCTCTCTTGATACATATCCAAGCTCCCTTTCCATTCCAAGGTAAAACAATCATTTTAATACCTTAAGATAATATATGTAACTAGGGTTTACAATGAGATGAGCTTAAAGCTTGTATACTCATATATCATTTGTATAATGCTTAGAAGTTGACAGCAACTAAAAGCCTTGCCAATTTAGTCAAGGAAACAAGAAAGAAGTTTGTGAGGAAAAGAGGTAAATGTGCTAACCTAATGTGGTTTAAAGTCTTAGGAGAATGAGCTTATATTGATTATGAAAATGATTTAAGGAGCCAAGGGAAAATGACTTAGAAGAATGCTCTCAAGGGCTTAGTAAAAGGCATATGTAATTGTTGAGTGTATTTGCAGGTCAAAGGCAAATACAATGTGGAAATTCAGTGTTTATGATTTATGCATCTTAAGGGCCTAAGAGCCATGTATTTAAGGGCCTAAGTGCCAAGCAATTTAAGTTATACACTATATTGTGATGTAGTGTAGTTTAAGGTTTAGGGTGTGTAAAGAACATTCTTTGTGAAGATGAGTGTCTTGGATGGTTAAAGGAGGAAAAACAATATGTTTGTGTGTAAGGAATGTGCATTAAGTGATTAAGTGTTTTTGGTTGTAAAAGGGGTGAAAACCTAAGTGTTTGAATGTGAGAATACTCTTGATGGATATTAGGTGTTCTTGGATGTCTAATGGTGAAAATACGTGCTTTGTATAACAATGTGCTAGAAGAAACCCATGTCAAAATTTCGATGATGTATAAGAAGTTCTAAGTGTTTAAAAAGAGTTTTGGTGAGTTTGGAAGTGTTGAGAATGATTAAATGTTTTACAGGGAAGAGAAAACATGTATTAAGGTGTTTAAAGTGCTACAAGGATTTAGACATTGTCTTGGAAGTTCTAGAAATCAAATGAGTGTTTTGGGACACACCAAAGTCATTTCGGAGTTGTTCTAGGACTTAGGAAAACCTTGGAAAACAAGGAGAAGGAATAAACTTGTAAAAGGACTACAAGGATGACATAAGGAATTTAGTTGTAAGAAAAGATGCTTAAGAGTGGATGCTCAAATGGAGAAGAAATATTATGGTATAATGGTTACAATAGGCATGAAACACCACTTAGAAACCTAAGGGGATACTATAAGTGTTAGAGATTTTGGCGGAGGAAATTGGTTAAGTGTTTAAAGGCTTGGAAAATGAGTGTTTGGCTGTCCGAACATCCGTCCAGACATGGACATTCGGACAGGCCCTGTTGCGTAAAAATTCTCAGAGTCTCGAACTGTGTCCGAACTTCGGAAGTCCGGACACAGGTTCGGACACATGCGATTTACTTTGAAATTTCCCTCGACCCATGTCCGTACTTGCGAAGTCCGGACACATGTTCGGACATGTGTCGTTTCTAGTTTAAGTCACGGCTTGCGTCCGAACTTGGGAAGTCCGGACACAAGTTCGGACATGCCACTGTTTTGGCCAAAACTGTTGTTTAAGATTAGGAAAAGTTGTCTAAAAATGGTGATTAGTTAGTAATGATGATATGAGGTTATTTAAGGACATGTTAAGTGAGTTATAATGATAATTTAGTGGGGGAAAACATGTACTAAAATGTAAAAGTAAAATAAGTTAAGATGTGAAGTTATGAACTAAGTTAACGGGGATAAGTTATAAGCATTAGACATTAAACAATCATGTCACCCCGATGTTAATAAAAGTACGTGTACTGTTTTCAGTTGTTCGTGAATTGCTCGAGGAACATAAGTGGCCATGATAAAGTGGACTCTGGTGACAGGTATGGTTTTCTTGCAACTGTGTCCTACGGATTACACCGGCTTGTATGGCAATGTGTTTTTATGTATGTTTGCCACGTTATAAGATAAATCATGAAAAGAGTTTACAGTCGTTATTGTTGTTGTGTGTTTACGTGCCGATATCGGTAATCTCGAATGCGCTTGAAGGGCTAGTAACCACTATTAGGTAAACGTAAGAGAACGGTATCCGGTGTGATAACGTTTCCGACCTAAGGAACGTTCTAACCACGGCTATGCGTGAGTTAGTCATGTAATGTTTGTGTGTGATGTCTGTGTGTCAATGTATGACCCTCTCTTCCCTTGTGTGTGTCTAACAAGACTTAACCCAATGTTTGTGATTATTATTAAGTTCAACGTTGAACTTCTAACAAGTGCTAACGGGGGAAGTGAGGAGTCCGGTCTGTTCCAGCCACGCGTGTGAGTATGGGGGTGTTGTCATATCAGGTTCGATCCTCTCTGTATGTTATGGTTGTTCCAATTTGGTTTCCAACCATCCCTTTAGCTTAACCAAGGCTATTTTACTGACTCACGTCGGGCCACAGAGGCATACTATGTATGTTTGTTCGGTGTGCTTGGATCACTATATCCGAGACACCTTGTGTTAAGTTATCGTTCATTTAATGAGACGGTAACGAGTATGTAACAAGCTTATCATGAGACTGGCAACATTCTCTAGGCTCACAGTGAATTAACAATGTTTGGGTCGGTTCCTAAGAGAACCGCTCTCGTTATGTTATGTGTTGTTGATGTAATGCAATCTCTATTGTGATGTTGTTATGTGCACGTTGAAACGTGGAAAGTGTTGTTATGTGTGTTACGTTGGATGTATGTTATATGTTGTAAAATGTGGAGTATGTGGATCATGGATATGAATCCCAGTTTGTGATAAAAGGCGTTTAAGGATAACCCGATTAATGGGTAAGTGTCGTCTATTAAGGAAGTAGCTCTATTAGAGGGAGAAACACTCTAGGGGTAATGAATACCATGAGTGACCTATCAAGTTTGGATATATTATCTGTTTGTTGAGCCCATTGAGGCGGAATGATACGTGTTGTGTGTTTTAAGTTACATGCATGATTTAAATATAATCAACCGCATGCTAAGACGACAATTAGTTGTGCGTGGCCCGGTAGCATGTGGGCTGGGATTACCATACCAGCAAAGGTGCTGAGCCCCTTGGGGGCCACCCTTTCTCTTCTTTTCCTATTTCAGGTACAGAGTGCTGGAAGCCATTCAGAGAGTAGGACGGGGTAGTCGTTTGTACATGGGTAATCATTTAAATTGTATATGTACTATAGGTGTAGTAAGACCGAAATTGTTATCGGCATTAGTTTGTGAATACTCGGTACAGTTGGAAGGTGTATGTTGTTTCTATTGTTAATGGAAGGGTCAGTAATGTGTAGTCGCTCGAGAATCTAGTCCATCAGACCGGTACAGTGTATATGTAATAGCCTTGTTAGCCACGTGGGGGTAACGGCGTGTAACACCAACGAGTTAAGTGATGTGATGAAGTTGTTTTTCCGCTGCAGTTTAATTGTAAGTATGTTAATGTTGGATGGGGTGTTACACACACCTTTAGACCAAATATACTATAAGTCACTATATGACACATAATTATAGTCACATGTGTACAATCGTGTCACAATATTAGCTAATGGAAAAATTCAAACTCCCTCCAAATGTTGCCATCCGGCTGCCAGCAAAAGAAAGAGAAAGAAAAAACAAGGAACACCATTAGAAACATAAATTAGTGTTAAAGTACAATTCAAGTACAAAAGAACCTACCTCTCCTTACCCTTTCGAAGCCGTTCAACTCCCCTTTCCTTTCTTATTCACGCCAGTCCCCTCCTTCTCTGTACGCCAGCATCACTCCCTTCCCTTCTTGTTTTACTCCCGGATAGCAGCAACAATTAACAAAGGAAAAAGGCATACCAAAGCTGGTAAAAATCCTCATTCTTCTTCCTTCTTTCTTACGGTTCTAGCAGAATTTTTCTGCACTTTTACAGCTTCCTTCTCCCCTTATTATAGCAGCAACAACTACAAGCAACAAATACACATTAATTCCCCCTCTCATTACAGCTGGGACAGCAAGAACAAACAGAATAGCAAGGTAAAGTAAACCAATCCCTTCTTCCATTTTTTTCTTTCTCACGGTAAGCTCCTTAGTTTTACCAGATTTTTTTCTAGAGCATCCTCCTACACCATTACAGTCTTTCTCCTCCTCTTTGACAATAGCAATAGCACATAAAAACCCACAAACATTTTGGTTTACGATACCCAAAGGAGCAGCATCAAAAACAATGTATAAAACTACTTCCTTTCCCTTTTTTCTTTATGGGTTCTACCCCTTCCTCACTAGATTTTCCCCCATCATTATCACTACTACACAGCTCTTCATGAAAAAAAAAGAATCCCCAGATTGAACTTCATTTTCAGATTACAAATAGCAAGCAAACAACAACAAAACACCAAGGTAAAACACCCTCCTTCACCTCCTTACTTTCGGTTTTTTGGGCATGTGAAATAGCCACCTTTCCTCATTGATTCTCCATGATTTCCAAGGTGAAGTGTAGGATCGGGTGGCTAACTCAAACCAACACAAGGTGTGAGTCTAAGAGTTGGTTTGACTCAGTCGATCATTTAAGGATAAGAAACACTTTGGGACGTAGAGGCACTCAATCGAACTGGTTAAACTAAGTGTGTGGAACACTTAAAGAAACTGAAACATATTTACGTTTAAGAGATAGACAGACTATGGAACTCAGCAAGATACACAAATAAGCTATTTTATTCTCTGGTCAAAATAGAATAACTTACAAATGCCCACTAAGTAGAAGAGATCTACTTAACTGTTTTTCACTCACTCACCCAATACACTTTCTGATCAGCTCAATGGTAAGTGTAGTAAAACTAGGATCTTCCTAAGCAGAGTCTATCTAGATGCACTAACTAATTGGTATGTATTCTCTCTCTGACTTACAAAGACAATTTCTCTCTCTCTCTAATCTTTGGAATGTTTCTCAATGAAACTAGTTATTACAATGCTTATTTATACTAGCATTAGAAACAACAGGTCAAGGGAGTTAGTTCCAAAATTGTCAGAACTAACTTAGCGGGCAACGTCCTCGGGTGGGCTTCTGACTTGGGCCGTGAACTTCGGATGTGACTGGGGTGGTTGCATGACCGTTGGAGCGTTGAAAGATTCACGAGTCCGTTCCTAAGTTTTCGCAACAGCATGGAAGAGTCTGTGATGTTCCCTTAGTTGTGTGGACTCTCTTGTAGTAGCTAGTTCTTTGTGTTTGGCGAGGATGATTGACTTGTCGAGGTGATAGGTTTCTGCTTCTCTGCAACACTTTAATTTTTCAACAGTTTCCCCCTTGTTGCTGATGATAGCAAACCTCGTGAATCCCGATTGAGTCAATCCAGAAAAAGAACAAAAACACAAAGGACTAGGGGAACCGACCCTGTCGAAGTTCCCCCTTAATAATAGTATTGGAGTCCAGAGACTCCATTGTGGTTCCCCCTTAATCGCAGAGGGACTCCAGGCAAGTAACATAGCAGATAGTAGACAGGCTTTATAACGGGCATAAAAAGGCATAATATTGGAAGAAGTTAAAGCACTAGACCACACAGTATAGCATCAAGAATTCGAAAGCAGTTCAAAAAACAGCAAAAGAGTCGCCCGTACACCAGACGGGATTCACCACTTCCTCCTTTTGCTTTCATCAGAGGGAGCCCATCAGTCAGACAGAGTTAGTCAGAATATTCACAAACAAACCAGCACACAGTGTTTAGAACTTAAAACAACCTAAGTCCTAACACTACGCACACACACACCATAGCTAAGGGTCGGGGTGGGGTTAATGGTAGCTTGGATGTCAATGAGGTGGTCTTGCAAAGCCGTCATAGCCGTCTCAATCCCAGTTAGTCGGTCCATCATCTGCAAGTGGCTCTGAGTCAGCTCTGCTGCCTATGCGAGGAGTCTCTCGACTTTCTCCAAGAGTTGTTGAAGAGTGTCGTGAGGGACTGCCTCTTGAGAAGTCGATGGACCTGTCGTCATTGGAGTTGGTGTGGAGGCAGCAGCTTGGATTTGTCGATGGAGGTAAGCCGATTCAAATAGCGGAGATTAATGGTGTCTACCTCGTCGATGGACTCCGGCGTAGATGTTGCCAGGGGTACCTGAAAGAATTTTAAAATGCGGGGCAGCCAGAACACATATCCTAGAGAGTGTTTGGGGGGTATCGACAGACTGGGCCAAATGATGGAGAATAATTTGGGCCAGATTGAGTGGGTGACGGTTTATGATGCAGTACATGATGGTGAAGTCCAAACAGTTGACCATGAGATTTCCTTCTTTTCTGGGGATGATATTTTTGATGACAAGGATGTGTAGGAGTTGGTGGAGTATGGAGAGGTCGCCTCGGGGATTAGGGAACCCACTTTATTCTTGGAAGAGAAAAAGTGGTAGAGTTTGTTTTGTGGGACCTAGGGGATTTCTGGGAGGGCTCCTTTTTCATAGAATGTCAGACCAGTATGAGGGACTCCAAGAATCTTAGATAGCTTCTCAAGATCGAAAAAGACGGGAGTAGAGTTGACAAAGGACTGTGTGACACCGTTTCTAATGACAAGATTTTGATAGAAGTCAACAGAGTCTTGGGGATACCACTCATTTACCTCACAGAAAAGATGTTTCCACCCCTGAACTTCTAGCATTGTGACCAACTCCCCTAGGTTCATAGATAGGGCCCAGAGTAGTCTAGAAACTTACCCCTAACAATATTTCGCTCCGCAGCAGGGTCACAGAGCATGTAGCATTGGGTGAAGGGGTCTATCTTTGCGCTTCGATGCTGCGGCTTGGGCGGTTTCTGTATTCTGGTGGAGGTGGCATCAGTTGATGTGTCGTGGCTGTTGGTGGGCAGCTCTTGGACTGGGGAAGACTCACCGGAACCGGAGGAGGCTGGTTGGGCCTTGACTGATGATCTTAGGACTCGTTTGACTGTGGGACGGGTTGTGGGTTGAGCCTTTCGTTTCTAGGTTTGGGTTTCAGAGATCGGGAAGGAGTTGGGGTTGCCAATTTTTCATGAGATTCTTGTGGGGTGGGTGTTGGAGATTTTGGGGGTTAAGATTGCGGGGTGGGTCAACGGCTTGGTTATCGGAAGTGGGGTTTGGTTGATGAAGTGGTGGGGATGGTGGTTTGGTTTGGAGTGGGGTGATGTCTTCGATATCCGTTTCAAGAATATCTGTCTTGGTGGCAGATGGAGGTGTAGGTTGTTGGGAAAGTGTCATGGGTGGAATGTGGTGGTGTAGCGGTGTGTGTGGGGGATGAGGTGGTCATGTTTTTGTGGGAGAGTGAGTGGTGGTGGTGGTGAGTGGGGATGGATTGGGTTTGCCATGGACTGAAGATACACCTGAAGGCGGAGAGGATCTTGGAAAATTTTGGCAGGAATGTTGATGCCGTTAAAGTTAATGCCCGCCATTTGGAATTTGTTATAGCTTTGGGTAAAAAGGGAATGTGAGTGAGAGAGACAGAGTTGGGTGATGGATGATATAAAGGCGGAAGTGACTGGCGGAAGTTGTAGAGATTTCGTGTGTCAGGCGAGAGAAGTTAGGGGGCACGAGATCAAGGGCATAGATTTCGGCGGAGCGGGTGTGGATAGTTGACGTGTATGTGTAGCGCTAGGTGCATAGAGTTATTTAAGCAAGGAAACACAGTTCAGATTCATGTGCAAACAGAGACAGACTCAGTGAGACATAAGGGCATACCTACTGACAATTGCGGTAGGGGCAAGGAGATGCGACCGTCTAGGTAGACGGAGTCAATCTAATTACTGACCAAAGTGCTTCAAATCGTGCTGTGGATAGGGGTTTAGTGAAGATATCTGCAAGTTGATCTTCTGTGGGCACAAAGTCAAGTTGAATGAGCTTTTTCTTGATGCAGTCTTTCAAGAAGTGAAAACGGATTTCAATATGTTTGGTTCTTGAGTGTTGGACGGGGTTTTTGGATATTTTGATTGTGCTTTCTATTCTTGGGTAGCATGATAATCTTGAAGTTTAATACCCCGGATCTAAAAATCGTGATTAAATTACTCTAATATGATTATTAAAGGCCTAATGGTGCCTAAAGAGTCTTGGTAAGGGAAATAAAACCAAAAGAAAAGAGAAAACGCGTAAAACGTGAAAAACGCTAAAACGCACATTAAATAAGTATAAGAGATATATGATCTCGTTAGGGTCCGAGATGGATTCCTAAGGCTTAGTTAGGCCTAATTAGTATACGGGAGTGATTTCCGTAGAAACGGATCCAAATAATGGATTAAAACGCTAACAGAGTTTTAAAGCACGTTTTTCAAGGAAACCTGAGAACGTGGCTTTAAGTGGTCAAACGGAACCGTAAAAATTATGGTTGACTATATAACTATAATTAAGTATTAATGGAAGCTTAATAACCATTAAAAATAAAGAAATGAGAAAAATCTGAAAACACGGCCCAGTTATTGAATAGTGCCAAACCGGGTAAAATAACGAGCGTTTTTCTGTCAGAAACCGAAAAAACGCTCCAGCTTACTTAATTGGTGGGGGCCGGTTTTTAATAGCATCTCACACACACCCACACACTAAGCTAGTAATATAGAAAGAAAAGAAAAAGAAAGGGAAAAGCAAATAGTGAAAAGTGGACTTATACCCCACTTTACTCTCTCTCTCCTCATTCTTTCCATTCCCCACCATGAGACTCCCCCTCTCTTCCTCTCTTTCCTCTCTTCTTCCTCCTTGAACGATTTGAGCTACAACAAGGGGACTCCCATGGCTTCTCCAACTTTCCTCTCATGACCAAGCTACACCCAAGCTCCAAACTCAAAAATAATCACATATTTGTGATCCTCTCATCACCCGCTATCATTCTCTCTTGTCAAAATTCGAAATGGATGAGTTTAATTTTCGAGGGTGTTGCCCATTTGAGGAGAAAAACACATAATCTTGAAGCTTGAAGCTTCCTCTTTCTATCAAGGTAAAAATATCCATGAAAAGTCTTGTTTTCTCCATCTTATACCTTGGCCGATTTTGGTCTCTAATGGAGCCTTGTTTATTCTCTTTTATAAGCATTGTTTCAATCCCTAAAAGCTTGGAGGGAGTTACTCTTTGATTCTTGACCAAAACCCCATCTTAGGGTTTTAAGGTAATTACCCATTTTAGAGCTTTAAGCATTTCTAATTAATGAGCTTAAGTGTTTCTACTTGAACTCATTTCTTGCCTTGAATGTTGATTTGGAGATGGGCAATTCCATGGCCTTTGGCCGATTTCCAAGCAAGAGAAAAGAGAAGAGGAAGAAGTAGAGTGAAAAGAAGAGAGGCTTGTGAACAAGAGGTAAATAACTACCTTGGAGCCTAATATAATGTTTCTAGAATTGGGAAGGGGAAATAAAAGAATGAATGAACCCAAATGTATATTGGAAAGTGATTTGTTGAGATGAGGAGAGTTGTGATAATAATGTGCTTGTATAGAAATAATACAAGTGAGAAAACATTTGTGAAATAAAATGTTTGAATTATGAGCCATGCACTTTATGGATTATGCATTATGTTGCATTTGGAGAATTGATGAGTTTTATGTTATGTGTGTGCTGGTAGAACCCTTGTGGGTTTGGCTAGTTTTAGGATGAATTATGTGAAGAAAGGAGTGTTGGGCCATGTTAGGAAAGTAGCCAAGTTATGGCAAAATTTGTGTAGAAATCTAAGTGGTTTTAGTGGTATTTTGAGAGATGAATAACCTAGGGTTAGCTAGGTATGTTAAGAGATTGTTTTGGGTTAGAAAACCACCTTGGGGATGCTTTCTTAAGCATAGAAGAGATGCGCAAAATCTGTAGCATAAGTGCAACAAAACTGTTGCATGTGTGAAGGAGAAGTAGGGAAATTGTGTAAGAGGATTAGTGAATTTAGTAATGGATTTGGTGGATGAACTAAGGTGATTTAGAGGGCTTAATTAGTGCTAAATCATGTTAGGATGTATGTAGGAAGATTGGGGAAGAAATGGGTAAGAAAGGAAATGAAAAACAAGGTCTGTAGCAATGTTCTGCTACCGACCGAACCAGAGGCTGGATCGGTCGGTGTGGGTCGGTCGGGCTTAAGCAACGAAAAATAAAAGCACTGGAACGGATTGACCCAGGAGCCGTGAGTCGGTCGGACTTGAATTCTCGGTTGTCAAAGTTTCTGACTTCGACCGACCAGAGGTTGGGTCGGTCGGTGGGTCGGTCGGAGCTTAGACAACGGGACTGAATCTTTCGGTAATGGACCGACCCAGAGGTGTATGGGTCGATCAGAACAGTTCTCGGTCGGCCGGGACAATTTCAGAGGACGGAAACTTAATGGAATGGACCGACCCAAGGGTTGGGTCGGTCGGTGGGTCGGTCGGCCCTAACTTATATAAAAAAAAGTAACATAGTAATCATATGTATGTATATATATGTAGGTATGTACATATATAAAGGACTTTAGTAATATACCATTAATGCGACACCAATGGTAAGAAAGTAAGTATGTGAGTAGGAGAACAAGCATGAAAAGTAATTAAGTAGGTTGAGAGTATGAGAACATAGTAGTATACCAGGATAACGGGGTAAGTACGGGAGTAGTAATTATTTGTGTATCGTAAGAGTATAGTATTAATAATAATGCTGGAACATTATCAGTGGAACAAGTGTGAACCAAGGAACGAGGGAACACGTGGTAAAGCTAACTCCGATGAAAGGTATGATTTTTCTCACTACTCCGTGCCTAACCTTACGTTGATTTGTTTGTGTGTTTGTGTGCCGGCTTAATAAAGACTAAAGCATGAAAATAATCCATTGTTTGATTATGTATGCCTTGTTGTATGTTGAATGAGCTAACATACTTGTATGCCGGTGTGGTCTAACATAGAGTAAAGACCGACTCATAGTGAGTATCGCTTGGCTAGAGACCCATAGATCGGGTCGATGCTTATGATAATGAAAACGTGCAAACCACAAACTATCCATTAAAGTATAACGAAACGCAAACATTTGAACTCCCTAGTATGTGAGGAGATGTGCGGGTTGAGTAATTGCTCGATAACGGTTAGTAAACCATAATGACTTAATCCAGAAACAAATGAGAGTGGAAAGATAAGTGAACCTCTTTCAAGAGGATTAAAGATAGTTCGAAGATGTGAACTAGTAAAGAAGGTAAAAGATACCTAAGGGATTAGTAGCTCCCTTGCGAGACATGGTCGACCTCCTATTTGAGGATTTTACCCGATATAAGAAAATAACCGAAAGTATGAGTAAGTGAAACGTATGGGTAACTCTTAAAACCTAAGGTTAACCGAACTTGTGTATGGTTCCCCAAATCATTAGAAACATCGAGAGTGATGCTTCTAAAACACATCATGTTAATATAACGCCAAGAGAGGAGTGTATGGGAATGAGAGTAGTCCGAGAGTAGTCGGACCTATGTAAAAGAGTTAGGAACTAAGAGATAGTTCTGTGAGCTAGTTGAACCTTCCCACCATGCTAGACCCAGAGTAGGGTCGAAAAGGGGAAGTAAGACTATGCTCGAGAGCCATGAGTTTTGGCCTGAGAATGTATTAAGAGTAACAAGCGTGACGTAGGAGACCTGTAGCGTCTCGAGAATCTACAATAGCTTGAGTATAAATAACCCAAGAGTGTGGGTGAGATAATGAGTATAAGTAACCCGAGAGAATGGGTGAGTATAAAATGAGTAGCCCAAGAGAATGGGTGTGTATATGAATAAGTAACCCGAGAGAGCGGGTGAGATATGATGAGTAAGTAGGAACAAGGCTCAAGGGTATAACCTCAAGGCTAAGAGTAAACTGATACAACTAAAAACCTTGTTATGTTAGTTAGGAATTGTGTTCCGTGATTGGATGTAGATTCCTTGAGTAATACACATATATATTGTATTGCTATGATGCATGTTGTTTGACTAAAATGAACTCCATGTATATCCGATAAAAGTAGTCGGCGTACCCCGGTAGCGCTCGGGGTATGCGAATTTCATATGCAGCGTTAAGCTGAGCCCCTAGGGGCAACGTTTTTATTTCTCAGGTACACCGAAGATGTTACCGTTTGAGAGTAGGACGGGGTCAGTGGGTTGCATGGGTAGTTAGATTTAATTACTCATGTATTGAAAGAGGTGTAAGACCGAATATGTTGTCGGCATCCATATATTGTACACTCGGTATAGTAAAGAAATGAATTGAGCATTGTGTTGTATTGTGTAATCGGTTGTTCCAGTCCAGAGACGTTACTGTATGTGAGATAGGCCTGGGTTAGCCATATGAGGCTAACGGCGTTGTACCACCCTTCGTTGTAATAGAGATCCGCTGCGTGAGTAAGGGTAATTTGTGACAGATTAAGAGGTAATGACGTGTTTAACGGTTGGGGTGTTATAAAAACGGTATCAGAGCGAAGTATCGCTCTGATGACTGGAAATACCGAGCTTAGGAAATACCGAGGTTAGGAATTAGAGACTTAGGGGTAAGGGTTGAGTATGGCGTGAGAGATGCGCTAGATAGGAACTTCCAGCATGATCTTGATACCTACAATACCATACCCGCCCTCCACAAACCCCCGTTTTAAAAGTTCGGGAAAGAACGATAGAGAGTCGGGGAAACCCGAACTGGCACTTAATTAATTTCGATATGAACCAGAATCTGTCATGCGGTAGATCCCGAGGACCGGAAATCCCAGAGACGGATCCCGCTGGAAAGACAATAACCGCACTTAATGGCGAGAGATCGAACATCCTATTCCAAGGAGACTAGAATCTGTGGCAGCTTGGGACAACATGCCAGTCGCGAGTACCCGGTTGGCCGAGCAGCAGCAAGAAGGGAAGCACCAAGTGCAACAAGGCGGAATCGTGAGAAATAACGAAAACCGAGACATGTGTCTACGGACGCCATAGTTAAGTAATACCACTGATGATTTACTAACTGACTAAGAATCTAGTCAAGAGTGGGTACACCCACCCTGCCACACCCGAAGAGGTCGCAATACCTAATGGGCATAGCTTAGACAACTACGAGCAAACTACGGAGTATACCCAAATAGGACTACAGAAGTAGTGCCTAAATGAGTTAAACGTCGGTAACCACAGTAAAGACGTGGGAACGAGCAACGAGTAGAGCACAGAACTAAAGTGATTAAGGAACTCCGAGGGTGGAGAAGCACCTAAATGAATGACAGTCATGTCAAGATGAATGAGAAGCAACTCTAAGGAGCAGTTATCCAACTAGAGGATCAAGGAAGAGCCGACAAGGCTACCAAATATGACGTGAACGATACCGTGACCAGTATGAGTTAACCTAAAAAACCGCCTGTACGCGCACTTGCCACGGCAGTGCAGTATTAACAGGACTATTAAGAAGAGCTTTAACTAGCTACCAGTACTTAGCAAAGTACGAAGATGGCGAGAGGAGCCAATATAGCACCACAAACCCTAAGAATTCTATAACGAGACCTTAGAAAGGCCGAACGGCCTAACCATCGTATTAAGAACATACCGGTCAGCGAGAAGCTAGACTGGTAAGAAGTAACCGGCGACAAAGTGCCATGAAGATTCTACTTTCAAGACTCAAATTTTTCTTTTAAAACACAAAATTTTCCAAAAACCCCCAAATTTTCAAGCCAAACCAGAGAACCACGGTAAGTTATCATATAAGGATACAAGAGGAGTTGGCAGCAGAATACTTCACCTAGGCGTGTGACCGACACTACAAGTGTACACAACGAGACATGGAACGACCGCACTCCGAAGGAGCTTGCAGGCCTGACAGACCAATTATGAGTTAGTCGGGTATGTGGCAACGTATCAATAAGATACTCCATGTATGTATACAAGTAGAGTACGGAACACGGGAAGTAGCCCACTCCATACTATGGACGAAAGAGCCAATTCAGACCAGAACAATTGACTACCATGAATGATCACGGAGAAGAACCCAGGAAGATGACGGGTCTAAATATGTAGTGTTAAGAAGTGCGGGAAGCACAGAGTATTAAGTATAGACATTGGATATGTCTTAGGAATCAAGGAGGAAATACCTAATAACTGAAATGAATACCAGTGTAAGCAATAAGATGAATGCCTTAAATGATCATATCAATGTTTGATAAACGGGATAGGATTCCCACAACATACCTCACTGAGGAGAATAACGACCTGACCAAGAAGGTAAAGAAAGAATAAATGATCTACCCAATAATGGGAGACATTACAACCCTAAATGGGATAGTTTGAGAATATATGTAACCGCAAGACGGGGAAAGAAACTGAATATACCCATGAGTACAAGCCAGATGTAATGGCACAACTCAGTAACACCCAGGAGCAATCCGTGAAGGGTGCCAGAATCAACAGTAGTTGAACGAGATATCGTGTTGAGAACACAAGTGTTAAAGCGGACACTTGGGTAGAACCCAAAGGGATCCCACGTAACACGGGATACCCTATATTGCTAGAAGCATGAATTAATATCAAGTTATCTAAAAGGGCCTTCCATGTACGGAAGTGTGATGAGGCAACCATATCAAGAGCCCAGCAATACCTCCAAACCATTTAATGGAATACGGAGAAGAAGAAACCTATATAAACAACCGATAGAGCATGGCTCTAGGCAAGGTGGCTTGTAAGCCGGTAAACCACTACTATTCGTAGATTTAAACGTTGCAAAACTTGTGCATAAAGGCATCCCATAAAAAGGAATTGTGGAGAACGAACCACTACCTTAGAGTGGGGATACCACTTGATATTATGGGCCTAGAGAGTGGCAAATGCGTGAACCCTCCAGAGAAAGGCTACCACCTGAGTATGTAATGTGAAACTGCTAAAGCGGTGTGTAGTGATACTTGAGCATGTGTATATTGCCAAGGAGTTTATAAACACAAATAGTATGTAGAAAGGCTTTGATAGCAATGGAAGGAAACCGAGAGAGAGTAATCGGTTGAGAAGTAAACACAGTACGTGTGCAATGTGAATTGCAGAGTAAACAATGCGCAAGAAGCGCAGAGAGATTTAAAAGAGTAGCGAATTACATTGAGCCAAGTGAATGGCAAGCCATAGCATAAATTGCGCAAGTGCATGAGCAGAAGCAAAACTAGTAGTGGACGCCATTGTGTAAGCGAATGCTTAATGAGTAAGGAATGTAAGGACATGGTACGCAGTAAGCGACCATTGTAAGAGTATGGTCAGATGATGATTTGAAGCTGATGAGAAAAGATAGTAAAAGAGACATGTTCATTCCTATCTCATGGGTGATTTACTGCCAAGCGTTTACGCTTCTGCACTCTGTATGACTGAGTGTTTTGGTATTGCATTTGTGTGGTAATGATCTTATGGGATGGCTAGGAACTTGAGAATTGTCAACGGAACCTGTTGAGGGAGAATCTAGAGAAGTAGTAACGTGCGGTCGTTGGCCAAAGATGCACGAAGAATGTGGGTCGTAACCCACAGGTCCCAGGACTGATGAATGGTAAAGGCAGAGTAGTACGAATGAGGAATTCTTGTATAGAAACAAATAAACAAACATGATTCAGAAGTCATATTAAACGAGGAAGCACTACATACTAAGTGGTAGCTTGACCTCAACCGACAATAAGTCGGGAAAAGTAAGTGAATAATCACGAAGGTATACAGTGTTATATGAAATAGATTTCCAGAAAACTGGAGAGAAAATTAAACCCATCGAATTCGCATACGGTGAGAAATACTACGCGACGATGTGTATTACATTGAGATACTAAAAGAGCGAATGAAGCTCTAGTTATCAGGTCACGCAGCAGAAGCTAGTGGACCGTAATTCAAAGGTTAAGTATACCTACCAAATGTGAGTAATTGGCTAATCCTAAACGCTTTGAAGCCTTAGAGGCTAGAACCGAACCCGGTTATGAGTTAATTAACCATATTGAAGTTAAAACACTTCATAATACCCGAATTAGTGAACCAATGTTCAGTGATAACATATGGTCTGTTACGCGGGCGTAACCCTTTTAAGGGGGGTAGGGCGAGAAACCGCTTAGAGTATGTTTACGTATAGGTGCGTAAACTACTATGTCTGTGGCACAAAAGAAATTAATTTCATGATTTGAACTCATGTTACATAAACATGTCTACCCATTCATTGTGTAAGTATGAGCATTTTGCATGAGAGATGCGAGTAATGAGTATATAATATGTATGAAACGAGGAGTAGAGAGACTCACGGGGAATGAGAATCCCTATAGTATATGTCTAGTGAGATTAGACATGAGACATAATGAGTATGAATCGGTATGAATCCCTATAGTAGGAAGTGAGTTTCCCTATGTGATTTTATTTGAGAATGATGATGATGGAGCGAGTCCATCCTTTGGAGTTGTATGTTGTATGTTTTAAATTGACTAACGAGGCCATAAGTATGGAATGCCTAGGCAAAGTAAGTGAGAGAAAATTGGGAATTATGGATGACTTTAGTTCCATAACTAAGAGATAAATTAAAATGGATTGTTTGATGAATATGACTAGAAAGAGTAAAAGATAGAAAAAGAAAATGTTTGACTATCTGTATGTTTGAAACTGACGTGGAAGGTGGAACTTGGTCTGCTAGCGATCAAAGGAAACCGAACACAAATTGGGGTGGATGGATAGTTCAACACTGATGCTGATCACATCAGGGTTGGATGATTTTTGAAGCTCCCTATAAGTGGTCACAAGTAATCACGCTAAGAAAAGATACAGCTACCATAAAATTGATTTGGAGTTGTGTGAAGTTTTAAAAAGAATTTCCAAACAGAATTTGAAAAGGATTTTCTTCAAGTATGAAGATGGAAACGAAAACTGGTTTTGAAACCGCTATCACCCGCTGATGGCTGAGCCTTAAGTCTTGATGACCGGTAGAACGGTGGGCGTGTATTAGTTTTGAAACCATTGCACCGTACGTGCGGTGGTCCTAAGTGACCGGTTGGGGCGGTGTCAGTGTGTGATTTTTCCAAAGGCAGCGGGACGGGGAGAGTACCCTGAGACGATCCTGTGTGAGTGAGTCAACCACAGTGCCTGAGGATATGTATATGTGTAACGTTTTGATCAGAACCGAAGGGACCGTGGGCCAGAGAGAGTAAGTGCCCATTTGTCATTAAATGGCCATGGACCAGAGAGCGTAAGTGTCCAACGTGACCGGTACCTGAGGGATCAGTAGTATATTACTTAATATGGATTCGAGGACTGTAGTGCCTTCTTGTCTTCGGACCGATTCCATGGAGAGAGTAAAAAGAGTATTTTTGATTGCTATACATGCTGTGATATGTGTGTGGTATGTGTAGTGTGAAATGAGACTGACTTGTGGAGTCTGTAAGGTTATACATGTATTATAACCTTGGCATAGCGTGCCCATGAGAGTAACAATATAAGATTCACCAACTTTGAGGACAAAGTTCCTAAGGGGGGTAGATTTTAATACCCTGGATCTAAAAATCGTGATTAAATTACTCTAATATGATTATTAAAGGCCTAATGGTGCCTAAAGAGTATTGGTAAGGGAAATAAAACCAAAAGAAAAGCGAAAACGTGAAAAACGCTAAAATGCGCATTAAATAAGTATAAGAGATATATGATCTCGTTAGGGTCCGAGATGGATTCCTAAGGCTTAGTTAGGCCTAATTAGTATACGGGAGTGATTCCCGAAGAAACCGGATCCAAATAATGGATTAAAACGCTAACGGAGTTTTAAAGCATGTTTTTCAAGGAAGCCTGAGAACGTGGCTTTAAGTGGTCAAACGGACCCGTAAAAATTATGGTTGACTATATAACTATAATTAAGTATTAATGGAAGCTTAATAACCATTAAAAATAAAGAAACGGAAAAATCGAAAAAAAAAAACGGGCCCGGTTAGTGAATAGTGCCAAACCGGGTAAAATAATGAGTGTTTTATGTTAGAAACCGAAAAAACGCTCCAGCTTACTTAATGGTGGGGGCCGGTTTTTAATAGCCTCTCACACACACCCACACACTAAGCTAGTAATATAGAAAGAAAAGAAAAGGAAAGGGAAAAAGCAAATAGTGAAAAGTGGACTTATACCCCACTTTACTCTCTCTCTCCTCATTCTTTCCATTCCCCACCGTGAGACTCCCCTCTCTTTCCTCTCTTCTTCCTCCTTGAACGATTTGAGCTGCAACAAGGGGACTCCCATGGCTTCTCCAACTTTCCTCTCATGCCAAGCTACACCCAAGCTCCAAACTCAAAAATAATCACATATTTGTGATCCCCTAATCACCCACTATCATTCTCTCTTTTCAAAATTCGAAAAGGATGAGTTTAATTTTCGAGGGTGTTGCCCATTTGAGGAGAAAGCACATAATCTTGAAGCTTGAAGCTTCCTCTTTCTATCAAGGTAAAAATATCCATGAAAAAGTCTTGTTTTCTCCATCTTATACCTTGGCCGATTTTGGTCACTAATGGAGCCTTGTTTATTCTCTTTTATGAGCATTGTTTCAATCCCTAAAAGCTTGGAGGGAGTTACTCTTTGACTCTTGACCAAAACCCCATCTTAGGGTTTTAAGGTAATCACCCATTTTAGAGCTTTAAGCATTTCTAATTAATGAGCTTAAGTGTTTCTACTTGAACTCATTTCTTGCCTTGAATGTTGATTTGGAGATGGGCAATTCCATGGCCTGTGGCCGATTTCCAAGCAAGAGAAAAGAGATGAGGAAGAAGTGGAGTGAAAAGAAGAGAAGCTTGTGAACAAGAGGTAAATAACTACCTTGGAGCCTAATATAATGTTTCTAGAATAGGAAGGGGAAGGGAAATAAAAGAATGAATGAACCCAAATGTGTATTGGAATGTGATTTGTTGAGATGAGGAGAGTTGTGATAATAATGTGCTTGTATAGAAATAATACAAGTGAGAAAACATTGTGAAATAAAATGTTTGAATTATGAGCCATGCACTTTATGGATTATGCATTGTGTTGCATTTGGAGAATTGATGAGTTTTATGTTATGTGTGTGTTGTGTAGAACCCTTGTGGGTTTGGCTAGTTTTAGGATGAATTATGTGAAGAAAGGAGTGTTGGGCAATGTTAGGAAAGTAGCCAAGTTATGGCAAAATTTGGGTAGAAATCTAAGTGGTTTAAGTGGTATTTTGAGAAATGAATAACCTAGGGTTAGCTAGGTATGTTAAGAGATTGTTTTGGGTTGGAAAACCACCTTGGGGATGCTTGCTTAAGCATAGAAGAGATGTGCAAAATTGTAGCATAAGTGCAACAAAACTGTTGCATGTGTTGAAGGAGAAGTAGGGAAATTGTGTAAGAGGATTAGTGAATTTAGTAATGGATTTGGTGGATGAACTAAGGTGATTTAGAGGGCTTAATTAGTGCTAAATCATGTTAGGATGTATGTAGGAAGATTGGGGAAGAAAGGAAATGAAAAACAAGGTCTGTAGTAGCATGTTCTGCTACCGACCGACCCAGAGGCTGGATCGGTCGGTGGGTCGGTCGGGGCTTAAGCAACGAAAAATAAAAGCACTGGAACGGACCGACCCAGGAGCCGTGAGTCGTTCGTGGGTCGGTCGGACTTGACTTGATTCTCGGTTGTCGAAGTTTCTGACTTCAACCGACCCAGAGGTTGGGTCGGTCGGTGGGTCGGTCGGAGCTTAGACAACGGGACTGAATCTTTCGGTAATGGACCGACCCAGAGGTGTATGGGTCGGTCGGAACAGTTCTGGGTCGGTCGGGACAATTTGAGAGGACGGAAACTTACTGGAATGGACCGACCCAAGGGTTGGGTCGGTCGGTGGGTCGGTCGGCCCTAACTTATATAAAAAAAAGTAACATAGTAATCATATGTATGTATATATATGTAGGTATGTACATATATAAAGGACTTTAGTAATATACCATTAATGCGACACCAATGGTAAGAAAGTAAGTATGTGAGTAGGAGAACAAGCATGAAAAGTAATTAAGTAGGTTGAGAGTATGAGAACATTAAGTATACCAGGATAACGTGGTAAGTACGGGAGTAGTAATTATTTGTGTAGTAGTATAGTAATAGTATTAATATAGCTGGAACATTATCAGTGGAACAAGTGTGAACCAAGGAACGAGGGAACACGTGGTAAAGCTAACTCCGATGAAAGGTATGATTTTCTCATACTCCGCATGCTAACCGACTTACGTTGATTTGTGTGTTTGTGTGCCGGCTTAATCAAGACTAAAGCATGAAAATAATCCATTGTTTGATTATGTATGCCTTGTTGTATGTTGAATGAGCTAACATACTTGTATGCCGGTGTGGTCTAACATAGAGTAAAGACCGACTCATAGTGAGTATCGTTTGGCTAGAGACCCATAGATCGGGTCGATGCTTATGATAATGAAAACGTGCAAACAACACAAACTATCCATTAAAGTATAACGAAACACAAACATTTGAACTCCCTAGTATGTGAGGAGATGTGCGGGTTGAGTAATTGCTCGATAACGGTTAGTAAACCATAATGACTTAATCCAGAAACAAATGAGAGTGGAAAGATAAGTGAACCTCTTTCAAGAGGATTAAAGATAGTTCGAAGATGTGAACTAGTAAAGAAGGTAAAAGATACCTAAGGGATTAGTCGCTCCCTTGCGACATGGTCGACCTCCTATTTGAGGATTTTACCCGATATAAGAAAATAACCGAAAGTATGAGTAAGTGAAACGTATGGGTAACTCTTAAAACCTAAGGTTAACCGAACTTGTGTATGGTTCCCCAAGTCGTTAGAAACATCGAGAGTGATGCTTCTAGACTAAAACACATCATGTTAATATAACTCCAAGAGAGGAGTGTATGGGAATGAGAGTAGTCCGAGAGTAGTCGGACCTATGTAAAAGAGTTAGGAACTAAGAGAGAGTTCCGTGAGCTAGTTGAACCTTCCCACATGCTAGACCCAGAGTAGGGTCGAAACCGAAGAAGAGTAAGACAGTATGCTCGAGAGCCATGAGTTTTTGCCTGAGAATGTATTAAGAGTAACAAGCGTGACGTAGGAGACCTGTAGCGTCTCGAGAATCTACAATAGCTTGAGTATAAATAACCCAAGAGTGTGGGTGAGATAATGAGTATAAGTAACCCGAGAGAATGGGTGAGTATAAAATGAGTAGCCCAGAGAATGGGTGTGTATATGAATAAGTAACCCGAGAGAGCGGGTGAGATATTGAATGAGTAAACAAGGCATAGTGAGGTATAACCCTCAAGGCCTAAGAGTAAACCGATACAACTAAAAATCTTGTTATGTTAGTTAGGAATTGTGTTCTGTGATTGGATGTAGATTCCTTGAGTAATACACATATATATTGTATTGCTATGATGCATGTTGTTTGACTAAAACGAACTCCATGTATATCCGACAAAAGTAGTCGGCGTACCCGGTTAGCGCTCGGGGTATGTGAATTTCATATGCAGCGTTAAGCTGAGCCCCTAGAGGCAACGTTTTTATTTTTCAGGTACACCGAAGATGTTACCGTTCGAGAGTAGGACGGGGTCGGTGGGTTGCATGGGTAGTTAGTTAGATTTAATTACTCATGTATTGAAAGAGGTGTAAGACCGAATATGTTGTCGGCATCCATATATTGTAGACTCGGTATAGTAAAGAAATGAATTGAGCATTGTGTTGTATTGTGTAATCGGTTGTTCCAGTCCATCAGACCGTTACTGTATGTGAGATAGGCCTGGTTAGCCATATGGGAGGCTAACGGCGTTGTATAACCTTCGTTGTAATAGAGTCGATCTGAGAGCGTGGAGTAAGGGTAATTTGTGACAGATTAAGAGGTAATGACGTGTTTAACGGTTGGGGTGTTATATGAAGTTATTGTTTCATCCAAAGAAGTTGGGAGCAACAGGCTGCAGGAAAGACATACTCTGCCTCCGCTGTCTGTAGAGAGTGCGATAGAGTTTTGGTTTTTGGAGGACTATGAAACGAGACAAAGACCCAAGAACTGTGCATTACCTGAAGTACTCTTTCGATCTTGGAGGGAACCAGCCCAATCAGAGTCACTGTAGCCAGATAAAGTAAAAGTAGGAGATCGAGGATACCATAGATAGAGTGTACTTGTACCTTTGACGTATCAAAAGATACGTTTGACTGCTTTAAGGTGAGACTGTTTTGGTGTTGCCTGGAAGCGGGAACAAAGACAGACTGCGTAGAGAATATCAGGGTGACTGGCAGTCAGGTACAAGAGGGACCCTATCATTCCTCTATACTCTATGGCATTGACACAGACTCCATCGTCATCTAGATGAAGTTTGGCAGATGTACAGCTTGGTGTTGACATGCTTTTGACATTGGTGAGATTGTACTTGTCATGGAGTTCCTTGATGCACTTTTGTTGATGGATTTTAATCCCTTCCTTTTCCTGTTGAACTTGTAGTCCTAAGAAGAACTTTAGCTCACCAAACTCATTCATGGAAAATTCTTGCTTCATAAGGTTAGCAAAATGATCACAAAGGGTGTTACTCGTAGAACCATAAATAATATCATCAACATAAATCTGTAGTAGAAGTAAGTCATGTGATGAATGGAGAATGAATAGTGTTTTATCTACGTTACCCCTAGAGAAGCCATTTTGCAAGAGATATGTAGAGACTCTTTCATACCAAGCTCGCGGGGCCTGTTTTAGTCCGTAAAGGGCCTTACACAGCTTGTAGACGTAGTCGGGATGTACGGAGTCAGTGAATCCTAGAGGTTGCTCGACATAGACTTCTCTATCAATATAGCCATGGAGAAAGGCCATCTTGACGTCCATTTGATATAAGGTGAAACCTTTGAATACGGCAAACGCAATTAACATGTGAATTGCTTCAAGACGAGCTACGGGTGCAAAAGTTTCATCATAATCAATCCCTTCCTCTTGATTGTAGCCCTGAACAACCAACCGAGCTTTATTCCTGAAAACTTGTCCTGCATCATCCAGCTTATTACGAAAGACCCAACGAGTACCAATGGTTTGTTGATGGGTGGGTCAGGGAACTAACTCCCAGACTGCATGTCTTTGGAGAGAATTTAGTTCCTTCCGCATATCAGTGACCCAATCACTATCAAGAAGTGCCTCTTTGACATTTCACGGTTCGGTGCTTGAAAGAAAGGCACCAAAGGCACATAGGTTTTGCACAGCTTGAAAGCGTGTTTGAATACCTAAGTTTGGGTTGGATATTATATTTTCAGGAGGGTGAGCTGATTTTTGTTGGAACTATAAATGTGAAGCAGGAGGGGGTGTGTGTCTTGTCAGAGGAATCAAAGTTCATGTTTTGAGGCAAGGGTGTTTCAGAATTATTGTCAGAGTCGGTAGAGTCGGGTGTATTATTTTTCTTTTCCGGAGAGTCATCAAGTGTGATGGATTAGGAATCTTGGAGTTTACCTATGGGAACAGTGTTGAAGTGTGGATCAGTGAGGAAATCGTCTAAAGCAAAGTCAAGTTGATCAGAAGATGAGCCAACGTTGTGAGACTCATGAACCTGACATGGGGACTCTCTTCTAAACATTGAGTTCTCAGATTAACAACACGATAAGCTTTGCTTTTGGAAGAGTATCCAAGAAATATACCTTCATCACTTTTAGGAGAGAACTTACCCAAGTTGTCCTTACCATTAATGTGGATATAGCACTTACACCCGAAACGCCTGAGATGAATGAGATTTGGTTTACGTTGACGGAGTAGTTCGTAGGGTGTCTTGTGAAGAAATGGGTGGATCAAGGCACGATTTAACACATAGCATGTTGTATTAATAGCCTCTGCCCAGTATGATGGAACTAGTTGACTGTCAATAATCATGGTACGTGTTATTTCAACCAAGGTTCTATTCTTTTGTTCAATGACTCCGTTCTGTTCTGGAGTGTGTGCGGATGAGACTTGGTGATCAACTCCGTTGTCCCTGCGAAACTCATCAAACGGCTTGTTGCAAAATTCAGTGCCCAGGTCTGTTCTCAGGGTTTTTAACGTAAATGAGAATTTGTTGATAAGCACTTTATGGAGTTTGGCAAACTCGGTAAAAGTTTCATCCTTAGTAGACAGAAATATAACCCAAGTCCACCTAGAATAGTCATCGACTATGACCAGAATATACCTCTTACCACTTCTACTTTGAGTACGCATGGGGCCAACAAGATCCATGTGGAGTAATTCCAATGGAGAGCTAGTAGAGAGAGTTAACTTACTTTTGAAGGATGACCGGGTGTGTTTACCTTTTATGCATGTTTCACAGACGGAGTCTGTGTCAAAGTTTGTATCGGGTAAACCAATCACCAATTCCTTACTTGTAAGTTTGTTCAACAGCCTGTGATTTGTGTGACCAAGTCTGGAGTGCCACAGCAATGAATTTTTGGAATGCACATTTAGACAGACTTGATCATCTGGATTGATGGAGTTTAAGCACATTTTGTAGAGATTTCCTTCTCTGTGTCCCACAGCTTTTAAGGAACCTGTACGCTCATCAAAAACCTTACAATTGAAGAGGAGAAAAGTACCAAATTGAATCTATCACAAATTTGAGAAATACTTAACAAACTATGTTGAAGTCCAGTGACCAGATGGACTCCATCAATTTTAAATCTAGAGGGGTTACCTACAGAGCCAACTCCCACGATTTCACCCTGGTTGTTGTTTCCAAAGGTAACCTTACCTCCTTGGTAGGATGAAAGCGAATTGAATTGATTTGGGTCTCCAGTCATGTGACGAGAGCATCCAATATCCAAGTACCAGTTGTCTTCATTCGCCTTCACCTACAAAACAAAAGATCATTTGTTAGACTTGGGAACCCAGATGTACTTGGGATCCCTTTTCGAGCCAGACCTTTTTAACTCCTCTCTAGCTTCAAGAATCAATCTGACTCGTTTGAGATTGAATGAAAGATCTTTATTCAGTTTATCACAAGCACTGTCCCTATGTCCAAGGCTCCCGCAGTAGCCACAAATCTTAGTTGGAGGGAGATTGACATATTTCTGCTGTCCTTTCCACCAAGAGTCAAACTTCTCCTTTTCTTGATATCTGAAATACCCTGTAATTAGAAACAGTGATAAATTAGGCTAATAAATAATTTTAGAAGCTTAATTAAGTCTAAATAAATAATAGGGAACAAATCCCGAAGAAAACGGATCCATAAAATGGATTAAAAACACTAACGAACATTAAAGCGCGTTTTTCGAGGTAACCTGGAAAACGTGACTTTAAGCGGGTCAAATAGACTTGTAACAATTTTGGTCAACTAAATAATCATTAATAAATATTAGCGAAGCTTTAGAACCAATAAAATCAATAAAACGAGAGAATTAGTAAAAACTGTCAAAAACGGGAAGTTGGAGGTAGAAACATAAATAACCAAAACTTATGTGTCCACTTTTAAAATAAAAAGTGAAGTTGTGGTGTGTGTGTGTGTATGCCAGCCGATGGGCTCCCCCTCTCACTGTCACACACTATATTAATTCTTCTTATTTACAAACAAACAAAACAATAAAGTAAACCCCCCTCCTTTATTACTTTACTCCCTCACTCACAATTCTCTCTCCTCCTCTCATTCTCTTCTCCACGTACAGGCCCCCCATCCTCCTCCTCTCTATTTCTCTTCTTCTCCAATCGGTTGCCATGGGAGCTTGAAGAAACTCACAAAACTACCACTTCTCTCCTCTTGTTACTCTAGCAAACCCCTTCCAAAAATTGTAAAAATTACACCATTGTCTTCCTCTCACCAAGTAGAGCATTCCTATCCTTTCAAAATTCGAAAAGGGCAACTTTCATCTCCATGGGTATGGAGCATTTGAAGCTTCAAGACCACCATTAGAAGGCCCTCCTTCTCCTTATTCTTTTAAGGCAAAAATACTCTTAAAAGCTCCATCTTTTTCTAGCCTCAAGGGCAAAACGAAAATGTGAGCTAAACCCTTGCTTGCTCCTCTTGTGCCCAGCCGGTTTTGGCATTCTTGAAAGGGTGGAAAGATCATTCTTGAGCTGCTCCAAGTGTTTCATGAACCCTTGCAAGGTATGAAACTCCTAAACCCTAGAATGTACATTAAAAGCTTAAATGAGAATTAGTGTTGGTTTTAGTATTGAAGCATGTATATGAATGTTGGTAGTGTTAGAGGAATTGAGATTACAAATCGGTAGAGAGAATGAAGAAGGAAGAAACAAGAAGAAGAAAGAACTAGTAAGAAGACAAGGTAATTACACTCATCCTTGTGCAGTTTTTGTATGTTGTTGTAACAGATTTTAGTAGTTAGAATGTGTATTGTAAATGGTAATGAGTAGTAGTGTAATGGGTAAGAGAACCAAACCATTTTGAAGCTTAAAAAGACATTTAAAAACTGTCATAAACTAGATGGGAATTACATGTTGAGTGCAGGAATTTTAAAAGTGTTAGTGTGTAGTATTGTGTTGGAAGAATTGGTATATTAATGCTGTTTACAAACAGGTGAAATGAGTGATGATTTGGGAACTAGAATATGTGGTGAGAGTGTAAAAATATAGGGGAGGTTATGTCAAAATTTATATACAATTAGAACACTTAGTGAATTTTAAACTAGGTGAATAAGGTAGGTTGTAACAGATTTTGTTAGAGAAAGATAGAGGGTATATTAGGAGAGATAGCTAATGTAGTTGTAATGTATTAGAGGTGTTAGAAATGACATTAGAAGAGGGAGTTATAGTTGGGGAGAGTTAGAAGAGAAATCTGTAGCATAATGCAACTAGAGAAGAGACTAGTGAGAGTGTTGTATGAAACATGGAAATCATGTGAGTGAATGAGTATAGAAAGTGAATGAGTAAGAAATAAGGAATTAATAAGGTTAATGAATGAATTAGTATATTAGGAGGTTAATTAGTGTTAAAACATGTGGGATTAAGTGTAGGAACAATGGGTAAATAATGGGTAAGAAGAGGGACTGAAAACAGAAAGTAAAATGCAAATACTGGGGCGGACCGACCTTGGGACCGAACTTGCAAGGTCGGTCGAGCCCAGATTTACAAAGACGGGAAAGCTTCTGGAATCGACCGGACTTGCGACCGGACCTGCAAGTTCGGTCGGACTAGAAAATTCTCCCGTCTGTAACCTACTGGAATGGACCGACCTTGCGACCAGACTTGCAAGGTCGGTCGACTAAAAAATTTTCCGTCGAGTAAGCTACTGGAATGGACCGACCTTGACCGGACTTGCAAGGTCGGTCGGGCTAAAATTCGCCTGTAACGAAACTTACTGGAATGGATCGACCTTGGGACCGGACATGCAAGGTCGGTTGACTCCAGAATTTCGAAACCAAACTTACTGGAATGGACCGACCTTGGGACCGGACTTGCAAGGTCGGTCGGCCAGAAGAATTTCCGTAACCTGAGCTACTGGAATGGACCGGACTTGCAAGGTCGGTCCGGTCAAAAAAAAATATTTAAATTAAATATATATATATATGTATATACCTACATATTATATATATATATGTACATGCATGTAAGCATGCCAATGTTAAGTAAGAAAGTGAAACTTAAGTAATGAAAAATAAGTAAGTAAAGTATAGGTGTAAGAAGTATAAGGACATAGTAAGTAGGAGTTAAGTTGATGATAGGTATATTAATCATTCAATTGTATGTACATATTAGGACTTGATTTATGACACCGAAGGACGTTTGGAAACACGTACAACGGTGAACGGTATGGATTCCTCATGCCCCGTATGCTATCTTGGTTACTCTGATTTGTGTGTGTTATGTGCTAATTGATCACCAAATAAGATAAATGCACGAATCGGGAGTTAACATGCATACTTGTTAATATGTAGTGTTGTATGTTGGGAATATTCTCTTAAATTTTAGTTTGTATAATTCATGAAATGTATGGATGATGATGAATGTGTGTATGTATGTTGTATTGCATCGTGACCGATTATTTGTGTGAATGGACTTCTAACTTGTTCCTAACCAGCTAACCATCCTAACTTAAATTGGTAATTAAATTGGAATGAGTAGAAGTCCGATATAGTTTCGGCCACGCGTGAGGAGGCGGAGTCACGAGAGGTTGGCTCCAATTCCTGACTCTTAAACTGGTCCGCGGCCCAAATCCCTTAAGTGGGTAGCATCCCGGATTGGTGAGTCAAGTAACATCCCGGAGGTGGGACGGCGTAGTCCCCAGGGCCGGAGGTCCCGACGACTTAACTTGAGTATGAATAAGTAAGTAAGAATGAGTAAGTAAAAGAAATGTAAGTAAGTAAGTGTAAGTAAGAAAAAGTAAGTAATGAGTAAAAGAGTAAAAGCATTCCGATTAACCCGGATGCATAATTGGCTAACCGTGTGAAGGTAAGTAAGTTGTGTGCTACTGTATTGTTGCCTTGAATTGTGTAATGAATTGTATAAGCATGTATGTGTATGAAAAGCATGTATGTATGAAATAAATGAAACAGCAAGTTTAGTGGACGTCAAATAGTCGGCGTGCCCTAGCTAGCACGCGGTATATGCGGAGTTTATACGCAGCGTTTGCTGAGCCCCTTGGGGCACCATTTTACTACACGCAGTACTCGTGAAGGTGAAGACTAGGAGAGTTGAAGTTTATTTTCCTGTCCTTCTTTGGTTTGTAAACAATGAATTTATGATTGGTGTACTGAGTAGTACATGGCTGTAGTTTTTGAATAGCCGGTGTACCATGGGGTACACCTTTTTGGATAGTGGAGTATTGGATTGGGGTATAGATGAGTAGCTTGTAGAAACTCATTCTTTGGAACTTAGATATGATGTAATCGAATACACTTAAATACTCGGTGATCCAGGATGTAAGTATTTGGCATATGATATTTTGGTAAGTAATTAGTAGCTCGGTACATTATGTTCATCAGACCGTGACTGTAAGTAAGGTAAGCCTAGCTAGCCGTATGGGCGGTTAGCGGCGTTGTACCACCCGCCGTAGTAGGTAGTAATATTTCCGCTGCGAACTCATAGGATTAACAGGACGATTAGACGGTAAGCATAGGATAGCGGTTGGGGTGTTACAAAAGTGGTATCAGAGCGTAGTTACGCTCTGATGTCCATAGTACCGAGCATAGGGGTTACCGAGTTAGGATTTCAACCGTCTTAAGACGGATACGTAGAAACCTAACTAGGAACTACCGTTGTTAACAAGGATACCCTTGACGTTCTTAGGAACGATACTTGCTTAAATTCCAAGACCTTTGAGTCATATCTTGCAAGCCTAATGTATCTGTTAAATATTCAGATGTCAGGAAGAGGTCCAGGTCGCCCTAGAGGAGGGGGCAATGACGGACCCGGCACGCAGACGATAGCTGAAATCGTCGCGGCACGGTAGCGCAGATGCTACCCCAAGTAATTCAAGCAATGCAACAAAACCAGCAGAACCAACAAACACAAGCGGGGCCAATCCCTCCCCCTCCACCCAGAGAAGTAAACTGGGTAAAAGCTATCGCAGATCTCCAGCCTCCTCCTCTTACGTACTACTTTAGAGCGAGAGCGATCCGGCAAAACTAGAAGCCTACATCTCCGAGATGGAGACGGCGTTTGAGACCTCGAAGCTCCTGCTGGAGTTCGAGTGAGAGTCGCGCTTACTATCTGAAGGATGCTGCTATGGATTGGTGGAAACTAGTCAAACACGAGTATGTCAGCGACCCCACCTTTGATTGGGAGTCCTTTGCCGCATCCTCCGTTCCAAATACTACCCCGAGCATGTAAAACAAAGAAAAGGCTAGAGCTGGACGGCTTGAAAATGACAGAGAAGATGACTGTCGACAAGTACTACCGCACCTTCACTTCCATTCTCCGTCTCTCCCTGATGTAGGATACACCGGCCAGGGTTAGTCGATCGCTTCTATGGCGGTCTGAGGCATCGCCTACGGTACGGTATGGGCTACATGAGATTTACCTCCCTTCAGGTAAATATCAGTTAACCCCTAGTATCAATCAATTCCTTGAATTCCTTAAATTCCTTGAATCTTTCCTTATCCTTTCTTAAATGAGAATCCCGGCTAATACCTGAGATTTCAGGAGTGTTATCACGCGGCTTCTCGCGTTGAAATCACTTGCCAACTAAGGGATGAAGAACCGCGCTGAAGCGAGGCCAAAACAAAAACACCAGTACTGAGGAGCAGAACCAGGGGAAGAGGGAAAAAGAAGAAAGGGAATTCTTTCAGCAATCCCAAAAGAAATCCCAGGTGAGAGCAGTGCCCATGCTGAGCAGGGCAAACCAGCTGAGCTTCTTCATCTTGGTTATTCTGCACCGGTGGCAGCAAAGCCACTGAGATCACACCCACCTAAGGGTAAATTCCTAATCCAATCTGTATTCGTATAAGTAATGTATCTAGTATATCCACGCACACATGTGCTAACCCTCTAACCTCAGGTTCTAGCTCCGGTGTCACAAAACCTTCTCCGATGGCCGCACCTATGTGTGCAGAAAGTGCAACCAGGACCATCCTGGTAAGGACTGTTATGGGAGAGACATCAAGTGCTATAGCTGCCAAAAACCGGTCACACAGCCAATAAATGCCCAGAGAATGGGAAGCAAAAGGGGAACTACCAAAGCTACAGCAGAGGGAAGGCAAGGAGGTTGCATCTGGTGATGCGCAGCCCAGTAGGCACCACAGGGACAGGGATCCCGGGGACCTCCGCGGGGTGCACCTCAGAGGCAGCCTGTCCTTCATGTGATTGACCGTGATGGGTCCGGTTCTAAATCCGGCCCAGGTAATAATCTCACCTTTAATCCTTGAAATAGCATGTCTAAGTAGTAGAGTAACTGTATGAATGAATGCATGAGTAAATAACATGAAGTGTGTATTAAGCATGAATGAAGTAGTTGAAACTAGTACTCACCGTAGATGAAATTTGTAACCATAGAAAGCTTTAGTATCTGTTACCCGATACCGGTAAACTTGAATCAAGAAGAGATCGGCATCACCAACCACGACTACACCAACGAACAGTGTCAGGTCATCCGACCAGGTATGATCTTATTAGGGGATACCTGACACCCGAAGCGCAAATCTCAATCATCCGACGATGCAACGAGCTAGGAAAGGGTCAAGGTGGATTTTACACACCGAATTCCCCGGTGGAGCGAAGATGAAGCTGAAGATGATGTGCTTGGGAAAGGACTGAATCCTTATACCAAGACATACCAGGAGACACAAACACAAGATGGAGCGACGCCACCGACAATACCACCCGAGTTCAGACACTCATCACACAAGCAGTAGAACTTGCACAACAATGTGAACCCGAACCAATCCCCGCACTTGAAGCGGACCTCTGTATCGTCAACTTCTACGAGAAAGAAGGACGACTTGGGTTACACCAAGACAAGGACGAGACAGCGGAATCTCTTGAACAAGGAGTGCCCGTAGTGTCTTGGTCCATTGGTGATGACGCCGTATTCTGTATAGCGAGCAGAAGCGTGTGGACCTCGCACAGAAACTGTTATTGAGATCAGGAGATGTCCTAATCATGGGTGGAAACTCTAGGATGCTGTATCACGGGATCAACAAGATCAAGTTGAATACGGCACCACCGGCAATAATCAATGGCACAAACATGAAACCAGGACGCCTGAACCTTACCTTTAGAAAGTATTAAATCATAGTATCATGTAATGTTTTAGTAACGTGTATTAGAGACACGGTATGTATGATGGCTGGTTTATCAATAAAAGAGCAGTGTTGATTTAATTCCACTTGTGTCCACCATCAATACTTATCCAATTGTGAATCCAATAGGTTGTGGACTCGGTACCGAAGGTAACCTGAGCATCCTCACCGAAGCACAAGCCGACAAGAGCGGCACCATCTGACGGGAACCTTCCCAGTAAATGGCATTGATGCCAATGTATTATTCGACTCCGGCGCCTCTCACACCTTCGTATCACCATCTTTCGTAAAGAGGTTGAAGCTAGATGCGGATGAGCTACCGAACTTCATGGTTACTCTCCCATTGAAGGAGCGAGTAAAGTGTACCAATTATTATCAATCAGCCACAATCCAAATCAAAGGCGAATCGTTTCCCATTTCCTTCATCGAATTCAATGGATTGGGATTCGACTTAATCATCAGAATGAATTGGTTGGAGCGGCACAAGGGTAGAATCCTCTGCGCCGAGCATCGTTTGCTGCTCAAGAGTCCTTCTGGGGTTACTGTATCTTACCGCCAGAGACCGAGAGAGCCTTCGACCACACTCATATCCGCTATGGCTATGTACCGAGGCTCAGAAAGGGCCAAGAAGTATATCTGTTTTATGTACAAGACCTGGAGCGAGATCCAGAGTTCAGTGATGAAGTACCATTGTATCCGAATATCCCGATGTATTCCCTAAGGAGCTACCCGGCATGCCACCACCGAGAGCAGTGGAATTTGAAATTGATCTATTGCCAGGTACCGGTCCCATTGCCAGGGCACCGTACCGCATGGCACCTGCAGAAATGACCGAATTGAAAGACAGTTAAGAGACCTTCTAGACAAAGGGTTTATACGCCGAGCGTATCACCCTGGGGAGCACCGGTCCTCTTCGTGAAGAAGAAGGACGGTAGTCTCCGACTTTGCATTGACTACCGCGAGCTGAATACGGTCACAATCAAAAATAAATACCCATTGCCACGTATCGACGACCTATTTGACCAGTGAAAGGAGCCTCAGTCTTCTCCAAGATCAACCTCCGTTCAGGGTATAATCAGATTGCAATCAAGGAACAAGACATTGAGAAAACGGCATTCTGTACCAGATATGGCCACTACGAATTCACGGTGATGCCATTCGTTTGTCAAACGCACCAGCTAAATTCATGGACCTCATGAATCGTTTATTCAGTGAGCAGTTGGACACTTCAGTTGTTGTCTTCATCGACGACATCCTTGTATATTCCAAATCAGCAGGGGAACATGAAATTCATTTGAGGAAAGTGCTTGAGACACTACGCGAGAACCAGCTGTATGCTAAGTTCTCCAAATGCGAGTTTTGGCTTGATCAGGTATCATTCCTTGGACACGTCATCTCGAGCGCAGGTATCTCGGTTGACCCTTCTAAAATAGAAGTTGTACGATCATGGCCTGGACGCAAGACTGTTACCGACATTAGGAGCTTTCTTGGTCTAGCCGGTTACTACCGGAGATTTGTAAGGGACTTCTCGAAAGTCGCTAAGCCCATGACTACATGATGAAGAAAGATGCACGTTTGTATGGACACACGAGTGCGAATTGTCATTTCAGAAACTAAAGACTCATTGACCTCAGTGCCCGTCCTTACTCTTCCAGAGGGCACAGAGGGATTTGAGGTATACTGTGATGCATCAGGCAAAGGAATGGGATGCGTACTCATGCAGCATGGCAAGGTTGTTGCTTATGCCTCCCGCCAGCTGAAAAAGCATGAGGAGAATTACCCGACTCACGACTTAGAGTTAGGAGTCATTGTCTTCGCCTTGAAGATATGGCGACACTATCTCTATGGGGTAAGCATCACCATCTACTCCGACCATAAGGGCTTACAGTATGTATTCACACAGAAAGAACTGAATTTGAGACAGAGAAGATGGATGGAATTTCTTTCAGATTATGACATCAACTTGCAGTATAAGGAAGGGAAGGCAAACATTGTAGCCGACGCCCTGAGCCGTCGAGCACACTCGCTCCATTCGCTACTCGCTTCTTCTAGCTTGGTTGACGAGGTGCGAGACGCTCAGTTGAGCGACCCTTACCTAACCGAAATCAGACACAAGATCGAGAACGGTACATTTGAGAAGAAGAAGTATGACTTCAAGCTACATGAAGATGGTTTGATTCGGTTGAATGGCAGGCTATGCGTCCCCCGAAGCAATGCTGAGCTAAGGGATCGCATCCTGCGAGAGTCACATTGTTCCACATTGTCAGTCCATCGGGAGCCTCCAAGATGTACAAAGACATGAAGAGGTACTTCTGGTGGTCTGGAATGAAATCAGATGTGACGGAATTCATATGAGATGCCTAACATGCCAAAAGGGAAATTTGAACATCGTAGACCGGGGGAATGGTACAATCTATGCCAGTTCCGGAGTGGAAATTTCTGATATCTCCATGGATTTTGTTGTAGGACTCCCACCTGCCAGGGGAGGACTCAACATGATTGGGTTGTAGTCGATCGCCTTACCAAGGTTGCCAGATTCATACGATGAAGGACACCTGGAAGGTAGTAAAGCTAGCTGAGCTTTTCGATAAGGAGATTATCAGACACCACGGAGCCCAAAGACTATAGTATCTGACCGCGACACCAGATTTCTTTCGAGATACTGGAGAGCTACAAGGAAGCGTTGGGTACAGAATTGAAGTTGAGTACCGCCTTCCATCCTCAGACCGACGATCAGACAGAAAGGACCATCCAGACACTGGAGGACATGCTTCGGGCATGTGCCTTGGACTTTCAGGGGAGTTGGTTAGATAAGCTTCATCTTATCGAGTTCTCGTAATAATAGTTATCACGCCTCGATTAAGATGTCTCCCTTCCAAGCTCTATACGGTAGACCTTGCCGTACACCCTTGTGTTGGGATGAGTCAAGTGAAGCGGTCATAATAGGACCGGAGTACTTGAGCAAGTGCAAGCTGAAGTTCAGCAGATCCGAGCTAACATGAAGGCAGCCCAAGATAGACAGAAATCCTATACGGATGTGAGACGACGCGACCTTGAGTTCGCCGTGGGGACCAAGTGTTCTTGCGAGTTTCACCTATGAAGGGTGTCTTCCGTTTTGGTCAGAAGGGCAAGCTAAGCCCAAAGTTTGTAGGGCCGTACTGAAATACCCCAAACCTTGGTATGTTGGGTAAACATTAAAAAATGAATTATTAAGACTAAAAAGAGTCTTAGAAACATTAGTAAACGGATTTAAACAAAAGAAAACACAAAATGTGCTTTAAAGTCAATAAGAGCTAAAATGTGCTCTAAGCTTGGAATAAGCTGGGGTAAAACCTAATGAACTTACCAAGACCTCATTATATACTAATGAACATATTAAACCAGTTACCAAAGAAAACCAAGCTTGAAAACAAGTTAAAACACAAAATGTGCTTTAAGAAGTCTTAAAGCACATTTTTGAAAAATTGTCTTGTAAATGGGTTTGAGTGCTAAATGTCCATCATTACTCTTAAATATATATGTGTACTATATAGTATCACATTTGGTGCTATATTAGTGGGAAAATCAAAAATTTCACTTCTAAGTGCCTAGTTTAGGTGAATAGTGATTTTTATAAGCTAGTTATAACATATGTTGTATTAAGTAATTAAATGACAAACAAAGACTAAAATACCCTCATACTAATAAAGGGGGCCGGTTTTCTAAGTGTGTGACTCACCACTCTCTAGTTGATAAAATAAGTAAGTAAAGAAAATTAATTAAACTTACTTTTTACTTTATAAGCATAAAATCTTCTTAAAAGCAAATCCTATCTCATTCTCACTTCTTTCCTTCATTCCACGGTTCCAAACACCATCTTCTACCTCTCTTCTTTGCTCTCTCTCGGTAATACCACTACCACCATAGAAACTCCCACTTTGACTCTTGTAAAATCTTGCTCACTTGTTCAATCAAAAACAAAAACCACCAATCTCTTCCTCTCATCAAGCTCTTCATTCCTATCTTCTCAAAACTTCAAGAGCCCCATTTCGGTGCCAAGGTGTTCCACCATTGAAGGAGCTTGAGCTTGTATTTTGACATAGTTGATCTCCTTTGCTTCTAGGTAAGGAATCTCAAAGAAAAATCATGTTTCCTCCATGTTCTTACCTTGACCGAAAATACACATTGATATAGCTCTTTGTGTGACTTTGTTCTAGCTTCATTTCAACTCTTCATGGACTAGGTGGAGTCCTCTCTTGTTATATATTCAAACTCTCTCCAAAGATCAAGGTAAAACAACTACATTAATGTTTTTGAAACATGTAAAATTAGGGTTTACAATGAGATGAAGCTCAAAGCTTGAATACTCATTATGGTGTTTGTATATTGTTTAGAGCTTGACAAGGAATTAAAATACCATACGGTTTTGTAAGGAAACAAGAAGGAAGTGTTTTGGAAAAGAGGTAAATCTACTAACCTAATGTTGTTTAATGCCTTAGGAGAAATGAGCTTATAAATGCTTATTAAAACTACCTAAAGCGGCAAATGGTGAATGACTTAGTAAAGTGTTCTCAAGGAGACTAGTAAAATAACATATGCCTTGTTGTATGTAATCGCAGGTTAAAGGCATTTATATTGTGGAAATTCAGTGTTTATGATTTAAGCACTTAAGGGCCTAAGAGCCATGCATTTTAAGGGCCTAAGTGCCATGCAATTTAAATTATGCACTATATTGTAAAGTAGTGTGAATTTGGTGAAGTTGTATATGAGAGTGTTCTTGGTGATTCTAGATGTTCTTGTGTGTTTAATGGAGAAAGCAAGTGTTTAGGCTTAGTAATGTTCTAGGGGATCTATGCCAAAATTTAGGTAAGAAGTAAGAAGTTCTAAGTGTTTACATAAGTTTGGTGAGTTAGAAAATGTAGGAAATGAATAAGGAGTTCATGATGTTTAAAGGAATTTTGATGAACTAGGAAGTACTCTAGAGTGTAATAAGGACTTAGGCATGATCTTGAGACTTAGTAAGTACCAAAGTCACTTTGGGACTTAGGTAAATACCTAGGCAAACTTTGGTAAAATAAGGAGAAGTGTACACTAGAAAAGAGTTCCAAGAAGGATATAAGGAGTTAGTTGTGAGAGATGATGCTTGGGAGATGATGTTAAAATAAGGAGAAGTGCAAGCTTAGAAAAGAGATTTCAATGATGACATAAAGAGTTTTAGTTTGTAAGAAATGATGTTTAAGTAATAATGTTGTGTAAAAGATATGTCTTGGTATAATGACTAGAATAGACAAGGAATACCACTTAGGAACTTAAGGAGAGAATACTATAAGTGTGGAGGCCTTGGGGAAATTTGGTTAAGTGTTTGAAGACTTAGAAATTGGAGTATAATGCCTTGTCCGAACTTCCGTCCGGATGTGGAAGTTCGGACAGGCCCTGTTGGGTAAAGAAATTCTCACTCGCGAACAGTGTCCGAACTTGGGAAGTCCGGACACATGTTCGGACGTACCCACCATCCTTAGGATTATCCGCGAACTGTGTCCGAACTTGGGAAGTCCGGACACATGTTCGGACGCACGGATTTCTGTCTAATTTTTCTCGGCTCACGTCCGAACTTCCGAAGTCCGGACATAAGTTCGAACGTGTGTCTGTTTTCTGTCTAAAATCACGGCTTGTGTCCGAACTTGGAAGCTCGGACACAAGTTCGGACAGGCCACTGTATGGACCAAAAAATTATTGTTTTTAAGATGGGAATTGTATCTAAAAATAGTAGTTGGTTAGTAATGATATAATAAGGTTATATAAGGCATGTTAGGGTGTTTAAAGGCAATTAAAAGGATGAAAAGATGTAACAAGTGTAAAATAAAAATAAACTAGTAATGTTGAGTAGATAATGTTAATAATGGATTAGTGCGTTAATTAACCGACGTACTAATGTGTTTAGGATTCTCTCAAGGTGGAAACGAAACGAGGCAAGGACCAAGGTATGGTTCTTGCAGTCTGTTGTCTACCGGTTTACACCGGCTTGGATGTTGTTGCTTTTCTGTGTGTTACGACCTTATAAGATTAAGGCATGAAAAGAGTTTACAGTTGTTATAACATAAGATGTTGTAAGGTTGTGACTCCTTTCCCTTGGTTGCCTAACAAGACCTAAATAATTGCTTGTATGTGACTTAACAAATATTGTGTGATCACTAACAAGTGCTAATCGGGGGGAATGAGGAGTCCGGTTGTTCCGGCCACGCGTTGTGATGGATGGGAGTCGATATCATATCCGGTTCGGCTCTCTTGGTGTATGTATAGGTGGTATTCCAATTTGGTTTCTACCTTCCCTTAGCTTATCAAAAGCTAGTTACTGACTCACGTCGGGCCATAGGGGCATACGTATGTTATTTCGGTGTGCTTGGGATTATATATCCGACACACCTTGGGTATAAGTTAACCGTTCTATATAACTGGACGGTAACGAGGTTGGTAACGAGCTTAACATGGGATTGGTAAAATCTCTAGGCACATGGTATACTAACTATGGTGGAAGGTTCCTTGTGAGGACCGATTTTATGGTGTTGGTATTGTTATGATGCTATGCAATTTCCCTTGCTATGCTATGGTATATATATATATATATATGTTGGATGTTCTAAAATGAATGCCATGTTATTATGACAAATGTTGCGCGTATCCCGGTAGCCGATGGGCTGCGCGTTAGCCATACCAGCAAAGGTTGCTGACCCCCTCGGGGGCTCCATATTTTATTGCAGGATGAGGATCGAAGAAGCAGAGTGGCTCTAGGTCCTAGGTCGTTGATGTACTTTTGGCTATGGGGTTGATGGCCGGGATGCGCCTGTGCTCCCGAGGCATTACATTTGGTACCGTTTGCTAAATACTGGTGGATGTTACGGTTGGAAGGTGTGTTGTAAATTAAATACTCGGTATGGTTGGCTATGTTATATAATGGAAGTTAGATTCTATGCTCGGGAGTCTGATCATCAGACCGATACACTGTATTTTTTCTGCCTAGTTACCACGTGGGTGGTTAACGGCGTTGTAACACCAAAGCGATTAGTTATTGTTTGGTTGGTTATTTCCGCTGCGATTTCGGTAGATGATAGGGGCGTTGTAGGGGTGTTACAAAAAGTGGTATCAGAGCGAAGTATCGCTCTGATGACTAGAATACCGAGCTTAGGATATACCGAGTTAGGAAACCTAGCTACAGATACCTAAGTGAACAGATTTGGAAAGGTTAACCACTAGTTAAGTGTGGAATAGTAATTACCGTTGTTTTCGGGGTGATGCTATAACCATTGGACCGATAAGTGTGCAAGCATAATGCTAATGAAATGTTCATATGAATTCAGATGGCAGGTAGACCACGAGGTAGAGGCCGCGGGCGCGGTGCTGGAGATTTGGGTGACCAGGGCGATGATACTACGACACAAACTATGGCTGAGGCAGTTGCAGCTGCCGTAGCCCAGTGGTACCCGACTGGTTGCTGCTATACAGCAAGGGCAACAGCCCGGAGTTCAGCCACCACCACCACCGCTACGAGAGACCAATTGGGTCAAGGCGTGGCTGATCTTAGACCGCCATCATTCAATGGGGAGACGGATCCTCGAAAGCTGGAGGTACATCTCCGAACTGGAGACCGCATACAAGACCTGCAGTACCTGCTGGCTAAGGTCCGTCTTGCCGCTTACTATTGAAGGTACGGCACAGAGTTGGTGGAAGTTGGTGAAAGAGGACAGGATTGGCTGATCCTGAGTTTGGTTGGAGGAGTACAAGCTCTACTGGAGCCAAGTACTACCCTGTGCATGTGCAGGAGGCCAAGCGCCTCGAGCTGGACAGTTGAGCAGGGGGCAAGATGTCGGTGATGACTCTACACGCTTCACCGCCTTATCCACCTGTTACCAGACCTTGGGTATTCGAACCGGGTTGGTGAACCGGTTCTACAATGGACTGAGCCACCGTCTCCGCTATGGGATGGGGCCAGCTGAGTATACTACCTTGCAGGTAAATAGAGTACCTTGTTTGAATCAATTTACACAATGACTGAATGTTAATGTGAGTGGTAAGTTTGTTTTGCGGGATGACTGACTCCTAAAATTCAGAGTGCTATCATGCCGCTGCTAGGTTGAAATTACCGTCGTCTGAGGACGAGGAGAATGCGCACAAGCGCAAGGCACACCAACGAGGGCCAGAGTCAACAAGGGGGAGCCTCGATTTTAAACCCTATCCTATGTTGACTAAAGTTGATTAGGATCTAATCGGGTTTAGGTCCACTTATAGCCTAAGATTAATAACTATGTCATCCAACAATATTATTAAAACCTAAGCTAGCTCACTGGACCTATTATGAGTCGCCACCTAATTTTAACCTAGATCAAATTAGGAAAGGAGAGTTCGGGTTCGGGGCTTGATATTCGACTTAATTAGGGTTCAATTACTTTCATTACCCTTCCTAGGCGTTTTTTTTTCTCTACTCAGTTTATTACGGCTTTTACGAGTTGTTTTAACCTAGTGCGCGAGCTTCTGTTTTTTTGTGTTTTTAGCATCCCAAAGTTGTTTTTACCTAGGTGCGCACTTCTGTTTTTTTTTATTTTTTAACGTTTTTTGACAGAAAATTAAATGGAGGGAAATAAAAATTTACCTAAACTAGGGTTTCGGAGGCAGAATTAGGTCAAATTTTGTTTCCGTCCGTAGCCACGGACCTAATGTCCGAGGCCACGGACCCCAGTTAACCTATATGAAAATAAAAGTCGAATTAAACATAAAACAGAAAATTGTAAAGTCCGGGGCCACGGACAGGCTGTCCATGGGCCCGGACATTATTAGAAAACCTAAATTTTTAAAATTTAAAAATCCCGCCGCCGTCCGTGGGCGTCCGAGCTTACGGACAGGGAGTCCGGGACCCCGGACATGACGTCCGTGGGTGCGGACCGCCCTCGGACGACGGCGTTGAGGCTGTTCCCGAAGGTGTTTTGGCTCAAATTTTATGGGGTGTAGCCTGAAGGATTTACAAGACGTTAGTGATTGAAAGTTTTCAATTTGAATTCGAATTAAGCACGAAACTTAGCAAACAAGTTATTGGACAGAAGCTTAAACAAACAGCAATACAGAAGCGTAGAGGGGTAGTTTGAGCCCAAATTTTGAGGCAAGACAGATAATACCGTGGAGAGTTAGGAAAGTGGATTTCTACCTGTTTTACCTTCGGATTCACGGTGATTCTTCACACCGGGATTCGTCGAGTGCTCCGTTGATGGCAGACCCGAGAGGATTTCGAACCAAGCTTCTGGTTGTTGGTTGTTCTTGCTGTTCTTCACGTTTTGGTGGTGTTTTATGGGGTTTTGATGATTGATGATGTTGTGGGAGTTGAAAAATATGTTTTGGTGTTGATTTGGTGAGATTTCGGTGTTTGATTGTGGCTCTGGAGTTCAAAACGTGGAGAAAGAGTGACGGCTGCCTTCTTTGAGAGTCTAGGGTTCTTGAGGTTATTATTTGATCATGGGATAAGGCTCCTTATATAGGCTTCCTTAAAGATAGAAAAATCCGGTAAAAACCGAGATTTACTGACGTTTTAGCTCAAGGGCTTCCAAAAGGAATTTGATTATGAAATTTTACACGTGGGTAAAGGATGATATTTCTGAATTTTCTAAAGTGGAATCGAATTTTTTGGATATTGGAATATTTTTAAATTCAATTTCTCGTCAGTTTCAGTCAGAAATTGCTAGAAAATTATTGGAAACTCGAAAAATAGAAATTCCAACGCCATTATGCCCAAAATGTCATCCTCTATCATGGGTTAAAATTTCAAAGAATTTTGAACTGATTTGACCCTTTTGGAGGAGAGAGAAAGCCTATAGGGGCTTAGGAGCCTTGAAAAATTACGAAAGTGCCCCTGGAGATGACTAAGCTGCCCCTGGTACTCTGAAATGTTCCGATCGAACTGGGAACCCTCGCTACTTGACCAAACTAGCCTATTAGTAGAGACTCTCTTCCGGGGGGTTTGAAATTTTGGGTATAACAGATTGCCCCCCGTCAACTAGACTTTGTAATGGAAATGAGAAGGCTAGTTGATGCTTGAGTGATACCCCCAAAATTTTGGATCTTAAAAGACCCCACATGCAATTGAAGTCCGACAAGTTGTGTCGAGCTGTTCTAAGGCGCTGACTACCTATGAGTAAAGTGGAAGGGATGTCAAGCGATTCTAAGGCGTTGACTACCTATGAGGATGATACGATGTCAAGCTATTCTAAGGCGTTGACTACCTATAATGACTGAAATGATGTCAAGCCATTCCAAGGCGTTGACTACCTAAAATGTGAAAATAAGATAATGTCAAGCGATTCTAAGGCGTTGACAACCTAATGAGTGAAAATTGGGTGGTATGCAAATGCGAGAATGCTGAAATGCTAGTGATGCTGATGATGCTGACGATGCTGATGATGCTGACGATGCTGATGATGCTGATGATGCTGATGATGCTGATGATGCTGATGATGCTCGGATGCTTCTGGGGACCGAAACCCGTTCCAATGCTCCTGGTTGGTATACTATGGGGACTTATTGCCTCTGCCCACCAACTGGGGTGCTGGGATAACTTCTAGATTACCAAGGGGACTTATTGCCACTGCCCACTAGTTGTTTCTCCCAAGAAGTTGACATGAAGATGGGGACTTATTGCCTCTGCCCCGCCAACTTAGATCACGCTCTGTCTCGTACTTGTCTCGCACTGAAGATGATACTAGGTCTCGTACTGGTCTCGCACTGGATGATGACGATAGGTCTCGCACTGATGAGATGATAGGTCTCGCACTGATGAAGATGATGGGTCTCGCACTGACGAAATTGATGGTCTCGCACTGATGAAGATGCTTGGTCTCGCACTGAAGTCTCGTACTAAATGGATGAAGAAAAAGCTGGATTCCGCACTGATTCTGGGTCGCGCACTGAATGAAGATGTCTTGTACTAAAGTCTTGAAATGATGGGTCTCGCACTGATGAAGATGGTAGGTCTCACACTGAAGGAAAAGATGGGTCTCGCACTGAATGAAGATGCTAGGTCTCGTACTGAATGAGGAAACTGCAGGGCCTCGCACTGTTTTGGGTCTCGAACTAAAAATGAGTTAGGAAGATAATGGTCTCGTGCAAATGATGAGAACTGATTACTGGAGTGCCAAACATGGCAATGATGATAAGATGTATGCAATCAAGATATATGAAAGATACTCGTTCAAAACAGGAAACTGTTGGAAAAGGTGCCGAACTTGGCAATGCTTGAGAAAACCCTGCTGAAAAAGGAAAGTGAAATGATCATTTCCTGACTAAAAATTTCAAATCTGCAATTTGCTTCTTGAAAAATGAACATGCCATTGGTGGAAGTGTGTGGTGTTTGTTGTGGTGCTGAAGGCTTTTGCCGGTGTTCAGGATTTGTGACAGACCTGGGATTGGGTTGTGATTTTGGATGGAGGTCAGGGTTATGACGGGCCTGATGTTTTTGTGGAGGTAAGGCCAATGACGGGTTTGAGAGTGTGTGTGTGTGTGGTGGTAAGGGCTTATGTGTGCCTGTGGTGGGATGGTGGTGCTCGAGCTTTGGGTTTTAATTGGTGCTGACATGGCAATTGTTGGAACCAACAATTGCCCCCAGTATTTTTTCCTTAGGACAATCTGAGCTAGAGTTCATGGCAATCGATCGGGACGATCATTGCCCCCAGTATTTTCTTTGATTAAACATGCGAACAAGTCTCACCCCACAGGGTCGAGGCTTATGCTTTGATGTGGTGCTCCCTAACCTACACTCGATGTGGTCGGTGTTTGCACTCATTTCTCGCTCATGGTCATAACTTCTAAACCATTGAATTCAATATTTGATGGATTTACGCATTTGATCTGTTACTTTCACGTGATTGGACACACAACTATCAAGTCGGAAGTCTTTAAAGCTTATAACGTGGCCATAGGGTGTGATGAAAGACGACGGGATCATGGAGGGATATTGAGGTATGTGGAGCTTAAATGGGTGACCAAAGCTGCAACTTGCGTCTTCTCTCAGATTCATCTTCCTTGTCTTGAAGTCGTCTAACTGCTTCATGTTGACGTTGTTTTTGAGCTTCTGGACCTGGACTTTTGGAGTTGTCCTTTACACCATTTCTCTTTTTTTTGTCATTTGGACTTCTTCGAGGCACTTCGGGTTCGCCTTTTGTTTTATCCTTTCTTGACTTTGCCTTTGGGGTTCTTGTGTTCCCGGTTTTGGGCTTCGAGAGCTGTTTTGATGTGAGCTCTTTTGATCCTGTGTCACTCTGGGACCATTTACGGATCACTTCGTCATGCTGATAGCGGCATTGCTTCTTCGGACTGATGATAATGTTATCCGAGAGTCGGGCTCCTTGCTTCCTTTGGTCACCGGGTCGGGCATTCATCATTGGCTGGGTTATTTTGTGGTGTTCATATTATCGAAAAGGGATATATGAAAGGCTCAGCGGGGGTGCCTAGGGTTTAATGTCAGGGTTCACAAGTTTTTTGGCTATGTGGTGCTGTACCTAGGTGCTTCGTCATTCCTGATAGTTGTGTATCCGCTCTTTGTTACTTTTCGCAGATCTAAGAGTAAATTTACAAATTATCTCCTTCGGTCAGAGTTATGCCATTTATCTCACCTTTGAATGTGGTCTTACCAGAGTCGTGTAAAAATGACACGCTCGTTCACTCATGGTTTTCCCACTCAAGACACTCTCGTGAGATTTTCACTTGGAAACTCGTTCGCACATTTAAACAAAAGATAAAAGACGACGAACTTAAACTTAGATTGCCCCCAGTATTGATTTGGGGTTTGTGACAACATTCGATAGATGTGGACTTTGAACCTCTTTGTGGGTTGTTTGGATATTATAGGGTGAGTTGTGGTGTTTGGTTAGGCATGTTCAAATTTTTAGAAACAAGAGACAAGCCGTTCCATTGCATAGTCAGAAAATGATTGCTTCGTGATCCTTTTCTTAAAAAACTATTTTGTTTTCCTTCTTTTTTCGATGAATGAAAAATGGTTTGTACAGGAGTTGTGAAAATGGAACTATGATTTTATTTATGAATCATGAAAGAAACGTAAAGATTACAATCAGAGGTGACTGAAAACTAACTAATAAGCTACTAGGAAAATTTGAAGATGCAAGAAAACGATCTGCACACTTAGAAAAATTGGACTCCTTGCTCGAGGAGGTCTTGAATCTTGTGCTTCAATGCTCGGCAATTGTCAGCATAATGGCCAGGCAACTGATGGTAGTGGCAGAATTGATTAAGATGCCTCCCCAAATGAGTGGTTCCTGGCCGAGGGGCCAGGGGCTGTAGCAGGTTTCTCTTCTGAAGCTCTTTAAACGCCTGACTTGGTGCTCGGCCAATGTTGGTGAATTCCCTTTGCGATGAGTCTCGGCGGTGGTAAGGGTACTGTCCTAAGGTTTTGATGCGGAGATCTAGGTCGTTGAACCATATTCACTTCTGGGAAACTGCTTTGAGCGCAAGCTACTGTCTGAAGATAAGCCTTTTCTGGTCCTGGCTTAGATAATTTGGAGCCACTGCCGGAGTTTCTTGAGCACTCGAGCTCCAAACCTTCCTTATGAATCCTTTCCTCTAGAATACCGACTTGTCCCATCAACATGTCCAAACTCGGAAAGTACATAAATTTTAGCTCATGGTTGTGTTGTTTTCGCATGTTCTCAATTATCATGCGGATTTGCTCCTGCTCGTCCATTCTGGTAGGCATGGCTGCAGCCTTTCTCCTCCAACGCTTGATGAAGTCAGACATGGACTCACCGTCTTTCTGTCGAGTTCGTGCCAGATCGATTCTGGTGACCTCGAGGTTCTTAGCATACTCGAAATGATTTAGGAAAGCCTCGCAAACCTCCTCGTAGGTTTTGGTATTCATCTTCTGAGTGAGATACCAACGCTGAGGAGTCTCGTCTAGATAGCGTGCGAAAACTTTGGCTTTTTGCATATCGTTGAGCCCCAAGATGGACATTTCTCGGTCGAACATAGCCAAGTGAATCTGTGGATCCGAGGAACCCTTGTACAAAGCGAGTGCAGGCAGCTTCAGCTTTAGGGGAAGATCAACTTCGGGATACGACGCCGTGGAGAAATAATCGAAGCCAGCTGGTTTGTTGGTTTTCTCTATGCGCTCAATCCTTTTCAAAACCCTTTTGACCTCTGCAGCTAGCTGGTTGTCAGGAACATCCTTCCCCATACGTGTTTGAGGATCTTGGGCCCTAACAGAGTCAATCTCGATGTAACTACGATTAAGATTTTCATCCACAAGCTTTTCCAGAGTGTGCTGATTTGTCTCCTGGAGATTAGCCTTACTCCTCAGTTCCTCGACAATGGACTCCAAGACCTTGTACCCTTGCAGCACAGCGGCCAACTGGGCCTCGGTGTTGATCGGATTTCCTCCTTCTGCCATATCTGGATTCGGGCTTGCCTGTTTCCAAGAAGTCCATTATTAGCTAACAAGAGGAAGTGGGTTGAAAGACACTAAGGTGATAATGACACTTCACAAGGTAGATCGAAACAGGCTTAGGCTGAAAGCAAGTGGGCCAAGATACCCAGAAAATGAGGTGCTTGGGCTGAAGTATCTCTCAGGCTATGAACTGGAATTTGGACTGAAATGTAAACAAATGGCTTTGATTGGGCCTGAGAGGTGACACCTAGATCAAGGGTTTTGGGCCAGGGCCCGAATAAGAAGTCTGCCTAGATTAGAATGAGCCCTTGGGCCGGAATGTGTTTGGGCCTAGAGCAAAGCACATGGGCTGGAGTGGTCCCTAAATCACAAATGAGCCTAACTTTCTTTGGGCCAGAGAAGATGGTTGCTAAACCGAAAAAGATTTTTTTTCAGGCCTTGTGAGTTATTTCAAGTTCATGTGGATTTTCTTTTTGGGCCTAGAACTAATTGGATAATTCAAATTGGGCCAGAAGAGAAATCACCTAAGTCTAAGCTTTTGGGCTGAAGCCCGAACGACTCACATATTAAACCAAACAGGACCTCTGGGCCGCAAACAAGTAGAGCCGCCAATTCGGGTTGGGCTAGGTTAATGTAGGAGAAGTTCCTATCAACCTCTAGGCTAGGTAATGGACCGATCATACAAGCAAACAGGGCTCACACAAATTCAACATGTCCTCACTAGATGTTTAAATTCAACCGGGTATGGATCGATCCGGAGAGGTGCTTGGGGCTTGGGCCCAGGTCACCACAAAGGAATAGGGCTTGCACGCTATTCTCTTTGGGCTTCCCCACTTTTTTCACATCACCTGAAGGTGTGCGTCTACGGCCGGGTCTTTGACTGACCAAACAATGGGCTTGGTAAGGACACTGCCAGGAAAACGCTTGGGGCTAAGGCCCAGGTATTAAGGGGATGTGGTTAGACGACATCCTCCTCTTTTTCCCCGCTTATTCACATCACCTAAAAGGTGTGAGTCCCTGACAGGGGACCCTAGATGGGTCCCGGGGTGAAACTGGTTTGTGTGGGCCCTCGCTCTCATATGATGCAGGGGTGCAAAAATTTAAAGTGCGCACGAAAGAAAGTAAACAAACAAAATAATAAAGCCATAAATAAACAATTTTTCGAGTTAAGCCCTCTTTCTTAAAATTAAACAGGTTAAAGTTAAGAATTCGTCCCCAGCAGAGTCGCCAGTCTGTGAGCCTCAATTTAAACCCTATCCTATGTGGATTAACTTGATTGGGATCTAATCGGGTTTTAGGTCCACTTATAGCCTAAGATTAATAACTATGTCATATAACAATAATTATTAAAACCTAAGCTAGCTCACTGGAACCTATTACGAGTCGCCACCTAATTTTAACCTAGATCAAATTAGGAAAGGAGAGTTCGGGTTCGGGGGCTTGATATTCGACTTAATTAGGGTTCAATTACTTTCATTACCCTTCCTAGGTCGTTTTTCCTCTACTTGGTTCAATTACGGCTTTCTACAAAGTTGTTTTTAACCTAGGTGCGCGCTTCTGTTTTTTTTTATTTTTTAACGTTTTTTGACAGAAAATTAAAGTGGAAATTAAAATTACCTAAACTAGGGTTTCGGAGGCAGAATTAGGTCAAATTTGTTTCCGTCCGTAGCCACGGACCTAATGTCTGAGGCCACGGACCCCAGTTAACCTATATGAAAATAAAAGTCGAATTAAACATAAAACAGAAAATTGTAAAGTCCGGGGCCACGGACAGGCTGTCCGTGGGCCCGGACATTATTAGAAAACTTAAATTTTTAAATTTAAAAATCCCGCCGCCGTCCGTGGGCGTCCGAGCTTACGGACAGGGAGTCCGGGACCCCGGACATGACGTCCGTGGGTGCGGACCGCCCTCGGACGGCGGCGTTGAGGCTGTTCCCGAAGGTGTTTTTGGCTCAAATTTTATGGGTGTGTAGCCTGAAGGATTTACAAGACGTTAGTGATTGAAAGTTTTCAATTTGAATTCGAATTAAGCACGAAACTTAGCAAACAAGTTATTGGACAGAAGCTTAAACAAACAGCAATACAGAAGCGTAGAGGGTTAGTTTGAGCCCAAATTTTGAAGCAAGACAGATAATACCGTGGAGAGTTAGGAAAGTGGGATTTCTACCTGTTTTACCTTCGGATTCACGGTGATTCTTCACACCGGGATTCGTCGAGTGCTCCGTTGATGGCAGACCCGAGAGGATTTCGAACCAAGCTTCTGGTTGTTGGTTGTTCTTGCTATTCTTCACGTTTTGGTGGTGTTTTATGGGGTTTGATGATTGATGATGTTGTGGGAGTTGAAAAAATATGTTTTGGTGTTGATTTTGGTGAGATTTGGTGTTTGATTGTGGCTCTGGAGTTCAAAAACGTGGAGAAAGAGTGACGGCTGCCTTCTTTGAGAGTCTAGGGTTCTTGAGGTTATTATTTGATCATGGGATAAGGCTCCTTATATAGGCTTCCTTAAAGATAGAAAAATCCGGTAAAAACCGAGATTTACCGACGTTTTAGCTCAAGGGCTTCCAAAAGGAATTTGATTATGAAATTTTACACGTGGGTAAAGGATGATATTTTTGAATTTTCTAAAGTGGAATCGAATTTTTTGGATATTGGAATATTTTTAAATTCAATTTCTCGTCAGTTTCAGTCAGAAATTGCTAGAAAATTATTGGAAACTCGAAAAATCGAAATTCCAACGCCATTATGCCCAAAATGTCATCCTCTATCATGGGTTAAAATTTCAAAGAATTTTGAACTGATTTGACCCTTATTTGGAGGAGAGAGAAAGCCTATAGGGGGCTTAGGAGCCTTGAAAAATTACGAAAGTGCCCCTGGAGATGACTAAGCTGTCCCTGGTACTCTGAAATGTTCCGATCGAACTGGGAACCCTCGCTACTTGACCAAACTAGCCTATTAGTAGAGACTCTCTTCCGGGGGGGTTGAAATTTTGGGTATAACACTAACTTTGATTTGGGAAAATGTCAATGCAAGAGAAACGTATGATCAATAATCAAGGGTGGCAAGTCTCAAAGAGGATTTGGTCCCGCAAAATGTATATGCCGGGTGACATGCCGGACCCCCGCTACCTGGCAGATTCATGGCCTTGAATGTGCCGGACAATTTCCATCCGGCACTACATCCGGCATCGTACATTTCATAAACAACACTTCCAGATTCGGTTCTGACAAAGGAACTCAATATTCATACTTGCATCGTGCATAGCTAATGCCGCGAATACAAACAGAATAATGGGAAATAAGAGATTAACCCTAAACCTTAGGTCTTGATGCCCCTCTTCCGGAACAACAAACTTAAAGATTACCAAATCCTAATATATCCTATTCTTATCTTGTGAACATTAAATAGGACCTAGAGATAAGAGAATAAATAGCTACTTCATTCTACTTTGCATGAAGATTAGAACTCGGGTTGGTTAAGAAACTTGAAAATTCCATAAATGATCATAAGAGTTTTACAAGGAAATCTTCCCTAACCAAAAATCTAACAAGGATTCTGCATCACCATCCACACAACTACAAGAAGAGAATACAAAGGGGGAGAGGGGATGTTAATAGCCTTAACCGGTCAAGGTCTTCTTCTTCTTTTGCGTGGATGGATCTGCAGACGTTCCTTGGACACCAACAGATGGAATGTGGCGAAAATGAAGTGTGAATGGCGTGGATTTGGTATGTTGAAGTGTATCCAATTGCAGCCTTTCTCGGCCTATTTATAGGCATCACATGTGTCTGTTGCCGGGCGTCATGCCGGATCGTCAGTAGCTGGCACACGTGGTAAATGGGCCCAACTGTTAACGGTTGAAACCTTCAATTCCGCGTGAAACAGTGCATATGCCGGGTAGGAGATACCCGACATCACACCCGGCAGCGGTTGGAAATCACGTGGAACACATGTGCTGTCGTATGGTCAACCGAAGTGACTTTACACTCATGCCGGATAGCATTTACCCGGCATCGCATCCGGCAAGGCCTCTTTTCTGTTCTGTGTTCATGCCGTGTAGAACCAACCCGACATCGAGTCCGGCATTGATGGAATTTCTGCCTAGAGATTCGTTCCATGCCTATAAAACACATAAAACATAAGACTGTACAAATAATATACTTTAACGCATAATATAACATAAATAACACATATATAACTTTATTCAGATAAATATAATACTAAATCTAACCCATAAAATGTGATAAGTCTGCGGCTTATCAAGGCCCTACACTTACCTTTTGCTAGTCCTCGAGCAAAACAAGATTAGAAAGGAGTAATTAATGCACAAAACAGATAAACTTTAGAATGACAATTAGATAAATATTTCTAACTGCCTGACTCTAATTCACAAGTATCACTTAATCTACCTTATCTGTCCAAACATACTAATGGGTATAAAATAAAGAATTTCAAAACCGATCAAAAACTTTTGGGTTATTTTCCATAAGGGATTTACAATCTCTCCTTTTTCCGGTCTCCATCACTCAGCTCTATTTTTCAAGAGTTTCTGAATGTGGCCAAGACACTCATCGATGGTTCTTTATATTCAGCCATTTTGCAAGGGTTTTGAATCAACCATGATTTTTTGCATTGAAGAACGGGGAATTTAGGAGAAAAATAAAAGGAAAAACTCTCGTTTCTTGATTTTATTCTGAGGCATCTTTTTCAACCTCAAGGAATATAATGCTTTTCCTTTGGAAGAAGATTTTTTTTTCTTCTTTTTTTTTTCACAAAAACCCTTTTTAAGATTTTCACCCAAAAGATTTTTCACAATTTGAAAAGAAATGAAACAAGTACCCAAAAGTACAATATGGAAGGAATTAGGAGCAAGATCATGTACTCATGTTAAATAAAAAGAATCAAGAAGTTAAAAACAGGAATCTACGAGTCATTAGAAAGCTTACCTCTTGAGAGAACAAGCATTTAATCATTCCTAATCTCATCTTAATCAAAAACATGCAAAAAGTTTAGTAAAACATTGTTTAAACGCAAAACTTATGCATATTATTATAACTTTATATTTTTTTATTTTTTAAGGGGATCCTTGCCCTACACTTGGCAGGAACACTGTCCCCAGTGTTCAAAAGAAACAATAAAATTGAAAATTTTAATTGTTAATTTTTTTAAGAAACTAAAATAACTATTTTGAAAGTACTAAAAAAAATCATAAAAAAAATAAAAGAGAAAAATTAAATGGTAAGAAAGGCTCCCTTGTTTGATATTGAAGGTGTGAGGAGGACCCGCCCTACACTTAGCCTTTTAGGCTATTTGGTATTATCGGAGATGCTGGGCAGGATAGTGACCGAATTCGCATGCTCCCTTGGATTTGTTTGTGTTTGGGATGGGAGCTGACCTTGTTGTGTGGTTGCGTCAGAAGTTGATGTAATTGCAACTGCAACGATTTGTGCTCCTTCTGAATGGTCGAGATCTCGTTGTGAGCGTCCTGGGTCTTGTTCATCAGGGTTGACATCATGTCACGAAGTTCAGCCATTTCAGCCTCTGATGATGATGCAAGATGGGATGGTCTGTATGCCTTGGACCTCCCTGGTAGCCGGCTTGACTTTGGAAGTTGTGAGGGGGTTGATTCCCCTGTTGCCATGGGCGATACCCTTGGTTACTCACATAATTGGCTTCCTCAACATTCTGAAAGTCGGGCATGTCAGGGCTCGGAACGTGTGGTCGTGCACTAACCACATTCGCCTATTGAGGAAGATGATTCATTGCTAATTGCTCCACCACTTTCTGTAGAGCGCTAACCTTTGTGGACGTTTGAGCATTGCTCTCCAACAACTGGTCGTGACTTTGCATTAGTTTGTCAAATTTAGCATCGCTCTCTCCCACTTGATATAAACCAGCGGTACTACCCCTGGTTCCACCGGTGGACCAATCCCTAATCTCATCACAAAGAGATTCAACCCCACTAAGGAATTGATCTCTAGGCTTCTTTAATATATCTACACCAAGGGAGGATAAGATCATCGTCTTGCATTGATTGATCAATCCTTTGTAAAACAACTAAGATAGCTGTTCCTTGGTGAGGCCGTGGTGTGGACATGTGCGCAGCAACCCTTTGAATTTGTCCCAAGTCTCACAGATGTTCTCCGAGCTAGGCTATCTGAAGTTGTATATGAAGATGTGACAGAGGTTACCCTCCAATGAAGATGTAACAGAGGTTACCCTCCCGACATTGTTTCCACACCAAGATGTATAGTGGTTCGGCCAACAATCCGGCCTACGTCCACTTCTAGACAGAGCTATTATTCATCCTTTGGTTTACAACACTAGAGAGCTTTGGGATGTGAGCTCCCTTTTCTAACTTGAATCCCTTACAAATGAGCCCCTCCACTCCTATTTATAGACTTTCTATCACTAGGTTTACCCTTTTGCCCCTATACATGTGGTGGTGTTACATAAACATAACTATCAGTCCTTTTACGGGTCTCCGGACTGAAATACTGCTTCCGCCTTGGACTAACTCTTCCGGACCGTCACTTTACCGATAATCCCTCCGGTAGCTACTCTATCGGTAGCGATCCTTTAGATAGCAGCTCTTTCGGTAGCGGGTCCTCCGGTAGTAGGGCTTCCATCGATAGGCCTTCCGACAATTGGCCTCCGGTAGACTCTCTTGGTAGATCCTTCCGCATTGGGGCCTTTCGGTAGGAGGCCTTCCGACAATTGGTCTCCGGTAGTAGTCCTTCCGCTAGCAGGCCTCCGGTAGACGCTTTGACCTTCCGCATGGTATATTTCATACCATTACATCAGTCCCACAAGTTCTACTTTTCAACACTAAAAAGTGGAACTTATAAAAAGAAAATGAAATTTACACTTTGTACTCTTTTCTTTTCTACTATATATCTCCTAGTCACACAAGTTCTTTTTCTTTTGCCTAAAAAAGGAAATGAACTCACAACTTTAGCCTATGTAATAGCTTGTCTTCCGGAAACAAAGAAGTCCCACGTGTTCCGGGGGCGATGAAGTCCCACTTGTTCTCCTGAGAAAAGGTCTCCGCTCCTTGAACGTGCCATAATGAGAAATCCAAAGATCTGGAATTCCGAAGGGCCATAATAATTCCAGAAGACCGTAATAATTCCAGAAGACCATAAAGAAGTCCGAGATAATAATAATAATAATGGGATATTACTTCATAATCAAATTCCTGCTTGAACCACGTTATTCCTTGGACCTGCATACCTAAATTTAAGAGATTTCAAGATATTTGTCTTTTGGGCTGCCGGAGCGACCGGACTTCCCAAAAAGCTTTTGTTAGTTAGAGTATATTAATCACGGGGATAAAAAACCCAAATATACATCCTATAGGTTGCTTAGAGTAGCCTGACTAAGTACATGGATAGCACAAGTCTGAAGCGAACAAAAAGATTACTATAGATTCTATTGCTTCCCAAAAAGTTGGAGATTCTGATAATGAAGAATTTTAGACTGCTTTTTTTTGTTTTTTTTTGCCAAGATCTCTTTTGGTAACCCCTTAGTTACCACTTTTGCTTTCACACTCTACCACTGTACACATGGTGAGATCGTCGGTTTATCACTCTACCGACTTTGAGTCGGTGAGATCGTCGGTTTATCACTCTACTGCCAGGACGCTGACAGTGAGATCGTCGGATACATTACACTACCATTCTTTGATGGTAGATCGTCGGATACAAAACACTACCATTCTTTGATGGTAGATCGTCGGATACATTTTTTTTCTTTTTTCTTTCTCTAAAGACTCGCTGGTCTTGGTTTTAAGTAAATCAGAAATTGTTTTTAAAATATTTCTTTTTTGAAAACTAGAGGGTGATCAATCCTCTAGAGAAGTTTTGTAAACTTCTGGTGGAAAAATAATATCCATAATGAAATATCAAAAAAGTTTGGTACCTCTTTTTTACCGTGGAATAATATTACTGGCGGATGTCAAACTGCTACCGGTGGAATGTGAGAGGGTGCTATTGTTGAAAATTTTTACCGCACGCGAACGAACTGCGAACCTGGCTACGGTGAAACTGCAACTGGCCTCCGGATGTCTATTTATCTGGACTGGCCCTCCGATAAGAATGACAAGTTGCCTCCGGAGAGGAATCCAAGTTTGTTGGAGATTTCAACTTTCTGCAGGTGAAAAATCCCAATTTGCTACCGGTGAAAAATTTCATGTTGGAGAAATCCTTTTGCGGAGTCAAGTCCCATAGCACCGGTAGAGCCTGTCTGCCCAAAACATGGTGTCCTTCGGCATACCCTTACGCAGATGGGTGGTTACTACTGGTGGAGGCTTTGAAGTTGCTACCGATTGAGATCACGAGCTTTCTCCACTGAAGACATGGTACTTCTACTAGCGAAGATGGCAGATTGCCGCCGATAAAGATAGCAAGTTGCTACCGGTCTGGACGTTAAGTCCCACCGGTGAAGATAAAAAGTTCCCATCGTGTCATCGGTACCACCTAAGACCATCGGTGTTGTATCCCATAGCGACTGATTGAAGTTTGTAATTCTGACGTTGTGTGTCGTACTGACCTCTGAACCGAATGGTTTATACTGTTGAACTTGCTGCGTCTCCCTCCACCCATCCATGGTCATCTCTAGTCCCTTCCTGTTCCAGTCACTTTGTTCCTTTCTTTTGCGGATTTTTGCTGGCGAACAAGAACATACGTGTTCATCTCTCCGTGCTGACAAATTGCTGGGGTTATGCACCGTGCCGCTGAAGATATTTCAACCCCCAGAGCTGCTCCTACTGTGTTTATCTTGGTGATACCGACGGTATATTGCTACTGGTGGAGATGCCATTAGGCCAGCGGTGAAGACTTCTGGAAGCTCATGTCTGGCGCTGTTCCTTCTGGTAACAATGGGATGAGAAGTTTCTACCGGAGATGATATCCAAATTTCCACCGGAGAGGATATCCAAATTTCTACCGGAGAGGAATTCCAAATTTCTACCGGAGAGGAATTCCAAATTTCTATCGGAGAGGAATTCCAAATTTCTACCGGAAGCTTCATAGGAGAGTGAAACTCCAGGCCTGCTTCCAATACTCCTTGCGGAGGCTTTACCACTTTATACTTTGACTTCATACGTCCTTGAGGAATATTGCCCGTTTGAGAGATGTCGCGGCTCGTGTCTGGTCCGTTAGGAACTTTCAATTTGCTCCGGTAGAGGCTCGCGCCTTGTCCTATCTTACCATGCGCAGCCCTCAATTCATCTTTCAGTGCCCAACTGTCGAATCTTTTGCAGTGGAGGTTTCGAGTTCTGCCACGAAAGTTTGGTACCTCCACCGGTACCAACTCAAAATCTCTACCGGTAGCATTTTAAAACCTCAACCAGTGCCAAGCTCAAAATCTCTTCCGGTAGTATTTTTCCTTTTAATTCTTGACTTTGCTCAATATTCTTCATCTTACTCCTTCGTTGCCCTAGGATCGAGGCCTGCCCTGCCTGGCTTGAAACTGACGAAAGTCTCACCCCTGATAAACCAAATGACTTCATTGTCTTCAAAGATTTCTTGATATCGATTCCCATGCGTCCTCTGTATATTTATTTTCATCCTGAACCGGAGACAGAGGTAAATTCTTAGACGGTCTTAGCCCGGTAGAACATACTGCCACATCAAGCTTCCGGTAGAACAGATTCCTTCAATCGTAGCTCCTCTCTGTTTATTTGAGCTGATAGTCTTCTTTCTTCTTGTTTCAAAGCGACCGGAAAATAGAGTTGAACTTCTGGATGTTGGGACCTTCCGGGAGAACTTTTGTATCTTTGCAACCTTTGCGTTCCTTTCTTGGTAAATATAGATTTTCCTCGTATCATAAACATCATGCCACTATGGTCAGAAAGTTAGACAAAGTATAATCCAGTGCTTCCCATAGTTGCAGTATAACAGAGGTTGATCTCGACTTACGCCATGTCTACAATGAATCTTTGAATACTAATGAAGGTTGAACCAGAATTGTACACTATCCTAGATTCTAAATTGGCAGCAATAAACTATTAACGCAGTGGAAAGGTTGTAAAGTGTAAATTACTGACAAACGAAGGGATAGCTAAAAATCACAATAACACCTCGACACATTTTGGCTATGGGTAATGCAGTTATACAATCAAGTAATGTGGTAGGCAATAATCATATAAAAACGCGAGATAGCATCATTCGAAGATGCAAACTTGCTGAAACTATTTTATCTAAAGTAAGATAGCCGCCTAGAAATTGGGTAGGATTTTGAGAACAAAATTTTGACTTAGCTAAACAAATGTAGCAGCTATTCCCTTAATTTGATATGAGATGGGTTATGACAGCTTAACAGTCTGGAATAGGTACATGATCAGAATTTTATCATCACTGGGGCTTAAACTAAGCTTGTGCATTGTTTCCCTTTTCCAAGCAACAGTATATAGTCACTAAGGTTCGAAAATAAAAGAGTAAATAGTAGCCAGATCGAACAGAAATTTGGAATGAAGTTTTAGAAATGATACCATGAGCCAGCGAAGTTTAACAAAATATGAGTAGGAAAGTCTATAATTTAGGAACAGTAAATTGAAGCAGGACAAATCAGGAGCAAATAGAGTGCACAATTCTACCATTCTTTATTTATCCAGTGATAACAGATTACTCACTATTTATAATAAGAATGGATCAGCAAAACCATGAAGTAGAGTGGTGCATTTCGAACCGAGTTAACAGGAGCAAGAAACGTCTGATCTCAAGGGATTATGTATCTTTGTAACAGACCTATTGAAACAGACCTATTGAAAGCCAAAAACTAGAGTACCGGTGAAAACTTTTGGAGCAGGATCAGTAATGCTTCCTATCTGTAGCAGGATTGTAAGCAGGAAATCAAAGTAAAGCAGTGATATTGTAATTTTAAACCATGGCTCGGACGACAGTAAAGTTGTGGCAAATGTGAGGTTGCAGTAAGTGGGGTTGGGTAAAATTCATCAGAACAATACTTTGACAGGTATTGCAGAGGCAATTGATGTTTGTTCAACACTTTGATTAAACAAGCCAATACGTGAACTTAAACAGAAGTTTAAGTGATTTCAGAAGCAGTTATGATATACCGGTAAGAATGATATGTAAAACTACCGGTAATATGCTGTATTGACTCCTCTCTTATTCCGATGAATGAAGGCTTAGGTAAATTGGGATCGAACAGTTACCTTGCAATGCCTGGTGTGATCAAGGCCACCGTATATCGATGTACCTCTATGATGTACCTCTATCGGTACTTTCGTGATATACACTTCTTCCGGTAATGCGGTGACTTGCGCCTACATCTGCTTACCTCAGCGCGGAGCTCCAACCTGGCTAAACTCCAGTTCCCGTAACAACTTCATATCTCTGATGATCGTCAAGGTTGCCAATCCTTCCTTTCCCCAGGGTTACACGATCAGCCTTCACTTTGAGGATTCCTTGACTGCTCGAAATAATGCATCTCGAGTTTCGATCCCTTTCGTCATTTCGCATTCTGTCGCTTTCAAGTTTTCCTTCTGGACTGAAGTTTATTAAAGATCTTTGGAATTTCTGTCGTATATCCAACTTTCATTTATCGTGTAAACTTGGCCTAAACCAAACTTTCATGTTTCCGATTTCGCTTTCTCCTCTTTTGGATGAGTTTCTCCTCTTTCGAATGGTGAAATCGTCTTCTGATTTTCTCAATCCTGGAATGCGCTTGGAATTGATTGTTGGACTCGGATGAATATGGAATGAGACTTTGTGGTTGAGAGTGATGTCGATTGCGCATCATAGATCCTGCTACTGGTCGGATCGAGTTCCTTTGACTGAATTCCTACGCAATCTTCCCTTGTCTTTTTTCGTAAATGATTCTTGTTGCAGGTGGAAGTTTCTCTGAGTTGCCTCCGCGTCGTTCTCCGATTGTTTCCGACCGGGATATAGCTCCGATCATCATCGACTTGTGGGAGAAGCTAATGCTAAAGTCAATCTTCGTTCGCTTCCGAAAACATGGCCTTCGGCAATAGGAACTGACTAATCTTCACTTGAAGATCGTCGACTTCCTCTTTTCTGACGAAAATGATAGTTAATCGTACCTCTTGTCTTGAAATTCCTCAGCTGCTTCCCTTGATCGTGCGACAAAGATTTTTCCCGCATTAGATCAAAGGAGAGGATGCTCGCGAAATGGAGTTCCTGAGCATCGCTTTTTCATCTCGCTTCGAGAAATGCAGTTCTTGGATGTATCCGATCCCTTCGGCTTCATGCCTTGATCGAATAAGGCGTTTGGACGCGCTACTTCGTCGTTCACCGTACATGACTCCGTGGCTTCTGAGCGATGTAATTGATGCAGAAAAGTGATGTTGATTATCGCTGCTACTTTTCGTGTCGTCGCATCTTGGTGAAATTCTACGTATGGAGATTCACAAAATCTTCCATTCTATGTTTTCCGATCGAACGATTATATCCCGCCGTGGCTAATCGTGGTCACCATTGTCGGTTGTTCGATTCCCACAGACGGCGCCAATGAAGATGTAACAGAGGTTACCCTCCAATGAAGATGTAACAGAGGTTACCCTCCCGACATTGTTTCCACACCAAGATGTATAGTGGTTCGGCCAACAATCCGGCCTACGTCCACTTCTAGACGGAGCTATTATTCATCCTTTGGTTTACAACACTAGAGAGCTTTGGGATGTGAGCTCCCTTTTCTAACTTGAATCCCTTACAAATGAGCCCCTCCACTCCTATTTATAGACTTTCTATCACTAGGTTTACCCTTTTGCCCCTATACATGTGGTGGTGTTACATAAACATAACTATCAGTCCTTTTACGGGTCTCCGGACTGAAATACTGCTTCCGCCTTGGACTAACTCTTCCGGACCGTCACTTTACCGATAATCCCTCCGGTAGCTACTCTATCGGTAGCGATCCTTTAGATAGCAGCTCTTTCGGTAGCGGGTCCTCCGGTAGTAGGGCTTCCATCAATAGGCCTTCCGACAATTGGCCTCCGGTAGACTCTCTTGGTAGATCCTTCCGCATTGGGGCCTTTCGGTAGGAGGCCTTCCGACAATTGGTCTCCGGTAGTAGTCCTTCCGCTAGCAGGCCTCCGGTAGACGCTTTGACCTTCCGCATGGTATATTTCATACCATTACAGTATATCTCGGCGATCATCTCCAAGGTGCGACTTGGAGGCATGAATTTGTCATAAAACTTGGTTGCCATGTCCTCCCATGTGGGGATGGTACTGGGGGTCAGACTGTGGTACCATTTGCTGGCGTTCCCCGTAAGGCTATGGGGAAAGAGGGAAAGTCTGGCGTATTGGAGGACATTGTTTGTGGAGGTTAGACTATTTGTGTGTTGTAGAAATTTGGTGATGTGGAGCAAAGCATCGTTCGGGTTTGTACCGTCGAACATACCCAACTCTTTGATGCATCGGATTTGACGATATGGCTTAAGTTTTTGCCATTCATCGTATTCATTTTGTGGAAGGAGAGGGAGGTCGATTGCGGGCTTTTGGCCTTGGTTAGAAGGCCGGTTTATATTTCAGACGGTAGGTGCTGCCATTGGTGCAGGAAGTAGGTGTTGTTGGTTTCTTCGTTGACGAATGGAGCGAAGAAGAGTCCTCTCGATTTCTGGGTCAAAATTTGCTAAATCTTCAGGAGAATTCGTGGACCGCAGAAGCATTCACTTTGATAACTTTAGGAGGAGCAAGAGAAAACGTTATAATACTTCGTAATATATAAAAGAAATAATATAATGACATATTAAATTTATGAAAATATAAGAAGAAATAAAGTTTTGGTTTTGCCGGACACGGTGCCGGGTGTATGGCACCCGGCATTGGACTTCCTCCAATACTGCCAGGTTGATAGTACCCGGCGATGCGTCCGGTCTTCTGCGAACTCAAAAATTTCATTAAAGAATCAACAATTAGGAAGTTTTAGAAGAGAGATCTAAGTGAATGGTGTAGGGAAAGAATAGTTCCTCCACTAATGCCGGGTTGAAGTTACCCGGCATACCACCCGGCGCGTTCAAACTAGAAAATAAAGAAAATAAAATGGGAAAGGGAAAGGGAAGTTAACATAAAAGAGCAATGGAAAAAAATATTTATAGACAAATCAAAGATTCAAAAAAGGACAATGCGAAGTAAAAGTTGAAGTTTGAGTATGCCGGATTGTGTGCTGGGTAAACTCTATCCGGCGTAGGACTTCCTTCAAGATACCGGATTTAGAACACCGGCAATGTACCCGACATATTCAACCGAAAATAAAATGAACAAATAACAAATAAATTAAAGAATCAAAGAATAAAGAATAAAGAATAGGGCGTTTTACAGAATTTAGGACTTGGACTAATTTCAAGTCCCCGGCAACGGCGCCAATTTGCTAAAGAGAAAATTGTAGGATAACTATATACATAAAAAATAAAATACTAACTAAACCTACAACTCTACTACGGGTAGCAAATAAAAAACCGGTCGGAGTATAGTGTAAATATATTACGACCGAGAGTATCGAACCCAAGGGACTTATAGAAAAACTAGTCCTAATCCGGGCAAAAGCCTATTCTATAATAACAAGGGGGGAAAGTAAATGTGATGCTAACTAAATAAACTAACTTTGATTTGGGAAAATGTCAATACAAGAGAAACGTATGATCAATAATCAAGGGTGACAAGTCTCAAAGAGGATTTGGTCCCGCAAAATGCATATGTCGGGTGACATGCCGGACCTCCGCTACTCGGCAGATTCATGGCCTTGAATGTGCCGAACAATTTCCATCCGACACTACATCCGGCATCGTACATTTTGTAAACAACACTTCTAGATTCGGTTCTGACAAAAGGAACTCAATATTCATACTTGCATCGTGCATAGCTAATGCCGCGAATACAAACAGAATAATGGGAAATAAGAGATTAACCCTAAACCTTAGGTCTTGATGCCCCTCTTCCGAAACAACAAACTTAAAGATTACCAAAATCCTAATATATCATATTCTTGTCTTGTGAACATTAAATAGGACTTAGAGATAAGAGAATAAATAGCTACTTCATTCTACTTTGCATGAAGATTAGAACTCAGGTTAAGAAACTTGAAAATTCCATAAATGATCATAAGAGTTTTACAAGGAAATCTTCGCTAACCAAAAATCTAACAAGGATTCTGCATCACCATCCACATAACTACAAGAAGAGAATACAAAGGGGGAGAAGGGGATGTTAATAGCCTTAACCCGTCAAGGTCTTCTTCTTCTCTTGCGTGGATGGATCTGTAGACGTTCCTTGGACACCAACAGATGGAATGTGGCGGAAATGAAGTGTGAATGGCGTGGATTTGGTATGTTGAAGTGTATCCAATTGCAGCCTTTCTCGGCCTATTTATGGGCATCATATGTGTTAGTTGCCGGGCGTCATGCCAGATCGTCAGTAGCCGGCACACGTGGTAAATGCGCCCAACTATTAACGGTCGTAACCGTCAATTCCGCGTGAAACAGTGCATATGCCGGGTAGGAGATACCCGGCATCACACCCGGCAGCGGTTGGAAATCACGTGGAACACATGTGTTGTCGTATGGTCAACCGAAGCGACTTTACACTCATGCCGGATAGCATTTACCCGGCATCGCATCCGGCACGGCCTCTTTTCTGTTCTATGTTCATGTCGTGTAAAACCAACCCGGCATCGAGTCCGGCATTGATGGAATTTCTGCCTAGAGATTCGTTCCTTGCCTATAAAACACAAAAAACATAAGACTGTACTATTAATATACTTTGACACATAATATAACATAAATAACACATATATAACTTTATTCAGATAAATATAATACTAAATCTAACCCATAAAATATGATAAGTCTGCGGCTTATCACGAGGCGATGATGCTACTGAGATACCGGGAGGGCAGACGATCGCAGAGATCGTAGCTGCCGCGTTTGGGCACATGGGCTATCAGCCTGGTGTGGGTGCACCATCTCCACCGCCATAGCCCCGGGAACCGAATTGGGTGAAGAGTCTGGCTGACCTTCGACCCGCACACTTTAAGGGGGAGACTGATCCCGCCAAGCTTGAGGCGTACATCTCCGAGTTGGAGACCGCCTTCGAGACCCTTGACGTCTCTGCTGGGATCAAGGTGCGTCTGGCTGCATTCTATCTGAAAGGGGCAGCGGGCGATTGGTGGAAGCTGGTGAGGACCGAGCATGTGGCCAATCCAGAGTTCGGCTGGGAGCAGTACACCGCACTACTATGAGCCAAGTACTACCCCGCCCATGTCCAGAAAGAAGCGCTTACAATTGGATGTGCTAAAGCAAACGGACAAGATGACGGCGCCTTGCTTCGTCTTCTGCTAGGTCTTGGATATTCATACCAGATACTGGTAGACCGCTTCTATGGGGGGCTTAGCCATCGACTCCGCTACTGCATGGGGCCGACGAGTTATACTACCTTGCAGGTAATGAGAATAATTGAGATATGAATAAGTGAATACGATTTAGACTTTGAGATATAAGGGAACTAATACTTTGGGAAGCAGGAGTGCTATCATGTCGCTGCTAAGGTCGAAATAACCGTCCAGCTGAGGGACGAGGACAATGCTAAGAGGAAGAGCACCGGTAAGAGTACGGAGAACCAAGGGCAGGGCGAGTACAAGAAACAGAAGTACCATCCCCAGGCCCAGAAGATTCAGAAAGGGAAGGAAGAAACTGAGAAGGCTACTGAAGAGCCGCTTAAGCTGATCTATGCTATTGCTGCGAAGCCCCTACGCTCTAGGGCGCCAAAGGGTAAGGAAATAGACATTGAGTGAATTGAGAAACATTTAGCAACTGTTGAGACACAATTACTAATATTGAGAATGATTAGGATCTGAGTCTGGAAAGGGAGCTGGTGGTGGCTACCAATGACGCTACATCTGTCAGTGGTGTCACAAGGACCACCCCGGGCTCGATTGTAAGGGAAACAAGGTGGAGTGTAACTTCTGTGGGGTGTACGGGCACCGAGCTTACGAGTGTTTCGGAACCCTGAGAGCATAGCCTTTAGGCCCTAGATGAAGGGCAAGGGCAAGACCGATCAGAGTACTGGATCTGACGGTCAGAAGGGGGTGCAACATCCCAAACAAGAACCCACGGGTAGTCCAGAAGTCGGGACCCACACTACACATGGTGGACCGGGACAATGAGGCTGAACCCTCATCGAGACCAGGTACCGCTATAAACCGTTAAGTAATAAATTGCCTGCTTACCGCATTTTCATGCATGCTTTGGTGAATAAATGAGTTAGATGAGAAAAGATGGGATTAGAACCTAAGTAATACATAATCTATTACCACCTTAGGAAACTTCAATATTTGCTATCCAATACCTTCAACACATAACCCGGAAGAGACTAACATCGAAACCCGAGACTTTCCAACCGAACAATGTCAGGTTATCCGCCCAGGTATGATTTTATTAAGGGGATACCTGACACCCGAAGCACAAATAGCCATCATCAGGAGATGCAGTCAGTTAGGAGTGGGACCGGGAGGTTTCTATACACCGGAGTACCCAGGAGGAGCAAGGATTAAGTTAAAGATGATGAGCTTAGGCAAGGATTGGAATCCGTATGCCAAGACGTATCAAACCACGAGAGCACAAGATGGAGTCTCACCACCGGGAATACCGAAGAGTTCCATCCGGTTATTACACAAGTCGTGGAGATCTCTCAGTAGATGGAAGCTGACCCGATCCCAGACATACAAGCAGACCTTTGCATTGTTAACTTCTACGAGAAAGATGGACGACTCGGATTACATCAGGATAAGGACAAGACAACGGAGTCTCTCGAAAGAGGGATACCCGTAGTGTCTTGGTCCATTGGAGATGATGCAGAATTTTTGTACGGCGAGCAGAAGCGTGCGGACCGTGCTATAAGTTAGTACGTTAATATGGAGATGTATTGTTATGGGAGGAGAATCAAGAATGTTATACCATGGGATTAAGAGAATTAAGCTGAATACAGCACCGTCAGCAGTGGTTAATGCGACGCACATGAGACCAGGACGGTTAAACTTAACCTTTAGACAATATTAGCTATGTAATGTTTTAAGTATGAAGTAAGGAATGAGATGTAAGAAAGAAGCACATGATGTAAACAAGATGGTTATGAATAAAATAACAGTGTTGTTCATATTAATTGTTACGACTCTTGTTATACCATCATTACTCATGAAGCTTGTGAATACAATTAGGTTATGGACTCGGTACGGAAGGTGCGCTAAGCATACTTACAGAGGCACAGGCCGACACAAGCGGTACTATCCTCACCGGCACCTTTCTGATTAATGGGATTGAGGCATCAGTTCTCTTCGACTCAGGGGCCTCGCATACCTTTATCTCGGCATCGTTTGCGAGTAGGTTGGGGCTAGACGCTGATGAGCTACCCGACTTCACGGTTATGCTCCCGTCTAAGGAGAAGGTTCGTTGCACTCGCTATTACCGAGGAGCCATCATCAGAATTAAGGGGGAAGACTTTCCAGTCAATTTTATTGAGTTCAGGGAGTTGGGATTTGATGTTATCTTCGGGATGAACTGGTTGGAGCGGCACAAGGGTCATATCCTCTGCGCCGAGCATCGACTGCTGCTGAGGAGTCCGTCTGGGGTGACAATATCGTACCGCCAGAGGCCCAGAGAGCCTTCAACCAAGATCATTTCCGCTATGGCAAAGTATAAGGAGTTGAGGAGGAAGGAAGAAGTGTACCTCTGCTATGTCCAGGACATAGAGAGAGACCCCAGAGAAAGGCATAAGTAGGAAATAAAATATAGCGACCGAAACTCTTCTCAAGAAAGAGATTAAGAAAATGAAGGTAAATATGTAACTCTATGAGGGATTGCCAAGTGAATACTAATACGACACTGGTGGAACGTGAGCCTTTAATGACGGTGGTTTAATCACGGTTTTAACAGACACCGTGATTAATAGGAAGGCCGGAATTAATTAAAAACATTTATTGAATTAACCGTAATCAATAATCGAGCGGAGGTAGGCGCACCTTTTTAGGACAGACTTTAGATGACGGTTATTAGTGAAACCGTAATCTAAAGTCCCGTGTTGACGCGCGCTTTACGGTCAACGGACTTTAGATTACGGTTTTACCAATAACCGTCAGCTAAAGTCCGTCCTAAAAAAGGTGCGCCTACCTCCGACTAATGGTCAACGACGTCGTTTTGACCTGATGCCAAATATTTCCCGTATTATTTGATTTTTTTGACTCCGCGCGTAATCTAAATTACAGTTAACGATGTCGATTTACCAGTGTATTTTAGATTAATAAAAATTTATATTAATGTGTTACCTATGTTTGAAACCCAACATATGCCAAATAATTTTCGCCCTATTTTTTTAATTTCGTTACACTTTAGATTATGGTTTACATGTAAACCGTAATCTAAAGTCCTTATAAACATTTGCCGTCTACTCTGCACACTGTACTCACAGTAATTCTTCTTCTCTTTCGCGCTATCTTCCTCACTGAAATCGCCTCTCTCTCCCGTCACCTTGCTAACGGTCATCGCCGCCGTCGCTCCCACCACCTTTTTCACTCCCATCGCTGCCGGTCACCACCCATCTACCACTGGTCTCACCGTCGACGTCTCTATCGCGTATTGGGTATGCGATCGATTGATTGTCGTTTTTTTCTAACTTTGTTCATATAAATGCATTTCGATTGCAAGTTCTAACCTCGTTTGTATTGAATCCTGAGAGTGTAATGGCAAATGTTCTAAGCTTGTTCATATATTTGTGCCCAGATTCACAGTTAATTGCAACCTAGTTTGTGGGCTGATTTCTACACTACTTGCCCACTTCGGTGCTTAGTAACGGTAATTTTGCAAACCAAACTGTAAACTGCTGTATTTATTTATTCTTAGCATTTAGTATTACAATTAATACATAATAGTGTAGTTTTAAAAATGCTACTACTTAAAACTGCCACAGGAAAGAAAGTAAGTTCAAGTATATTACCGATTCCTGAAAATAGCTCATTTTCAACTGCTCAATCTGCTATGCCAGATGCTCTCTGTTTGATTCACAAGCTGTGACAGGAATCAACAATGTTATTGTTATAACCACCAGAAAGAATAAGATGAGTTTCGGTATTTTAATGGTTCCAGAATGACTAGTTTTAGTCCTTCAATCTGAAGTACTACAGAGAAGGTCATAAATAAACTTCATTTACAGTAAAGAAGATAAGTTTATGTAGTTAACAGTAGATGGTATGGTGCGAATTGCGTGCGAATTTGACTTTGATAAAACTGATTTGGAGACGTTAGAAATATAGGGGAGATGCTGTCGATTTTTTTCCGCGGTTTAGCTAGCATTTAACCTTGATTTTTTGATGAATTCTAATGTTGTCATTTTTCATTTATGCATCAGGACTACGACTTTATTTAGGCTTCCGACCTCAACCGTCTTAGCATCGGCTAATCGTCTACCAGAGGTAAGATTTATATATATACATATAATATTTGACAAACTACCAAACATAGTTATCCGCCCACGATATACCTAATAGAGGTATATCTTCGGCAGTCCCTGTCGGGACTGTCCACGATTGTTAAATCTCACACCTAGGGTGTGAATGTGCTTTTAATATGTACTTTATTGATTATTTCAGTAGTATCTCTTTATTGTTCTTCGAATGCATATATTATTGATTAATATCATAATATCGTGCATTTGAAGAACTGTAGGGAGATGCTGCCGAAATTTTCAATAAACTACATATTAAAAACACGTTCACCGGTGGGATTTAATACTCATGGATGGATTTAGGTTGATAAGATACAAAAGTGTAAAGACTCTACGATGGGTGACGGTATGAAATGGCTGCCTTCATATAAATAGCTAGAAGGAGATGGAACGTTCGTGGATTTACAGCGGAAATTTGGACGACAAGTTTTTAGAAGGAGTTGATAAGTTTTGCACGGTTTGGCGAACAATCTGAAACCTACAGACAAGGGCTACATATTTTGTCCGTGTATCGACTGCCAAAACAATCTGAGATATCGCGGCGTTGAAACAATTAAGGAACATCTGATCCGCCGCGGTTTTACAAAAGATTTCCAAGACATAATTCGATGGCATGGTCAGAGTGCGTTCGATGTTATTAAGCCTGACGAAGGGGATAATGGTCAAGCAAACACAGAAACAGAACTTGGAGATGATACAGTTGCTGGTGATCCAGAAGACGTTACAGCGAACGTTGAGCCAGATTTCTGGGATGATGACATTGAGACTATGCTCGAAGATGTGGAACGACATTACTCTAACACGCCAGACAAGTATGAAAATTTGTTGGATTCATCCAAAACACCGTTGTACCCCGGGTGTGACCCTACAAAGTTAAGCAAGTTGAGTGTCGTTCTCAAGCTATTCAACTTGAAAGCGAAACATGGCTGGAGCGACGTAAGTTTCACTGACCTCATAGAACTATTGAAATACGTTCTTCCGGTGGACAATGTTTTACCAACGAACGACTATGTACTCAGCCAAAAAACTGAATGCCCAAGGGTATGGGGTACTAGAAAATTCATGCTTGCCCAAATGGTTGCATGCTGTTTTGGAAATCGGATGAATTTGCTAAAAGCTGTTCAGCATGTGGAGCGTCACGGTATAAGTAACAACAAACTCACATCAGCGGTAGTAAGAAAGGTTCACCAGCTAAGGTACTGTGGTACCTGCCCATCATTCCAGGTTCAGACGTTTGTTCTCCATTGAGAAAGACGCAGAGAATCTTCGGTGGCATTCAGTTCACAGGAAAAAGGATGGCAGATTGAGACATCCCGCTGATGCACCACAGTGGAGAAACATAGACGTAAAATTTCCTGAGTTTGGTAACGAACCGAGAAACCTCAAGGCTAGGCTTGTGCACGGATGGGGATGAACCCTTACGGTTACTTGAGTAGCATACACAGTACCTGGCCTGTGCTTTTTAATTATTTACAATCTACCTTCTGGTTATGCATGAAACCAAGACACATCTTGTTGTCTTTGTTAATATCGGGTCCAAAGCAACCGGGCAACAAAATGATGTATCCTACAACCTTTGATAGAGGATCTACAACTCTTGTGGAATGAAGGGGCTACGGTTTACGACTCATTCAGTAAAGAGGACTCATTTGCGTGCTATGTTGTACTGCACAATCAATGATTTCCCCGCCTATGGTAATCTTTCAGGCTTTCAATCAAGGGGGGTTGGCGTGTCGATTGTGGTGAAAACACTTGTAGCATCGCTTGAAAATAGTGGCAAAAACCGTGTATATGGGTCACCGAAAAATGCTTCCAAAAGGACCTAAGTATCGAAAGATGGTGAAAGAGTTCGATGGAAAACTGATCACAGCGTGGCGCGCGCCTTTGACAGGTACAGAGATTTACAAAAGTTGGATAATATTGTGAACAACTTCGGGCCGCCAACCAAAAGTGGTGAAAAAAGTGTCTGGAAAAAGAAATCAATATTTTGGGAACTACAGTACTGGCAGCATCTGGAGGTTAGACATTGTATCGATGGGATGCATGTCGAGAAGAACGTGGGTGAAAGTATCACCAGCACCCTTTTGAACATAAAAGGAAAGACAAAGGATCATTTGAAAGGAAGAAAAGATTTAATTGAGTTGGGCATACGCACAGAGCTTGGCCCTCAAGAACGTGGAAAACACACATTCTTGCCTCTTGCCTGTCACACTCTGTCTAAAGAAGAGAAACATAGTCTATGCAGTACCCTTACAACATCAAGGTGCCATCAGGTTACTCCTCCAACATAAGAAACCTAGTGTCCATGACAGATTTCAAATTAGTAGGAATGAAATCTCACGATTATCATGTCCTACTTCAAGAATTTTTGCCAATTGCACTACGTGTGGGATCTTGCCGGATGCTGTCAGACACACATCACAAACGTCAGTGGTTCCTCAAATCCATTTCATCTAAGGTTCTTGATGTGGACACTCTGTCTAAATTACAAAAGGATCTTATTGTGACAATGTGCCAGCTGGAGATGTATTTTCCTCATCGTTCTTCGACATAATGATACATCTCCTCGTGCATCTTGTAAGAGAGATTTGATGTGTGGTCCTTTGTACCTTCGCTACATGTATCCGTTCGAAAGGTACATGGGGTCCTGAGAAGAAAATGAAGAACCGTCGTCACCCAGAGGGTATTATAGAGGGCACTATTACAAAGGATCTTATTGTGACAATGTGCCAGCTGGAGATGTATTTTCCTCCATCGTTCTTCGACATAATGATACATCTCCTCGTGCATCTTGTAAGAGAGATTCTGATGTGTGGTCCTTTGTACCTTCGCTACATGTATCCGTTCGAAAGGTACATGGGTGTCCTGAAGAAGAAAATGAAGAACCGTCGTCACCAGAGGGTATTATAGAGGGCACTATCACAGAGGAAGTTGTAGACTTCTGCACCAATTACCTAGAAGGTGTCGATACCATTGGACTTCCACGTTCTAGCACGAGGGAAGATTGAAGGGTGTTGGCACGGTGGACGGAAACTGAAAAGAATTGACATGACACTCTTAACAAAGCTCATTTAGTTGTGCTAAGTCATCTTGAAGATGTTGAACCATACTTTGATGAAACTTGTGTGTTTAAGATCATAATATCCAAACATGAGTGACGTTAGACTACAAAATGAGCAGAATAGGACATTTGTCCGATGGTTCAAAGACAGAGTGTTGTCCGATCAGTCCACGAATGTGCCTGAACTGATTAAAGTAGTTGTGTTTGGACCAAATGTGGATGTAATTTCTTATGAGGGGTACGATGTCAACGGATTCACCTTTTTCACAGAACGTCAGGATCAGAAGTCAACGAATCAAAACAGTGGTGTAGAGCTTGAAGCTTATCAAAACTTATATGACATCGGTGTCGTGGGTCATAGTCCAGTCTCAGTACAACAATCATATTTCGGTGTTATACAGACATCTGGGTATTGGACTACAACAGCTACGAAATGTGTGTTTTCCGTTGTAACTGGGTTAACAACAATCATGGCTACCGTGAGGAGGAGCATGGTATGAAACTGGTTGATCTGTCTAGAGCTGCTCCCACGGTTGAGCCATTCGTTGTTGGGACGAAGGTTAAGCAGATATTTTATGTAACTGATCCCTGTAATCCTAGATGGTCTGTTGTGCTTAAAGGGAGAAGAGGAATAGTTGGTGTGGATGGTGTGGTTGATGAGGATGAGTATGATGCAGAAGATGAACCTTCAACTGTTCCTATTTCATTGGAAGAGGCTGAGGTCACAGGTCATCGTGAGTATATACGATCAGACCATAACGAGGGAATGTGGGTTGAGAGATAATGGTGTATGTAAGTTATTACTATAAAAATTTATATGAAATTAACACTCTTTTATTTCTTGCTTGTATATGACCATTATGAAATGCTTAATTTAATTCAAATTGTATTTCAATCCTTGCAGGCATGGCTGATCCGGACATGGCTGATGAAGAGTTCGATATTGTCGTGAGTTCGAAAATGAGCAGCAAATGGTACCGGTTCCTTCTACCGCTGCTGCTCCTTCTACCGCTGCTTGTTGGCCCATCTACATCTGCCGCTGCTGCTGTTGGCCCTCTACATCTGCGCTGCTGCTGTTGGCCCTTCCATGAGTGCACCTTCTACGAGTGCTACTCAGAGACCCAGAGGTAGAGGTCCGACCCGTGGGTTGAAACTATAGAAACCGGATGAGATTAGTCTTCTGTGGGACAAGTATGGGAGGTATTGTGGGGGCAGCAGGTCAGAGTTCGCTAGTATGCTAGGGACTCTGGCCAGATCACATTGCTGCATCAACCACACATGGAAACAAGTCCCGGAAGAAGTTAAGGAGACCATCTGGAAGAAGGTGCAAGAACGATACAAGATCCTAGAAGAAGTGAAGAAGACCGTTCTTTCTTTGGTGTCCGGCAAAGCTAAATCATTACGCCACTACTTGGTTGAGCATTGGATCAAGAGGGTCCCCACGTGAGCCCCCGCCGTATGTTGTGTACAATGGCATGATCACTGAAAAGGAGTGGAAGGAGTTCGTTGAGCGGCACGCCACCCCCGAGTTCAGGGTATGTTTGTGTGTACTCTTTTCTTAATTAATGCTCATAATGCTTTATCCCTGATTTTCTAATTAATTCTATTGTACTTTCTTAAAGCAAATACAAGAAAAGCACGGCAAAACCGTGAAGCTAATCTCTACCCCCACACCATGGGACGAAGGGGATATGTGGGCAGCCTCGACATGTGGAAAGATGCTGGTTTACTGACACGGAGGAACGAGGATGAAGTGAATGCCCGATCGAGGATGTCTCTGAGGCGAGGAGGGTGCATTGTACATACTGGGACACCAGAACGACCAGCGAAGGTCAGAGGATATTTCCTAATGCTGCGATGGAACAACTGGCTAACCAAATTGTAAGTATTTGAAAGTAGCTGTTAAATAATTTACTTATACACTCAAGTGTTTGTTGATCTTAAATTTAGTGTTAACTTCTTTGACATTGGCCAGTATGAAGCGGCACAGAGAGGAGAAGTAGACATACACGCTCCTCCTTCTCAGACGACGCTCTCAATCAAATACTTGGGAAGAAGGATCAACCGGGGCGTGTTAGAGGATTTGGGGGAGAAGTACGTCAGAAGCACGTATTCCCACCATCTGCTAGGAAGGGTCAGATGAGTGCTGCTGAAGTCGAGGCGATGGTAGAGCGTAAGCTCGCTGCTGAGCGCCAAGCTAATGACGAGAAACAGGCTGCTGAGCGCCGGGCTTTTGAGGAGAGGATGCAGGAAGCGTTGAATTCGATTGCACATGCGACTACTCAGCAGTAGCAAGATCCTCCTCGACTGTCTTCCTCGTCTAGTTGTGCTCCGGCCGCTGACCCGTACCCGTTTGCCAACATCCAGGTTAACTTTGTTTAACTATTTTTCACCTAAATAAAGTCATTAAATAGAATTAGATTGGACTCACTTATTTATTTCACGTATTATCTCTGTTTATTAAAGGAGCAAAAAAAATGTCGTCTCCAAATACCATTAGAAGGGCACCTGTAGATGCGGCCTACGGGACGGTGTTGCCATCAGGTCCACTCACGCTCATCAGTTTCGTACGTCTACCCCCATTCTACGGGGTGTGACCTGGACCTGATAGTTGATGGATTTGAGCACGCATACCTTCCAATGGCGTTTGACAACAAATGCACGCTGATCGAAGCGAAGGGAGACATATTGCCCTGGCCAGCATGTTATATTTGTGTCACCGATGAGGTAAGACTGTTCGACAACCATTTAATATCTAATAAAATGCATTATTTAGCATTAAGTGTCTCCACTAATCTATTATAGATCCCTGAGCTTCCTCGCCGCGTAACCCGGCCAGACTAGAAGAGACCAGTGCGCCGGCGAATCCTGAGATCCCTGAGCTTCCTCGCGCGTATCCCGGCCCAAAGAAGAAGAGGTCAGCGCGCCGGCGAATCCTGTCAGAAGGGTATGTTCTAGATAAATGTCTAATGTTACTATAATAATCAATTAGTAATTATCTTTACATTTATGCTTTACTATTGTGTGTGAAGGGTAAGAATCCAGTGAGTCAGGGTGGGAAAGGTAAGAATCAGCGCCGTCCGGGGGACGTCGTACCAGGACTTCTGAGGCGCCTACAATAAGCTCAAACTGCCAGCAAAACTTGTTAAGTTTTGGGGGCTCGTCAGATGAATCTCTACGACAAGATCATTTTGAAGTCATCTCAAACTAACAACTTCATGATGACGCTTCCAAAGTCGATGTTTCACTACGAAGAAGATATGTCACGACAATCAACTTTGGGGACATCAGAGAGATGATGTGTGGAGATTATCTGAACATTAACATTATTTAAGCTTATCTAAAGTAAGTGTTCTTTCCTCATACTGTAAAAACATATAGAATAAGTATCTATGAAGTTGCATTGGCTAACTTTTTATGGTACATGTGATATAATAGAGGTCTGCTTGAGAGATGTGCTGAGAAGGACATGACCTCCATTACTGCGGTGTGCCCGGAGCGTTTATCGTACGACTCAGTCACTAGGGACCCGGGGAGGTTTTGTGAATTACATGATTCATTGCTTAATGTTGTTGATCAGCAGAATAAATTATTCATTCTAATGCCGTATCACCAAACGTGAGTTCTGATATAAAATTACATACTAATTAGCTAACTTTTTTACCTTCATTTCTCATTTGATTTTGTATTTGACATTGTAGCCACCACTGGGCTTTGTTTATATTCTGCGCTGCCACCGCTACTCTGCTCGTTCTAGATCCACTAGGGCAGTGGACAGAATTCAACACTGAAGACTTAATCAAAGAGTAAGTTTTATTACTATTTAATTGTTTGTAATTTTTTGAACCAAAATTAATGTACTTGTTCATTTTGCTAAACGCTTTTGTTAATATATGTAACAGTTGTTACAAAAAAACCCTCAGGGAGAGTTTGGTGATTTGACCGTCGATTACATCAAGGTTTGGTAATTCATGTATTTCATTCGTGTTGCTATTATCTTTGTACAATTGTTTTACATTTATGAATTTTGGTGATTTAGTGCCCTACCCAAAAGGATTCTAGGAGTTGCGGGTACTACGTGATGCGGTATATGTACGAGTTCTGCGGGTACTTCCAAGTTTGAGAATGATAAAGACAAGGTAATACGAACGTTGTCTTGTATTTAATTCTTTCGGTAGATTTTTGTGTCTTTATCTTGATCTCATTATGTGTTCCATTCCTTTTCTTGTTGCAGATTAAGCACATTTTGCCAGATTCTAGACTTACAGTCCAAACGACTTGCATGTCAGAGAGAGCATGTCAGCCATGTTTATGAGAATGGAGTGGTAGACTAGCTAGCTCTGATGGATTTTGTTTTTCACAGTTTTCTGCACGTTTTTGTACTGTTTTACGCTTCTGTTTTATGCTATTTCTTGCTGGGAGTCATCCTAGCTGTATCTACCATGTAAAGGTTACACTGCTACCTTTGTAGCCCTCTGATTCTGCTAGTTGCTGCTGCTGTAACAGATTATATTTTTTGTAATGAATTGCTAGCTGTGTGTTGTAACAGATTCTAGTTGCTGTATTGAATATTTCTGTTGCAATGTGCGCAGAATGAATTGCAATTGTTATCTCTGTTGCAATGTGTAACAGATTGAATATGCAATTGTGCGTAGAGAATGAATTTGCAATTGAATATTTCTGTAACAGATTGAATATGCAATTGTGCGCAGAGAATGAATTTGCAATTGAATATTTTTGTAACAGATTATTGATCTGGTGTATATAGATGTTATCTCTGTTGCAATTGTGCGCAGAGAATGAATTTGTGTTGTTGGTATTTGATTCAGGTGGTTCAATTGTGCAGTTTCTGCACCTGATGCCCTCTGTTGCTTATCTGTTACAATTCTGTCTCTGTTGCATTTGTGTAGATTTGTAAAAAAAACAATAATAAAAAAATTACACTTTAGATGACGGTTATAACAATAACCGAAGTCTAAAGTCTTTGGGCACGCGCGCCAAAGTACTTTACATTACGGTTATAGTGAAAACCGTCATCTAAAGTGTCAACTTTACATTACTGTTACTGGTAAAAACCGTAAGCTAAAGTCATTGGCGCGCACGCGCCAAAGGACTTTAGATTACGGTTTTACCAGTAACTGTAATGTAAAGTCAATGACACGCGGGACGGAAAAGGGCCTTTAATTACGGTTTAAAACCGTAATTAAGACGTCGCCATCTTTATTGACGCCCGCGTAGATTACGGTCCAGAACCGTAATGTAACACGGTTTTGGACCGTAATTAAAGGCTCGCGTTCCACCAGTGTTAGCCTTAAGCCCAAGTGCAGTTGGACTATCCCACTTTAATAATATCACATAATCTTAACTAAACAAACGGCCCAACCAGCTGCATATCAAACAAAGGGCCAAACCAAACTATAACATAATGTTGAAAACCCAAATGCTCTCGTCTTGCAGCCTCACATCCATTTTGCTTCTCTACGTCATTGTTCATGTCTATGTCTCTCTTCATCTCTGTCAAGGTTATTTTTCTTATTCTCACTGCCATAATTGTTCTTGAGAACAGAGGTATGTTTAGATTATCTAGAAGGGTGAACAAAAGTAGTTATATGTATTTTTTATAAGTAGGATCTTGATTATAGACCTCTTAGTGAATTCTGAAGCCTACAATGCGGATAGTGTGCTGCATAAAAGTTTCTCAACTGTTGGTAACGATTAAGTGATTATGATTGTAATTTTTCGGGCATGAGCACTAATTTAAATAGGTGTAATTATTTTAAATTATCAGTCATAGTTTGAGCTTTGAGCCCTCATTTTATAAATTATTTATAACTTTAGAAGATTTGCCTTTAATATATTTCTCTAATGAGTAATGAAGATTTTCATTTTCGTTCCACTTTGTATTAAAGGCACTAGGATCATGTGCATATCTAGATAGGATTCCTCCCTAACAGTGGTAGAGTTTTAGGCTCATATTGATAATATAAACTTACGGAAAAAATATGCGTTATTCTATTCATCGGAATTGGTGCAATACTTTTACATTCTTTGCATAACATGGGATTCGTTTAAAGTTGGCGTCGATCAAGATTATTTTCTTCCTTGTTTCTTCCTTTTTTTTTTTCCTAATTAGTGTGTGAACTAGCACTGGATGTTTTTGGATTATTTATTAATTTCTACTCCTAATCCATATAAATTATTGTATGCTTAAAAAATGGGATGGGTGGGTTGGGTTAGGGTTGAAAGATTTTAAACGGGTTGGTTAGGGTCATGATTTTCTGAACCATCCATTTTTGGTTGATGATATTTTAAATGGGTTGGGTTAGGGTTGATATCAACCCGACCCAGCGACCCAAATTGCCAGGTCTACCTAATTAGGGTTGACAATAGGTCGGTTCGGTCAGGTGAAGCTTCACCCGCACCCGTCACCCGTTTCCACCCGCTCCACTCAAACCCGACCTGTCACCCGTTAAGGATCACCCAAACCCGAACTCAACCCAAACCGGGTGAAACAGGTGGGTCGGGTGATAAATAGCGAGATTTTTGTTGTATGTTTTTGTAATTTTAGAAATATTAGGGATTGAATGTAATTTTATAGTAACTTTTGGGATAAAAGTGTAATTTATATAAAAAAATTGTGAGCTTGACTATAATTCTTCGTAAAAATTGAGAGGTCTAATCTTAATTTTTGAAAAATTTGGATCAAACTATAAACGGGTGATAGGTCAGATGAGAACCGAGTAATGGATCGGGTGATGGGTAAAAAATTCTCACCCGCATCCAACCTGACCCATCACCTATTTCACACATCCCCCGTTTTTCACAAGTTTATTTTGGGTGTTTACCTATTTATATGGGTCAGGTGGACGGGTGGATCGGGTACCCGATGGGTATTTCCACCCCTATACCCGATGCCTCATCCTGGCGAGATTTGGATGTTCCCCCTCTTAACGTTTGGGCTGACCTTATGGTGCGTTTTGTCAGGGTTCCTTTTCTTGATAATAGGACAATTAATCAAGTGGCATATCATAACAAGCACGTTAGTGAATTGCTTCAATGACATGAGAGCCGAAGATGAGAGTCCAGGATTGAGTTCCATCCAAACATGATCAAAGGTCGTAGGGAGGGTTCCACCACCTAGGTCAATATCCTCGTCTGAGTCTTTCGGCCCTTGCTCATGCGAACCCTTTGAAGAATCCTGGACATGCATACATGAGTGTGGTTTTCTACTATTCGTATTACCTTGGTGCCCGGACTTGAAGTCAGCGGCTTCTGAAGATGGATTCTTACCAACCCTTCCAAATTCTTCCAAAAACCACAATCATACTCTTCGGCACCGGTGCCCAATACGCACCCCTTTGCCCTAAGCCAAGGTTCATAAGGATGAGAGCCTTCCTTAGACTTAAGTGGGTTAGGACATTCTTTAGATGCATGGAGAAAGATCCCACAATGGAAGCAGATTGGGGGCATCTTCTCATACGACAACTTGCATCGAAGTTGTTCCTTTAAGGGATGAAAACACATTGAAATATGGGTTTGTACACATCATGTTTGACCTTAATCCTCATGATTCCACTCCGAAATGACTCATCTCCTCGTCAAACTCATGGAAGGTTCCAAATTTCAAATCAATCCTTCACGCGGATGCTTTGTGACGAAAAATGAGGGGGCATCATCAATTCTCACCAGATTGGAATGAGCCAGAATTCATGGTTCTTGGGGAACTTCCTCGCCACAACTGGCTCGAGAACCAACAACGTGTTATCGAAAGTCCATAGTCCTTGATTGGTGATGTCACCTAAAGATTAAATCTCTTTCTGTCACTTCTCCCTATGTGTGTTCGACTACTCTACTTTTGTTTGATCTCCCTAAGTTGCCTCTTTCTTTTGGGAAGAGAGTATAGGAGAGAGAGAGAGAGAGAGAGAGAGAGGAGAATTCAAGTAGTGAGATCCTTGATTGAGTGTTTATTACTCTAGGGTGAACCCCATATTTATAGTTTTTCCTTACATCCTCCCTTGTTGCCAGGTTTTCATTCTGTTATTACCAGGTTGTCATATTGTCTTAGTATCTTAGCCTTGTCTTATTTTGACTTGTGCCCGGGCACACCCGCCGGTCGCTTCACATACTGTCTTATAGAGCGCCTGAGCCTAACTGTCCGGGCGCTACCTATACATTAGTTGCTATATTTCCTGAGCCTAAATAACGATTCCCTAGCCTACATAATTACTTGGCATCTTCCAGTCTTTGGTTTCTTTGTTTTCTTGTCACGCCCAATTTCCCATCTTCATTAGTCCAACAAGTTCTATTTTACCAGCTCTTCCTTCAAAAAGTAGAACTTTCCGGTGGCGGCGGTGCTTCTTAAAAAATTATGTTTACAAAAATTTTAGTTCCACAAGTTCTTCTCTTTTTCGCTTGTTTTGTTCTCATCCTGCTTTTTCCTTACTATCCATCAGTCCCACAAGTTCTTTTTCTTTGCTGAAGCATGGAAAAAAGGATTTCTTCTTTTTCTACAATGCTTATAGTGTCCTATTGTTGGGCAAAAACTATATAACAAGTATACAAGTATATGCAAGGAGTAGGCAAGTGCACCTAACGGTGTAGTACAACAAGTGTCGTATCCACAAGGAAATTGGTCCTAACTTCCTAGTCTCGGTATTTAGTAGATGTAATGTAAGCAGTAAAAAGGGGGTTTAGCCGGTGGCAAGCTTGATTGTGTTGGTTGAGTAATTGCAAGAACAACAAATAAACTAAAGTTGATAAGTTAATGGATTGGATGGAGAAAATACTTTGGGAATTTGGCAATTCCCCAAACTACCTAGATATGCTAGCAACTCTTCTTATGCCATGGTTGTCTTTCTAGAACAATAATAATAACTCTCTAAACCAAGATGAGTTAATTCTTACTTAGTTAATTTTAGCCTTCAAAATCAATTAGGACTAAACTCACTAAGTAGCACTAAGCAAGTTCTAGAACAACGCTCCAAATTATGCTCACTAATCCTAGAAGCATAAATCAAGAGTTCTCTCTCAATTTGGTCACAAACCCTAACTCAAAACCAAATTGCAGTTTGGGTTCACCACAAATGCACTCAAGAGATCAATTTGAGAACATGAAAGATAATTGAGAGAGAAACAACTATATTAAGGCATAATAAAGATTCACAAGCAAAATCTAGGGTTTGGGTTCAAAGACCCATCCCAAAGCACAATGGAGTTCTACTCAAGCATAGAGGAAAGAAAAACTAGAAAAGAGTAAGAAGAAGCCATTGTTGAAGCTTGGAAGCTTTGGAGAAGGTGAGTTCTTCCTTCTTCTCCTCTTCTTCTTCTTCTCTTCTTTCTTCTCTTCTTTCACGTTCTTTCTCCTCTCTTTAGGGTTGTAGTCGTGTGTCTTGGATAATGAGAAAGGAGTCCCACCCCCCGAATGTAGTCTTTTAACTGCAATTTCTGGGCAAAAATTTCCGTCCGACCGGACTTGCAAGTCCGGTCGCAAGTCCGGTCGGGCACTTTTAAGCACGGAGCACGTGACGGGATTTAAAGCTCGACCGGACTTGCAAGTCTGGTCGCAAGTCCGGTCGATTCCAGTGAGTTCTGGGACGATTTGAACAGAGCCGGACCGGACTTGCAAGTCCGGTCCTAAGTCCGGTCGGCCCAGAATGTCCTTCTTTTGTGCTGGAATTCTCCCGATGCTTCCATTGGCTTTGGCATCCCTCCCGAGATGCTCGAACATTGATGCATACTCAGATTAAGCTCTCGAAATATACTCAAACGAGTAAATACCTATTCGAATATGTCAAAGGTGTAAGAACACAATAAACACAAAATTACTTCATAAAGTGGTGAAATAAGTCAAGTGCCAAGTAAAATGACGGTGAATAAAGACGTTGGAGAGCACTATTTCACCACTTATCAACTCCCCCACACTTATCTTTTTGCTTGTCCTCAAGCAAAATTAGCTAAGAGCCCATAGCAAGAAGGAACATTTAGAGCAAGCAAGTATTTAAATGAATTCTTGAACTTTGGTGAGCAAAATTGTGGAAAAATCTCAAGAGGAGTGCAACCAACCTTCTCATGGTGACATGGTTGTGCTTAGGGTAAATAAAAATATAGAGCTTCGGGGTATGATCTAGAGTGTTTCCAAGTGCTTAAAGATCTTTGGACTTGGAGAACTTTTACCATGGCCAACTTCTCTCAAGAATGGGCATTGAGGAAAAACAAAAGGAAAAATAGAGATTTGCATTTGATTTCCTTTTGCAACAAGAGATGAGAAGAAATAATTTTGGCGTTTTGCCTTGCTTTACAGAGCACTCAACTCTCATTGTTGGTTACCGATGGTGCCTCTCAAGTCCTTGTAAAAACTTCCACGAGGAAACACCCCTTAGCAATCCCTAGATGAGAAGATTAGAAAAGACCCCTAAGCGATTAAAATTCACCAAGAAAGGGATTTATGGAAGCACCGCAATTAATTGCTCCTCAAGAGATTATTTTTGAAAAAAATAGGTGGAAAGTTCGAAGCATTCATGGAAAGACTTGCTTACTACAAATGGAACTACTTTATGGCAGCAAAAGTATGTAAAAGGAGATTGCGAAGTGCAACAAAAAGAAAAGGTCACTTACTCCCCCACACTTGAGTAGGGCAATGTCCTCATTTGTCTATGTGAAAACAAAGGGAAATAAAGATAGGACCTATTCGATTCTTTTGTTTTGTACATATCGAAATAGTTACTCCCCTGATTAGACGTGGAAGGGCGAGAGCTTTCCCCCACACTTGTGAGTGCCGGAGACCGTGGGAAAATGGGCAAGATTTCATCTTGCAGTGTCGTATGCTGCGTTGAAAATGCTTGCATACGGGGTGTATGTATCTACAATCATAGACAAAAAAGAAACTATGTGCACCAGGATTCCGAAGAATACACTAATAGCCCAATGTTAGAAAACAAAATGGGACTCATGGATGAGTCGACAACATAATATCCGTAAAGGTCGCATACAAGATAATTGTCGAAGATTAGAAAGGACTAGGAGTTAAAGTTGGAAAAGAAGGTCACTACTAAAACATAACAAACTCCAAATGTAACACAATTGTATTTTGAAATTCAAGTTTGGGGGGGGGGGGGTAGAAACAACCGGCTACTGAGGGGGTGCACCACCACGTGTCGCCTGCTTCGGAGGAACTGCATGTGCGCCTCCATCTGGCGCTGGTGCTCCTCCTGAGGCGCCTATGCTCTGCCATCTGGCGCTCGAAGGCGGCAAGCTGCTCCGGCGTCACAGCTCCAGTCGGTAGTGGAGGTGGTAGGGCAAGGAACGGGCCGGGTGCAGCAGTGGAAGCGGAGGCACCAGAAGGGAGGCACCGGAAGGAGAGGCACCGGGATGAGGATGCGCCCCTGCGCTGTCGATGCTCTGTAGTCGTCTTATGCCACCCGTCCTCATCACGATAGAAGCCCATCTTGCGCATAGTAGTGTCGCAGATCGGGTCCACGGGGATGCTGGCTACCTCATCTGCTCCGGGTCGCACGCCACAGCGAACCAACTGCATCTCCAAGAAGTAAGGAAAACCCAAGTGATGGGTTTCCTTCTTCGCGATGATGTGACAGATGTGGTCGAAGATGAGAGCGGATAAGGAGAGCGCCTTCTCGGGGTCGGGGGCGACCACATAGTCCATGAGAAAACAGTCCCGGGAGGCGAGATCCCTGCTGTCGCGAGGGATGACATCATGAAGCATGATCGCAAGAATGGCCCTCTTCAGCGGGCAGCTCACCATGTTGGGGTCATCGTTTGTCTAACATCCGTCCCGGTCTGGTTTTTTCTCGGGTCTGGACCGGGAGGTCGGCAAGGTAGCGGTGGCGGCTGGCGATGAGGTCGCCCGGGTGGATGATGGAGTGGTGGTCGAGGTCATCCTCGCGGAGCCGAAAGAACTGGTGCACATGCCACCGACGGATGGCTATGGCACGGCCACTGACCACAGAGGTGATCTCCTTCGGCTGCTGGCTGACCGCTGCGTTCGCGTAAAATTCTTTGATCAGTCGGGGGTGGTATTGGCCACCCATGGTGAGCACACAGCTCCAGCCCAGAAAGTCGAAGTGGGGCCGGAGCTCGAGGTCATCAATGAGCGCGGTCCACCGGCCGCTCCCAAACAATCTCCCGTCTCTTGGGGGAGGTGAACCAACGTCGGGCCTCTTCATTGATGAAGACGCCATCGAGTAGGCCAACGGGGTGGCCAACCTCCAAGTTTGAGCAGCTTGGTTCCTCCTTGCACGGCGTTGTCGGTGGGCCATGTAGCTGCAAAACAAAGAAAAGAAAAGACAAAACAGAAGAAACAACAAAAAGAAACAACCATTAAATGGTTAGAACACATTAAGATCAAAGAGAACTACAGTTTCGTGGAAAAATTTTGCCAGAGTCTCCCCTGTTTTTCTATCATTCCTCGGTTCTAAGAACCTCCTCAATTTCACCAGAAGTGTGCAGTTAAATGTGTATAGCACCCTTAACACAAGTCAATCACGAGGCACAAGGCACCACGCAGTTAAGAAAATTACCCCACTTTGCACCATGTGAGTTATCTCATGCTCAAACACGCTAGCATATTATCTTAGCCAATTGAATCAGTCTAGTGCAGTCCGAATTTCCAATAATTACCACACATAGTAGCATGATGTAAATACCATAGAGTGATCCTACATAAATCAGAATTCTAGTTAAGCTAGGAATTGCTAAAACATGCCGAATCTCTTTTTATTGAACTTTGTGCACCACAAACCTAATTAACAGTTACAAGCCACCCAAATCCCCATTTTTGCACAAAGTTGCCAAATTCAAAAAGTTCTCACCCTACTAACTTCGACCGGACTTGCGACCGGACTTGCAAGTCCGGTCGAAATGAAAAAATTCGAGTTCAAGGCAGCCTAAAATGTAACTTGCATAAAAAATTCAGAAAATTGACAAGTTAGGGCTTAGAATGTCATACCTTGATGTTGTTGGAGTAGAAAGAGGAGAATTTGACCAATTGGGGGCGAAAAATCGAGGAAGTTGCGATTTGGGGTAGGGGGTGATTAGGGTTGCGATTTGGAGTGGGGGCTGCTGGGTGTGGAGGGTGGCGGTGGTGGAGTTAGGAGGGCGGTGCGACGGAGGGGGTGGCGTGGTCGCGGCGTGGCGGCGGTCGGAGGCGCAGGCTGTGGTGCAGGTGGTTTGGTGGTGGGTGGGTGGTTTGCGCAGAAAGAATTCGCAGAGGGAGAGGGAGAGTAATGCAAGGTGGGGGAGAAAAGAAAGGAAGAGGAAGAGGATTGAAAGTTAGTTTCTTTCTAAAACGCACCGTTTCGTTTTTTTTTTTCAAAATTTGACCCGACCGGACTTGCAGTCCGGTCTCAAGTCCGGTCGGTTCCAGAATGTTTCGGTTTCAAAATTTTCACTTCGACCGGACTTGCAAGTCCGGTCTCAAGTCCGGTCGAAGTCAGTAACTTCGTGGGTTTGAAATCTGGGACCGACCGGACTTGCAAGTCCGGTCTCAAGTCCGGTCGAGACCAGAATTTCACCAAAATGCTTGTTTCTGCCCACAACACTTATCAACAATCACAAACAGAATCAACATGCAAAAGCACCCCAAAACAAGCACTGAACAAAGCACAAATGAGCAAATAAATAGTGACAATAGTCCGGGTTGTCTCCCGGAAAGCCGCCTTTCTTTTTAAGGTCTTTGGCTAGACCATAGTAAGGTTTAGATGAAACCTGGTTCCCGAAGGAAGATAGGACGAGCTTCTACCCGTTTAATGTCACCTCCCACGTAATGCTTGAGCCTCGAACCATTAACCATGAAGGTTCCACCTTTTGTGTTGCTTAACTCCACAGCACCATACGGAGTCACCTTAGTGATATTGAAAGGCCCGGCCCAATGAGATTTGAGCTTACCTGGGAATAGCTTTAACCGAGAATTGTAGAGTAAGACCCGATCTCCCTCATGGAATTCTCGCTTGAGGATCAATTTATCGTGCCATCTCTTTGTCTTCTCTTGTAGATCCGGTTGTTCTCATAAGCTTCTTCCCGGATCTCTTCTAACTCCGTCAGCTGAAACTTTCTCTTTTCGCCGGCACTCTTGAGATCGTAATTGAGCGCTTTGACAGCCCAATACGATTTATGTGCAAGTTCAACCGGTAGGTGACAGCTTTCCCGTAGACAAGACGGTAAGGGGACATACCAATGGGAGTCTTGTAAGCTGTTCGGTACGCCCATAGTGCATCATCAAGCTTTAAAGACCAATCCTTTCTTGAAGAATTTACCGTTTTCTGCAAGATCCATTTCAGCTCTCTATTAGTGACCTCGGCTTGTCCATTAGTTTGGGGGTGGTAAGGTAGAGCGACCTTATGTCTCACTCCATACTTCTCCATCAAAGCTTCGAATTGCTTGTTGCAGAAGTGAGAACCCCCATCACTAAGGATTGCTCTTGGCACTCCAAACCTTGTAAAAATATTCTTTCTTAGGAACTTGGTCACCACCTTAGCATCATTTGTGGGAGAGGCAACGGCCTCCACCCACTTGGTCACATAATCCACAGCTACGAGGATAAAGAGATTGGAGCAGGAGGAAGGGAAGGGTCCCATGAAGTCTATTCCCCACAAGTCAAATGGTTCAACCTCTAGCATCACATTAAGAGGCATTTCATGTTTTCGGGAAATGTTACCCATCATTTGACAGCGGTCACAGGAGGCAACAAAACATGACAATCTTTGTGTAAGGACTTCCAGAAGAAACCGGCTTGTAACACTTTTGTTGCGGTCCTTGCCGGTCCATGATGCCCTCCCACTTCAAGAGAGTGGCAATGTGTGAGAATATCTTTCACTTCATGCAGGGGCACGCATCTCCTTATCACCCCATCAGCACAAGTTTTGAAGAGGGAGGATCATCCCAGAAGTAGTACTTCGAGTCAGCCAAAAATTTCTCTTCTGCTGGTAGGTCAAGTTATGGGGCACCACTCCCCTTGCTAAATAATTTGCAAGATCAGCATACCAAGGGTCATCAGCTTCCTTGATCACAAAACAGTCTCATCTGGAAAGAACTCGTTTATAGGCACACCTTCATCGGGCACTTCCATGCGAGAGAGGTGGTCGGCCACCACATTCTGCACACCCGGTTTATCTCGGATTTCGATTCAAACTCTTGCAGCAACAAAATCCATCTCAACAACCTCGGCTTGGCGTCCTCCTTAGCAAACAAATATTTTAAGGCGGAGTGGTCCGTATGCACAATCACCTTACTGCCCAAGAGGTAAGAGCGGAACTTATCTAATGCAAAGACAACAGCGAGGAGCTCCTTCTCGGTTGTGGCATAGTTTTTCTGAGCGTCATTGAGTGTCTTGCTCGCATAGTAGATAGTTCTTAGAATCTTCTCCCTTTTTTGACATAGGGCTGCCCCCACTGCATAGTCGCTTGCGTCACACATTATTTCAAATGGAAGGCTCCAGTCTGGTGACACAACTATCGGGGGCGAGATGAGGCACTCCTTGAGAGTGTTGAAAGATTTCATACAGTCTTCATTGAAATCAAATTTTGCCTCTTTGGCTAATAGGTCACACAGAGGTTTCGATATTTTGAAAAATCCTTGATGAACCTTCTGTAGAACCCGGCATGGCCAAGAAAGCTTCTAATGTCTCTAACTGAGGTGGGTGGTGGTAGCTTTTCGATGACTTCGACCTTGGCCCGGTCAACTTCAATCCATTGGAGGAGATTTGGTGCCCGAGGACGATCCCTTCTCTCACCATGAAATGGCATTTCTCCCAATTGAGTACTAGATTGGTTTCCTCACATCGGGAGAGAATGGCGTCCAAATTCTCTAGGCAACAGTCGAAGTTGAGCCCAAAGACTGAGAAATCGTCCATGAAAACTTCCATGCTTTTTTCGATAAAGTTGGAGAAGATGGCCATCATACATCTTTGGAACGTTGCTGGAGCATTGCATAATCCGAATGCATTCTTCTATAAGCAAATGTTCCATAAGGGCATGTGAAGGTGGTCTTCTCTTGATCTTCAGGGGCTATGGGGATCTGGAAGTACCCCGAGTAGCCATCAAGAAAGCAATAAAAGTCTTGCCCGGCTAACCTCTCTAGCATTTGGTCAATGAAGGGCAAGGGGAAGTGATCTTTTCTGTAGCCGTGTTCAACTTCCGGTAGTCGATGCACACTCTCCAACCGGTTGTTGTTCTTTGGGGAATCAGCTCCCCTTTTCATTCGAGACCACCGTGATTCCTCCTTTCTTTGGCACCACCTGGGTCGGGCTCACCCATGGACTATCGGATATGGGGTAGATAATCCCTGAGTCAAGTAACTTTAGGACCTCTTTTTAACCACTTCCTTCATAATCGGGTTGAGCCGCCTTTGAGGTTGAACAAGTGGCCTGTAGTTATCCTCCATAAAGATTCGATGAGTGCAGAAATGGGGATTGATACCCTTTATATCGGAGATTGACCAACCAATTGCCCCCTTGTGGTTTCGAAGCACCTTCAACAAACTGTCCTCTTGTGCACCTGTGAGGGAGGAGGAGATAATGACAGGTAGATCACAAGGTTCAGTCAGATAAACATATTTTAAATGAGAAGGTAGAAGTTTCATCTCCACGGTGGGAGGCTTCTCTACTGAAGGAGGTATTCTTTGCTCGCTTCTCTCCAGTGGTTCCGGTGGTGGGTAATGCGTTCTGAAGTATCTTGGGGCTCTATCCAAAGCAGCTATCATTTCATTCACCTCCGGATCCATTCCTGTTCATCATCAGACTCAAGCAAAGCAAAACTCAAAGCATCATAATTAGAGTGAGGGGGTGGATTATTTTGCAAAATGGAGTCAACAACATCTATTGCAAAAATAGCTTCTGCATGCGCAGGTCTTTTCTATCTTAGACATGTCAAACTCAATCTTTTCATCATGAAGACGCAGAATAATCTTCCCTTTTTCCACATCTATTAAGGTCCTGGCCGTTCTTAAAAACGGACGGCCCAAAATCAAAGGGACCTTAACATCTTCTTCCATATCAATCACTATGAAATCAGCGGGGAAAACAAAGGTTCCCACAGTCACTACCAAATCTCAACTTTTCTTTCGGAAGCACTAGAGACCTGTCAGCAAGTTGTAATTGCACAGTAGTAGGAATGCACTCACCAATCCCAAGTTTATTAAAAGTTGAAAGTGGCATGAGATTTATACTAGCTCCTAAATCACATAGACCACTACCGCAATTAAAATCACCAATAGAACAAGGGATGATAGGCAAACCAGGGTCTCCAAGTTTTGGAGGAGGGTGCCTTAGTAGGACCGCTGAAATTTCATCGGTGAGATGCACCGTTTCAGATTCTAGCAAAGATCTCTTGTTGGTGAGAATGTCCTTCATGAACTTTGCATAGATGGGCATCTGTTTCAAAGCATCAGCAAAAGAAATGTTAATTGTCAATTTCTTAAAAATACTTAAAAACTTCCCAAATTGCTCATCTAGATTCTTTTCTTTGAGCCTATTCGGGAAAGGAAGTGGAGGGAGATGTTTAGCAAGAGTGGGAGAGATAGGTAATTCAGGAGACTTCTTCTCCTTGGAAATATTTTCCTGTGGAGATTGAACTTCCTCAGGTATCTCTCGGTCTTCCTTTTGATTTTCTTGATTTTGCTTCTCCTGGTCATCAACTTCATCTTGGGAGAGGGTTCATCTAGGAGCCTACCGCTTCTCAAAGTAACCGCCTTAGCTTGGTCCTTGGGTTAGGATTTGTTTACTTGGTAGGGCGCCAGGCTGTCTCTGAGCAAGTTGTTCAGAGATTTGATCGATTTGAGTTTTAAGGCTCTGGTTAAATGTCATCTGGTTGGCATTGCAGGCCTCCTGCTCGGTGAACTTAGTTTGAGCGGAAGTCATGAAGTTCATCGTCATATTTGCATGTTTTGCATCATGGCTTCCATTCTAGCCAAGTTACCATCAGAAGAGGAGGAGGATGGTGTTGTTGTTGTTGTGGTTGTTGTTGCAGTTGTTGTTGTGTTGTGTTGTTGTGGTCTGAATCCTGGTGGGCCACCTTGAGGTCTATACCCCATTTGAGAATTATTTGCTTGTGGTGGCCCTTGAGGTTTATAACCCATCGAGTTGTTGGAAATATTACTCGGTCCTCCTTGGGTGGGATCGTTGTTCCTCCATGAGAAATTAGGATGATTTCTCCATGGGGCATTGTTGTTGTTATAGTTGTAGTTGGGGCGGTTGCTAACAAAGTTGACATCTTCTTGTCCCTCGATGTGACTTTTTCCTTCACAAAAAAGGGTCTCATGGGGACCCGCACATATAGCACACCCCTCTGTGGCTGAAGTAGAAGATGATGAAGCTACAGATTTTGCATTCTCTTTCTGGGCTGTAGCAAGCTTCTCCACCATCTTGTGAGTGAGGATATTTGGGCGGAAAGATGGTCGGATGGTTCAACATGAAGTAGACCGGCCGCTCTTGGAGTTCTTCCCTTACTTCTGGCCCATTGCCTCGTGTTGCTAGTCATTGTCTCAAGAAGTGCCATTCCTTCTTCAGGGGACTTGGTCATGAAACTACCTCCCGCGGATGAGTTCACAAGCAACCGGTTAGCATCGTCAAGCCCATTAAAGAAAGACAGGCATAACGATTGATCATCCAACCCATGATGGGAGCAGTTCATCAACATCTCCTTGAACCGGTCCCATGCATCGTACAAGGTTTCTCCGGGCTCTTGGCTGAATGTATTGATCTCTCCAATCAGTTGCCTCGTCCTACTAGTCGGGTAGTACTTGGCAAGGAACTTTTGGGCCATTTGTACCCATGTTTGGATTGATTGAGACGGTAACTTCTAAACCATCTTGATGCGGAGTCGGATAAGGAATGGGGGAAAAGCTGCAACCGGAGATTCTCTCCTTTACGTTACCGTCTTTCCCGAAGGAATTGCAAAAATCAAGGAAGAGACTCAGGTGGTTCGGAGCATCATCAGGATTTGCTCCACTGAATTTTCCTAAGTCCCGAAACAGCAGTGATGTAGTGAGTCTTGAATACCCATGCCCGGCCTCTTGAGGCGTCAACACCGGTAGGACTATGGCCGAAGGCCTCCCTTCGGTATCCGGCTGGTGGTAATCTGAGAGGGCTCGGTGTTGCTGCTGCCCATTATTCATGATTTCTGGGTTATCATCCGCCATGTGTAAACCTCTTATGCGTCTTCTAAGAGTGCGCTCAAGTTCGGATCTCGGACTAGCTAGCGGGGAGCTACTAGACCGAGTGTTTGGCATACACAGAGGAAGCACAAGGTACCTAAGCAATCACAAGAAAAACCAGCACTACAACTTAGTAATAGAAAATATAAACAAGGATAGGATATATCAACAAAAACGAAAACACAATCAAAGAAAACAGAACACTAAACTTCAAACAAAAACAAAAACTAGAAATACCGGAACTAGGGAAATTGATGGAATCAATTTCCCCGGCAACGGCGCCAAAAAACTTGTTGGGCAAAAACTATATAACAAAGTATACAAGTATATGCAAGGAGTAGGCAAGTGCACCTAATCGGTGTAGTACAACAAGTGTCGTATCCACAAGGAAATTGGTCCTAACTTCCTAGTCTCGGTATTTAGTAGTTGTAAAGTAAGCAGTAAAAAGGGGTTTAGCCGGTGGCAAGCTTGATTGTGTTGGTTGAGTAATTGCAAGAACAACAAATAAACTAAAGGTGATAAGTTAATGGATTGGATGGAGAAGTACTTTGGGAATTTGGCAATTCCCCAAACTACCTAGATATGCTAGCAACTCTTCTTATGCCATAGTTGTCTTTCTAGAACAATAATAATAACTCTCTAAACCCAAGATGAGTTAATTCTTACTTAGTTAATTTTAGCCTTCAAAATCAATTAGGACTAAACTCACTAAGTAGCACTAAGCAAGTTCTAGAACAAAGCTCCAAATTATGCTCACTAATCCTAGAAGCATAAATCAAGAGTTCTCTCTCAATTTGGTCACAAACCCTAACTCAAAACCAAATTGTAGTTTGGGTTCACCACAAATGCACTCAAGAGATCAATTTGAGAACATTGAAAGATAATTGAGAGAGAAACAACTATATTAAGGCATAATAAAGATTCACAAGCAAAATCTAGGGTTTGGGTTCAAAGACCCATCCCAAAGCACAATGGGGTACTACTCAAGCATAGAGAAAGAAAAACTAGAGAAAGAGTAAGAAGAAGCCATTGTTGAAGCTTGGAAGCTTTGGAGAAGGTGAGTTCTTCCTTCTTCTCTTCTTCTTCTTCTTCCTCTTCTTTCTTCTCTTCTTTCACGTTCTTTCTCCTCTCTTTAGGGTTGTAGTCGTGTGTCTTGGATAATGAGAAAAGGAGTCCCAGAATGTAGTCTTTTAACTGCAATTTCTGGGCAAAAATTTCCGTCCGACCGGACTTGCAAGTCCGGTCGCAAGTCCGGTCGGACACTTTTTAGCGCGGAGCACGTGACGGGATTTAAAGCTCGACCGGACTTGCAAGTCTGGTCGCAAGTCCGGTCGATTCCAGTGAGTTCTGGGACGATTTGAACAGAGCCGGACCGGACTTGCAAGTCCGGTCCTAAGTCCGGTCGGACCAGAATGTCCTTCTTTTGTGCTGGAATTCTCCCGATGCTTCCCATTGGCTTTGGCATCCCTCCCGAGATGCTCGAACATTGATGCATACTCATATTAAGCTCTCGAAATATACTCAAACGAGTAAATACCTATTCGAATATGTCAAAGGTGTAAGATCACTAATAAACACAAAATTACTTCATAAAGTGGTGAAATAAGTCAAGCGCCAAGTAAAATGACGGTGAATAAAGACGTTGGGAGAGCACTATTTCACCACTTATCACCTATGGTCAATTTGTAGGATGCGAGCTTTAGCGTAGGATCGTAAGTGACCCCTAGGATCGGATCATGTGTTCGAATCATCGAATGTTCGATCTACAAAATGTGAGTTAATATTTTTAGAAATATGCATATGTTATAAATAACTTCTATCTAAGCATAAAGTTTAGATTTAGTAAGAATATATAGAATATAATTGATTTTAAAAATAAAATAAGACCACAACTATGATAGTACACTTACAAAATTAAAATATAGATAAGCACCATATGAATTCTCATAATTGTCCATGGAAAAGATAAAACTTAATAAGATAAGTTAATCGTAAATCAAATCCACATATTTCATAATTTTCATGTGCGTCGTAATTTCTTTCATCACCTCCCAACAAACATTATGAGCTACAAGTTCTTTACTTAGAAATCATGGGTTTTCACAACCTTGCTCATTCAATAGAGTAAATAATAAAATTGAACACAAAGTCAAATTAGTTCTAACAGCATGTTGTTTCAGTTATAAACCAAGAGAAAAAATGGTAACGAGTAAAACATTTTATAAATTTGTATTGGTTCTTTTAAGTATTTTCATTTTCTACTTTAGAGCTTTATAACTTTGAATTTTTCAATCATTGCAATATTTAATAACACTTTAAATGTTATACATTTTTTGAACACATAGGTATATACTATGATCTTTCATGATGGAGAGTAACAAGAAATAATATTCTAATCTTAAACCTTATCCGCACAATGACCTCAAATAAATCTACATATAAAAGTTGTTTTAATACCATCCAGTTGCAATATTCTAAATCATGATATTTTATAGATTATGAAACTTTCTCCAAGTTGGCCAAACCGATTATGACGAAGGATTCCCAGTTCTTATGGTCTGCCGAGTGCTAGTAGTCCTTTCAGACACTGAGGATCCCTGACATCGGCACCCGTTCTTACTATCCCTGAGGGCACCGATGGGTTCGAGGTATATTGTTGCCTACGCATTCCGACAGATAAAGAAGCACGAGGTGAACTACCCCACACACGACCTTGAGTTGGGCGCAGTAGTCTTCGCTTTGAAGATCTGGCTCTTTATGGTGTGATAGTCATCGTCCTCTGATCACATAAGTTTGCAACATCTCTTCACTCAGAAGGAGCTGAACATGCGACAGAGAAGATGGGTCGAGTTCTTGAAGGACTACGACGTAGACCTCAAGTATAAGGAAGGCAAGGCAAACATGGTTGCTGACGCCCTGAGCCACCAAGCACATTCTTTGTATGCTCTTCTAGCGGGCAGCAGTTTGATCGACGAGATACGAGCTGCACAGGACAGTGATCAGTATATGCAGAACATCAGGCAAAAATAGCTGAGGGCATTTTGATGGTTAGAAGTATGAGTTTCGACTGAGCGACGACGGCATGATTCGGCAGAATGGCCGGTTGTGTATTCCGAAGACTTCTCCTGATCTGAAGGAGAATATACTCTAGGAGGCTCATTGCTCGTCCTTGTCTGTCCACCCTGGTTTGTCGAAGATGTATAAGGACTTGAAGGTCCATTCCTGGTGGAGCGGGATGAAGAAGGACGTAGCCGACTATGTGACTAGATGCTTGACCTGTCAGAAGGTTAAGTTTGAGCACAGGAGACCCGACGGATTAGTGCAGCCTATGCCTATTCCTTGCTAGAAGTTCGAGGACATCTCGATGGATTTCGTTGTCGGTCTCCCACCGATTAAGGGAGTACTGAACACGATTTGGGTCATTGTAGATCGTCTTACAAAGATGGCAAAATTGTTGCTATGAAGGATACCTGGAAGGTCCCGAAGTTGGCGGACCTGTTCCAGAAGGAGGTGATCTGGCACCATGGTGTGCCAAAGACCATTGTGTCTGATAGGGATTTTTGTCCAAATTATGGGGTTATATTCAGGAAGCCTTGGGTACCAAGCTGAAGTTGAGTATGGCGTTCCATCCTCAGACCGACGGTCAGAGTGAGCGGACCATCCAGACATTGGAGGACATACTTCGGGCATGTGCCTTAGACTTCATGGGAGCTGGTTAGAGCGTCTACATCTGATAGAGTTCGCCTACAACAACAGCTACCACTCCTCTATTCAGATGCCACCGTTCCAGGCACTTTACGGTAGACTGTGTAGGACTTCTTTATGCTGGGACGAGGCCACTGAGATGACTATCATTGGGCCTGAGTACCTAGAGCAGCTTAAAGAGGATGTCCTATAGATTCGTAGGAACATGAGGGCAGCCCAGAACAGGTAGAAATCCTATGCCGACATTAGGAGGAGAGACATAGAGTTTACTACTGATGATAGAGTATTCCTCAGAGTGTCAGCCATGAAGGGGATCTTCCGGTTTGGGTAGAAGAGCAAGCTGAGCCCGAAGTATGTTGGGCCATATGCGATCACTAAGCGAGTGGGCCAGTAAGCTTATAGGTTGGATCTGCCAGCAGAGCTCGGGAGGGTGCACAACGTCTTTCACGTTTCCCAATTGTAGAGGTATGTGCCCCCACCATTGCATGTGTTAGAGCCTGAGACATTAGAGTTGGACCCCGCTCTGAGATATGAAGAAGTACCACTCCGCATCCTCGATACAAAGACGAGGGAGACTAGGAACAATACTGTTAGCATGGTCAAGGTTCTCTGGTCGAACCATGACGTGGAGGAGACTACATGGGAGTTAGATGACTCCATGAGAGCGAAGTATCCAGCACTCTTCGAGTAGTGGCTGAGATACTTGTACGGGTTCACGGGCGAAACCCTTTTTATGGGGGTAGAGCCACTTGACATGTGCATATGTTTATGCACTAGGTCTTGTATTTTGTATGTTTTTGTGGTGTGTTTTGGTGGTATGCTGTGACATACATGCTTGTATTTGTGAATGGTGGTGAATGCAGTATGCTTTGACATACTTGTTGCATATATATATGAAGTACCATTGAGTACTCTTTGTGGTTAAGTACCTTGTTAAGTACATATTTATAGTTGAGCACTTGTCTAGTGCTATACATGATTATGTGGAACAAGTTAGCGCTGCATCGATGACGATGTATGCATACTAGGTTTAAACCTAGTGGGACACGATCCTTAGTAGTGAGACTGCCTATTACCTAGTGGAACTGGATTCCTTAAGAGAACTGAATATGAATAAGGACTTCAGAACTGGATTCCTTAGGCAATGAAGAGATGAATAAGGACTTCGGGACCTACACATGGAGCTAACTATCAGGCACTTTCCATGGTTCAATCTCAGTGGTTCATCCTTGATTAAGAGGGGAATTTCAACTGAAACCACAACAAGGACCAAAGTTGGTCAAAATTCTATTTTAAGGTAAAATCTACCTTAAGACTTTCCTTACTTCTTACAGTTTTCTTTGGCTGATTTTTTTGAGTTTTATACACTCATTATCTCCTCATTATCATATTGATTCAGCGTATAAATCTTCTTGATCAAGAGTGACCGATTTCAAGGGAAAATCCATTCCTTAAGAATTTTGCCTAGGGAAACCCTAATACCTTGATACCTTGCTATCATCTTGTTTATCTCCATAATTTTGTGGTCATTTTGACACCCTTTGTTGTTCTAAAAATAGGCCGAGAACAACCTTGTCAAACCCTTGTCATTTTAAGGTAAATTTTACCTTAAATCTTGTATTAAAATACTCCTTATGATTAACTCATGCTTGGAGTGTAATCATGTCTTGTTTTGATGTATAAAACATGTAAAAAGTGTTGTGCAAAATTTCCTCCAAGCTGTCGTGGCTAAGTAGAGCATTAAACACCTTAATTCAAGGTATACACATCTTAATCCTATGTTAATATGTTTTCTAACATATATATTATGTGTGCCGTGAGTGGAATGTTTAGTAGGTTCAATTATAACCTAAGTGTGACCATAAATGACTTAGTTAAGATAAGCTAGTCATTTAAGTGGTTAAATTAACATAATGGTCAAATTAAGACATTATGTGGAAGAATTGGTAAATATGGAGAAGTTGGTGGTAAGACCGAGAGTTTATAGTACTTATAAGCTATTTATGTGTATTTTATGTTATAAAGCAAAGTCGTAATAAGGCCATGTCACTAGGCCATTTTATTTAAGTTTAAAATCTTATTTAATTTAATTTATGCACTTAGCATAAAGATTGGGGTCAAAACCAGTAATTACTAAAAATATATGAAGCCGTGGGCAATTATAGATGAAGTTTGGGGTTTAAAATGAATTTAATTAAAAATATAACAATTATAAAGTTTTGTGTCAAAATTGTAAATATAGGAAAGTTTGGGGTAAATCTTATAATTACCAAAAGTTTGGGCTCAAAACTGAATTTAGAGGTCGATGTTGACTATATAGGAGACTTTGACCAAATTTGGAAATTAATTGAATTAAATACTAGCTTATAATTAGTATGTATTAAATTGTAAAAGATATAATAATTGGGGTGTATTGGGAATTTCCAAGAATTCTGGTATAAAATGAGTTTAGAACAGACCTTGGTCTATTAGGAATTTTTAGGAATTTATTGGGTTTAAATTGGAGTTAGAATGAATTATATATGTATAATATATAGTTATTATGTTATCGTTACATTTTGGATAACAAATGGGGTAGAAATGTAATAACCGGAAGTATATGGGTTAGAAATGATATTTATAACCTTTTGGTGTAGTTTGGTGATATTTAGAATAATATAAGAGGTTTTAATAAGAAATGTGTATCATATATAGTTTTAATAACATTAGAAACTATATGTTAGAAAAGGGGGGTTAATTGGTAAATATAGAAAGTTAAAGGGTTGGAAGATGATTTAGAACAGACCCTAGGGTCTATTCTGCAATATATAATGTTGATAACTATATGTTATAACTATATTAAGTTTTAAAATGTTATAATATAAGATATATGTTATAAGTGAAACAATATAATAACATTTGGGGTTATTATGTTAATTTCTGAAAGTATATGTGAAATTGATGAAAACCGACAGACTTAGGTTCTGTTTGGTATTTTATGACATACTATAACTATAGGGTATAAATTGTATAATGATATAAATGTCATAATATATGTCATATAATATAATGTAACATTATATAATTAATGTGGTGGTTTTGTAAATAAAAGGAAAATACTAGGGGCTGCTACGGTAATAACTAGTATTTATAAAGAAAATTATAATATGGTTTATAATGTTATAAGAGTTATAACATTTATATAAGAAAATATTCATTAAGGAGAATGAATATATATTATAAAGAAATACCATATAATAAATGGTCCCATAATTCATATATATATAAATAAATATATGGTATAGAGTGAATTATATAGTATGGTTGAGTAACCTATAATATCATTAGTGGGATGATATAAAGTGGAGAAATATGATTATAGACATTAATTAAAGAATGTTCTAAGTTTAATTAGTATATGAAATAAGATGGATTATATGATTCAAGGTATTTAATGAGATATATATGTAAGCTTGGGTAAGCTAACCTTGGAGAAATAAATATTAAGGAGGGATGTATAATATATGATCAAGTATATACATGCAATATAGTGTCAAACTATATAATATACAAGTGTATAATAATATACATGTGATAAAGAATGTATAAGTTTATTTAGATAATAAACGACAATATTTCCATGCATGCAAAGATAACGTTACGTAAACTAATCCCGAGCGAAACCCGAGAGACGTTATTAGTTAAACGACGGGGGATAAACCGGGAAGGATTAGCGACGGTACGGCGTACCGTGTAGTATTATGTTGCATGGAATACTAATACCTAGTGTGGTACGTATTATCAGATGATTAGAGACTTTTCGAGGAGCATCGGGTTTAGCGTGATATACTATTACGCTAGCGTATATTTCGGTGAACGGTATGTTGCTTTTATGGCTTGATTGTCTCTGAGAATTCCTCAGTTCAGACATGTGTGAAATTTTTGATAAGATTAAATGTATGCTGTGTCAAATTAATATGCATGATTTGTGTATTATTATTGCCTATACTATTGCTATTGTGCGATAACAGTATTGTTCGTATATATGAACTATATATAAAACGAACTAACGGCAATGTGTGCTACCTTATATACTATTATAAGAAACGTCAGAAAAACGTGTAGCATAGGATAATAAGATATGTATTATCCCAGACTTATATATGAAGCAACGGCCTGTTTAAAGTCGCTCTCGTATGCTACATTTGAATGGTACGAATCATCTAGAGACACTAGGTATAAGACCTAACAAGGCACACATTTGAATGTTACACTGGATCCCGAGTGTTACTTAGGATTAGATTAAGAAGACCTTAATCATCAGTGTTCAGAAATATTATAGAGATGGAGTTCGGAGAAAGCCTGAAGTGATCCCCTTGGGCGCGCTGTGATCACAAAAACGATGCTAGGATGTCCGCGTACGGGTCAGCAAGTATCAAAAGAAATTCCCGCGAACTAGAACGGTTCGTTGGTCAGAGGACTCTACCGCTGGAGTGGCTACTACCGTGGGTGACCCGCCTTAGATAAGGGTATGGAGTAGAGACGAGTCGGTTAACGAGACGTCATTAATAGGCATAAGATTACATGAACAATTACGAACAGCCATAGAGCTCGTATATTGGGCGAACATTACTTAGGCTTATAAGCCGACACGAGAATAAATATATGTTTATACTCTCGTACTTTTGCCTCATTGTTTTGTATGCCTATTCTATGTTATATGTGTTGTATAAAATGCATGTATGTATGGTTGTTTATTGCATGATTACTACCGCTGTTTATTTACAGTTATTTATGTAAACGGTATTGCATGAAAAATGACTGCATGCTCTCGACCAATTAATTGAGGGTCTGAGGGGGCATGATAGTCATAGGGTAACATACTCAGCAGGGGCTGATTCCATACAACAACCAACATTTTTCAGGAGATTAGCTGTAAACGACGTGGAGACGTGAAGCTTAGAGTAGTGGTATACTTTGAGATAACCTTGTACTTTATTTTGGACTCGGGTTTTGGAAACCGAGGTGTATATATTCTTAGACGCTCATGTGTACGGACTTATGTACGGGATTTACTATGTTGCATTACTTTTGGGTTTATAAACTGCTATTTATCTCTCGTAGTCACTACGGGAAATCGTTTCATAATGTGATTATCTTTTTAATGCGCTGTTACTCGTATGGACGAGTGACAATAGTGACACCATAGGTCGACAGTCTTTCATTACCGCTGTGATTTACTTATTAAGTATGACGATTAGACGACAATTAGGAGCCGTATTAGTAGGGGTTTACAAACTTATTTCCATTTAGAGATTTAATAGAAAAAAAAATTCTTTTGCTCCCGTCAAGTCGCTGTCTTCAATAGTTTATACCGTATTCTTTAAAATATGGTAAATACAGAAATATTAGACGATTATACGGTCGTACGCCACCACGAGACAGGGTGTTTGATGAGGCGGATTTTTATACGACCGTATCAATACGTTTAATTGTAAAAACGGGCGATACGCCGTATAAATGACCGTACCGTACTGTTTTTTACAACCATGCGGTTAACTAAGGCAATAGTCTAAGTGAATAATAATAAAATCAAATAGTTTAAATCAACAAAAAAACTAAATAATATAATTAATCTATCACTAATGTCCCTAATTACCTCGGATTCATCTCCATGTATGATATGATATTTAGTGACTATTTTCGCTAAAAGATAGAATTACAAATGAGAAATATCTATAGCTTTTCAACATAAGAAAAATGCTAACCAAAACATTTTACTCTATTTATTGTGTTCATGCTGTAATTTATGTGATAGAAATTAAATATTGTGTTCGACAGAAATGAGAAATAAGAGAAATAAAAATTCCTTTTTACATCGACATATTTATTGCTAAATCACTATTTTATTAGTTATGAAAATAAATTTTTATATTTTCTATTATCTAATAAATTATATTTTAATTCATTATAAAATACATGTAATAATTAGTTATGAGTTTATACACAACTAAATCACAGTATTAAATTTAGACGCTATTTGGTGAATGCAGTTTTTTCTATAAAGTTGTCAATATTAATGTTTAATTAGTTTACCCATATAGCAGGTATGATTTAGTGGCTCTATAGGCTATAGCCAGGGGCGGACCCAAGGGGGTTCCGGTGGGGTCCCGGACCCCATAGCTTTTCTGACAATATTTTTTTAAAGTATAGTTTCAATAACATAAATTGAGTAAAATACTAAAAGTTGATAATAATTTAGTAATAGAAACATGTTCATATATGTAAGGTTGTAATGTTTAATGAATTTATAATCACACATTTATATTTAATATATGTTATGTCGAAATTTTTTTGGACCCCATAAGATTTAGCTTCTGGGTCCGCCACTGGCTATAGCAGTGGTATATTCCTATAAAATATAACACTTATCAACTTAGTTGTGGATGTCCCAAGAAATCTTACTCTACCGTCTTTTTAAATTTAGGGGAAAATTTACAAAATATCACGATTTGAGTTTATAATTCATAATATATCATTGTTGGTTTTGTAATTCAACTTTAAACATGCTTAAATGTTGTCCAAAATTGATGAAACTTTACATCGACAATGCTAAAGTGTTATATTTTGGTCCAATATCAAATTTGAAGTTTTTTAAGCTCATATGTCACATGTTCATTGGGTCTCACATATCACATATGAGTTTAAAAACTTTAAATTTGATATTGGACCAAAATATAACACTTTAACATAAATTTTATCAATTTTAGAATAATATTTAAACATGTTTAAAATTAAATTACGATGGTATATTATGAAACATTTTTGTAAATTTTCCTAAAATTAATAACCAAAGATATCATTTGTGACTCAGAGAAAAACAAAGAACCGAAGTGTTATTCTAAACCCTGAGGAAATAGGCTCATTGTTCCCGTCAGCTGCTCTGCTCAGCCACGCATCCCTACCCCTCTCTTCCCCTCACCGCCACCCACTCTCGGTCGCCGAACAACGCTCGTCGTCTCCATTTCTCCCGGTAATCACTGATCTCTCTTCTTTCTTTCCGTTCATTTAACTCCATTAAGTGGAAGTCGCATCAAGCCTTTTGCCTTTGCGGCGGGAATTAGAGCCTTGGGCTCGGCTCTCTGATCGAGCCTAGCTAGCAGCCTGTTAATTCGAGCCGTTTGGTGTTTCAGTTGACGGAGGGCTGTATTTCCAGAGCTTTTTTTATTGCTCTAGGGGTCAACTAGGCTCACTTCCTCTCATTTCGTCGTGTTTTAGAGGCTCATCAGACGTTCGTCCTCTTTTTATTTGAATGAAAACCTACCATTTACCATTCTTTTTTGCCACTCGCAGAGATGGCATTGAGAGGAAGGTGGCAACTTCAAAAGTTGATTGTCAGCTACAGTGACTGGGGAGGAAGCAGCAAAGGCATCAGGTCTGCTTCTCTTACTGTAATTGTAATCTTCGAAAGTTTCTTGTGTTGTGCAACTACATAGTGGCTTGTACCGTCTATGAATATCAACCTAATTAGAATTAGTTACAAACATAAACCAGTTTGATAGTTTCATCGAACAGCCATTTGCCAAGTTTATGATCTTTGATTTAATTCTTCAAGTGATATTTTGCTATTTTCTTTTAACATCCAGGTATTTGATGTTAAAATTCATAACTTCTTTTATTGTGCAGGGCGTTCATGGAAAATCATCTGCCTGCTTTCAAAGAGTGCAATCCCCAGACGGAGGTAGTCACTGAACTCATCCGTGGCCAGCATCCACATCTGAAGGCCCAATATCGTGAGAGCTTCCCACTTTTCTGTGCCTGGCGATATTATGTTATTCATGGATTATATTTTTAGGATGAAATCCAGCTTAGTTGAACCTTTATTCGAATGAGGATTATCAACATATGAATGGAACCACACCCACCCAGGCATTCTTCTCACAAGTTGGCATCTTTTCTGCCTGTAGATATTAGCCCATTTACATAATGAACTAGTTTGTTCAGGCTGTTGGATTATCTCCCCTGCTCCAAACTTTGGTTTTTGCGGTATGCTGAGCAGAACTTGTGGTGATTCTAATGAGCCTTAAAGGAACAAGCAATAATGTTGGTGATATCTGAGTTCTAGTAACTTACGCCTACTCATCTATGATGCTCTAATATTAGTATGTTATTGTATGTACTTTCCCTGATTACTATACTAGCTGTTATGTGCTTCTATGGGCTCAGCTATGATTACCCCATATATGTGTGTTCATGTCATTTGTTTGGTGAACAGGGAACAAGAATGAGCGGGTTGTTTGTGTCAAGAACTTGGATCCAGAGGACGTCCTTTTGCAGGCTACCAGATTGAGGAATGCACTGGGAAGGAAGGTGGTGAAGTTGAGGACACGACATGTGACCAGTAACCCTAGTGTCCAAGGTACATGGACTACCGCCACAAAATTCTGAAGAACGGTTATCTATGTCTAGAGTATTTGATACGGTGCTGTTGGACCGTTATACCTTTTTTCAAGGCACGAGGAATCAAGCGGGATTATTATTAGATGCTATAGACCTTGACGAGAGAGATGGAAAAGTAGTTTGGTTGTAAGGATGTGGAGTGACACATCTGTAGCACTGGGCTTTTCTTTGTTTCTAGATATTGAATGCACGTGGGGAAATGCAATGGAGATTGATGTGTTCCTCTTATGATTTTGTTGGTTGTCTTGTCTTCAGAGCTTTGTATTATCTAATATCCTGGAGCAATGGAACCGTATTGATAATATCGTCAATGACAGAATGGATAGAATGATTCTTTTTGATATGTGCGTGTTGATAATATTTGCAGATTCAAGCATCGTTATCATACTTAGATAAGTATTTTCTACTGCGTTTGACTTAACTTAATCTTTGACACACTAGTGCGGATGATAAACTTTGCACAGTCAAAAGGCTCACCGCCGAAAAGTATCTCATGCGTTGACCTCTCATACAGATTGTTCTAAGATGGCACCAGAAGTGCAACATCACAATGAACTTGAAATGGACACATCATTCTTTGCTTAATAAACACTACAACATCACGTATAAGATATCTATTATTTTTCCGCGTGTACACGAATGGAAATTGCCCAAGCGAGAGGAGACAACTCAAACAAGCAAACTACAATTTCATAAATAGAACCTAACTTCACAATAGAACCTAAACAAGCTGGGCCTAACAAACATAATAGAACCTAAACGATGATGTCCTCCTCATATGATGGTCTACACTAACGGAGTGAAAAAAACATATCATACACAGCAGATTGCTAAGCCTAAAAGAACCTTGCTTCCCGTCGACTTAGAAAGGCGATAATAGCAGAGTAACATTCTTTCCTCGTCAGGAGCGTAGATACACAACTAGCTCTACTAAAGAGTGATATCTTTGCATTTAATACAAGACAGCACTGCCAGAGAGCCATGCTCACGTTCCTCCAGGACCATCAGTTCCGGTAGCTGGTTTCCTTGTAAGGTAGCGAATAACAGCATCCTCAACCCTATTAAGAGGAAAGCAACCAATATTATCCAGGAGCAGGTATGCAATCATGAGTTGGGAAAGAGTGAAAAAGAAAAGGGACCCCATCAGATACAGTCACAGACACCAGAAACGTGGCAGTTTTGCGCAGACAATTATGATTTATTGATTGTACAGAAGGAATAAAATAAATGTGCTGTTAACAGCCTAATCATTTATTCAAGACGGATCGAATACATTCTGGCAAAAATTGCATAAAGAGTACAAAGAGAAATGAACGGCAACAGATGTATTAAAAACCACGACCAAAACAAACCTGACCACCATGACAATTCCCATAGACTATCAGCATACAATAATTAGTGCATAAATTCCCAACCCTCAACATTCTTAGTGTCAGCTCTAATTTTTCTAGTCGTTTATTTTATTGAGATATCCACCTTCATCTGATATGTTTAACACCCTTCTATTTATTAATGTGTTCTGGGGCTAAGACTATTCAGAGAATGACGCAGGAAGGGAGATTACATACAAAGCAGCCACGTCAAAGTCACTTCTATCTATCTATCCCTCTCCCAGTTAGCAATATCCCTCCCACTTTAACGAAACAAGAATGTATGAACAAAACCCAAATTCTCTAATCTCAGTCATAATCCCTCAGCATTTTGCAGGAAGCGCAATAATCTGCAACATCATCTCATCCCTATAGCCAACTTCATATTTCAAATGTATAATCGCTTCTTTCTACTCACTTGGTACATGTTTAAAACTCATTCAAGTTCTCTATCATGCCTAATTATGGCATCATCTGTTTCTTAATTCAGTGGCTCTGGATTTCAAAATCTTCGTACGAAGTTGGATCTGACAAGGACCCAAGCCCTTTTCAGTATCAATTCCAACAGAGAGCACCCAGTGGCTAGAAAAACCAACACCAATCATTTTCGAAGTTCATGAAGCAGCTTCATGCCAGCACCAGCGAGGTTGGGAAAAAAGCTTAAATAAGGTTGGGATGCAAAGGAATCTTGGTGCAAGCTAGGGTATGTGGCATAACATTCAAGTAACATATAGGGATTAAGGACTTCCGAGAGAGTTTCTTTTTTAAAGTTTATTCTCGACTGTTTTATTCCTATTGTTATCAGGTAAACATGGAGAGAGATAAAAAGATATTGATGGACAGATGGCACTGCTGCTTCCTTGGTATCTTTGTGGAAATGAGTCAAAAAAGGTCTTGATAAAAAGGCACGCAAATGACAGGTATCAGCTGATTAAGCAGGGTGGAGAATCTCATCTGTAAGAGTCTTAATTGAGGAGAGCAATATACCAGAACTACTAGGAAGGATGCAGTTTTCACTAAAATGTATCTTCCACACATCAGATATTTAAAAGATGCACACATCATTCAGCAATCATTATCTCACATCAGAGAGCTGACCCAGATATTAAAAAGCATTTCAAAACAATCGTTAAAGAGAATATGCACAGACACAAACAAAACACTGCATCTGCATAATCAAGTCACAGGAGATTGTTAGAGTTGGTGATCCCTTCTCCCTCTTTGGAAACAGAATATAACACCAAGATGAGCAACTTTCATTACTTCAACTAAGTAAATGAGCTTCCACAGCATCAACAAGAGGAAATAAAGCACGGGACATTAAAAAATCGTACCATGGTTGATTGAAGAAATCTGACCGACGTTCCTTTTCAGCACTTCGACCTGCTTCTCCAGATACAAGCTTCAGGTCCCTACTTTGCGACTCTATTAAAGCATTAATAAACTCTACTGGAGACTGACTAAAACCTAGAAAGTATGCCCGTCTTCTCCGGTGTTCATGAATTTTCCTAATAGCAGAGCAAATGGCTTCCTCACAAGCTTCTATCTCCTTCTGTTTCTCTGCGTTGGCTAAAAGCATATTCAATTCCCTCTGTATAGGAAAAGGTATATCCACCAACACATCATAGCATGCATCTGTAGCAGGATTATTCCCTGAGAGCTTGATATGATGCTCCAAAATAATAGCCTGAGGAGGGGCTAGGTGTTCCGATATTTTCTGTGACACCATGGTGAATTTCATTTTCTCTTCTCCAAATACTTTCTGGAGCGGTGCGTCACAGTTGAAGTAAGCTGGGTCATTTGGAAGTTGCAGCTTTCTGGCCTTAACGTAGTGCCAGATGGCAGCGATAATTCTAGGACGGGTATCAACTTCAATGCCTAGTAGTTCCATAAGAGGAGGTGAAAGCTTGAATTTCTCGGGAATATAGTTCATCTCCAATCGAATGTTAGCAGTAAATTCCTGGTCACCTTTCCTTTTGACCTCAAAACCTTCCTGGTGTGCAGAAGTACGGGAACTATCCCAAATAATCAGATAGTTATCTGGATATAGCCTCTGGTCCAGAGAGATGGTAATTCTTTTGAAGAAAGAAGGAATTTTGGATACATTGGGTTTGGTTTCATGTTTACAGCCTGTTCAGGATCTATACCATCTTCCAAGATTCTCCCTACAATCTTAAGAGACCAAGTGGGTGGCTCAGCATTAGGCTTCTTAGGTATGCTGTTAGTCTGATTAGCAAAGGTATTAAAAACATAAATACGGAGACTCTTTTGAACAGACGGAGGGTTTTTAAGGGCCTCTTGGATATCAACTTTCTTTCTTGTCAATGCTGCATCAACCCGAGACTCGAACTCAAGTAGTTGAGTATATAGAGCAGATTCTGGCAATATCGCAGCTATCTTCTCATGTAGCTGTTTTTCAGGAAGCTTCTGCTTCTTTTTTCTAGCAGCATTTGCAAGGTCCATAGGACTCTTCATCGGAGACATCATGCCAATCCCTGGAGGCCCAGGAGGTCTCATTGGGGGTTTCTGGGGAATTCTTTTAGCACTAGAGTTACCAGACGAGGTCACTAGAGGAGAAGACGAACCCAAGCCACCCATCCCTCCCATTTGACCCTGGTTGAAAGATAGCCCCTGAGCATGCAATTGAGCCTGTAACACAGCCTGAGCCTGCGCCTTGGACTGAGCCTGAGCAAGGGCCTGGGCTTGTGCTAGCTGAAATTGGCCTGAAAACCCACTGCCAAGCTGGCCTTGGCTCTGATTTTGTGTTGGGGTGCCAAAATTTGAAGGCATATTAGGGTTGCCCATTCCAGGATTGCCAAATGGTGATGACATCCCGAAGTTCTTTGGTTGGTTGTTGTTATTCATGGATGTAGCTTTTCCTCAGGCCCGCACTTTAGGAGCCTTCTTCGATCATACAACTACTTCAAGAATTCAGAGAGCATGCGCGCCTAATGTCACAACCTACAGCACCAAAACCACAAAATTTTAATCTATCCAACGAACCAAGTAGTTGTCATATGGTACCCACGGTGCCGCGATGGTGCTCTTTCGCAGCGGGAAATGGAGCAAACACCACAAGTGCCACCACTTCTAGCTAGTACGACACTACACCAAAATAAAGCAAAAGTTCTTGTTCCACCAACTTTTTTTTAAAAAAAAAGCACACTTCCAACTCCAGCTTATTAAGGGCAAGTTTGGGTTACTCTAACAAGCCACTTCTGTCTTCCGAAAAAATCCTTAGATCGATAAAATGAATTGCTATCCCCACGACTTCGAATTTTTTTAAAAAACGTACACATTTATGTCCGAACAATTACCCAATACCGACCGTTCGGTTCAGGAAATAAAATGAGTATGAGTTGGAGTGTCAATTGAAGTAGCAATTTCAATTGTTCAAATAAATTAAGAATCCCCAAATTCGGATTTATCGAAGGGAAAAAAATGAAACCCATTTTGTGATCATCGGTCACTCCAATTAGCAAGAAAAACCAGAAGAAATCTCACCGATTACAACCGTGATGGACGAATAGATGAAGATTCAGTACCCAGCAGTCAGCAGATTCACGGGAAATTCACAGCGAAGAGCGCAAGTTTTAGCATCGAAGAACGCAAATTAGGGTTGGGGCAGATTCTGTTTGTGTAAAATTACATTAGTACCCTTTTTTATGTCTGCCGCGTGTCTGTCTTTTTCTACAAAAAGAAGTCATCCTATTATTTGCAAGTTCAATTGCTTTTAGACACCCTATTATTTAGTTTAGTGATGTATGCTTTAAGTTTCGGAAAGAAATTTCTTTTATTTCATTTTTAATATATTCCATTTTTAAAGTAAATTAAAGGGGATATGGTTCTTTTAAGAAGGGTGTTTATAACCGGTTTTTCGATTAACTGGTTTTTCAACTAACCGAAAATCAGTTAACCGAATTATCGGTTAGTCAATTTTGATAATCGTAACCGGTTCATTTAGAAACAGTTAATCGAGACTGGTTAACTGTCTGTTTCAGTGCAGTTTTACCGGTTTAACGGTTAACCGATATAACATAGATTTATTTGTTTTTTCTTATACTTAGTAAACAATGTACGATTTTTCCGATTTTGATGCGATATTAAACTGGTTAACCGTCGATTTTGATAAGATTTTATTGGTTTTGATATAATTCTAACCATTAACTATATAATTTTATATTTATTTTTGACAATTCTAATAATTAACCATATAATTTTATACTTATATTCAAAAAATTAAAAAATTAATAAATTAAATACTTAAACGGTTTTTTCGGTTAACCGAATTCGTCAAAATCAATAACCGGAAACGGAAGCGGAACCGACAAACTAAACGGTTCGGTTACCGAACCGTCAAACAACTTCGGTTAACCGGATTTCCGGTTTTGGTTTTTTAGTTCCGGTTTGACGATTCCGGTTTTTCATAAACACTCCTACTGTTAAGTGGGTGGTTATTATAAACTAAAGGAAAGGTAATCAAAATCATTTTGTTTTTTTTCTTTTTCCTTACTTTTTAAATACAAGGAAAATAATTGGATTATCTCAAATTTGTTTAATTTTGATTATTACCTCACACTAGCGAATAGTATTCATTTTCTTCATTACTTTTTGGATGGGGCATCCGTGGCGGTAATTAACCAATGCTTTTTTCTTCTCTCTGTACAAACTACAAACCAAGAACACGAGAATAAGAGATAATTGTATATGCTTCATTCTATTTCTTCATTACATTACCCATCCATAAAATATTAAAAAAATTATGTTACTCATCCATGAACTTAAATAGTTATATTGTTTACCCATATACTTATCTTAATGATATGATATCAAATATTTAAGTAAATATAAAATTTTGAAGCATTCCAACAATTCTAAACAGTAAAAGAAAACCTAAATTTTATACTATGTTAGAATTAGGAATCAAAGAATTCACGCAAAATTTGTAATGATAAAAGTTCATCATTTTATATTTGGTTTTGCCTCTTCATAACTTTATTTTAGGTATTTTTCACTTACTTCGTTTTTATGGGTCATATTATGTAATTTTAGGGTTTTTTTTCAATTTTTTTATGTTGTGTAATTTTTTCATCAAGCTAATCCCTACCATACAAATTTGACGGAGGAGGACAGCGTAATTTTTACAGCTCAAGGGTGGGCAGTGCAGTGTAAATTCCTAATATCACATGAGTATACAACGTCATTTTCCTACACTTCTAACTTGATTTTCATATTCTTTAAGGAATGTAATTCTTTCCTTATTAATTATTGGTTGTTGACTTAGTGCTGTCAAAATTTGACTCAACCTCAAAATCCACCCGTTTGACCCGAACACAAAATCTGAAATATTTTCATATAATAAATCTGAAACTCGATTGGGTTAAATCCAAAATGACCCAAAACCAAAATGACCTGAAAATTTTATAACTTGAAACTAACCTGAACCCAAAATGACAATATAGCAAAACCTAACATAATGTGCTTAAAGTAAAAAAAGAATTATAGATATGAAAATGAAGACGGTGCCATGTGGTGGGCTAGGAAATATTATGAAATGGATGCCTCGAGAAAAGAAGGAGATAGAGATATGCACCCTGAAACTCTAGAAGACATAAGTAATAAAATACTTGGCGTTTGTAAAAAAAAAATAGAGAAGTCAAATGAGATGTCATGCTCTCTTGTTGGCCACAAATCGTGAATGAATATACTAAAAAAAGAAAGATGAAAGAGTTGTTTCATCTAGCATGTTAGTCGTGAGAGTTGAGACATGGTTTTTTGTTGTTACAAAAATCTATATTCTACTAGTGACTACGGTATACTCTCATGTCTAAATCGTTACTAATTTAATTTATTATAACAACTTTTATTCGTTACTAAAAATTAATCGTTACTAAAATATGATTTTGTAATAAATATATCGTTAATGTAGTCTTAATTTTATAAAAGTCTTTAATATTATCTTTGGTAAATACTTGTCACTAATAACAACTAAGAAAACAATATTAAATCGTTGCCAGAACCTTTGTAACTAAATTTTGATTTTTACTAGTGAGTATATACTGCCTTATGTTCTTAATGATTTCCAGCACAACACACAGAAATTAAGAACACAGTTTTTGGACTATTTTACTTTTACTTTTCTATGGGGATAAAAGAGTTGTGGATGTGAGGAGAAAAGTAAGTGGTAAATGTGGAAAGTAAGAGGTATAAAGACCAAAATATCTTATATTTTGAAAAACATGATAACACCTAGAAAATCATATATTGAGAACATGAGGGAGTATTAATTTAAGATTGTAAAAAATAAAAATTATTATAAAAACTATTTTTATGTACTAGTATAAAATATTACCGATTAACCCAAAATAACCAAGTCCGATTTTATTTTAAAACTTTATGACCCGAACCCGAAGTGACCTAAAAAATTATTGACCAAAACAGGTTATGAAATAATTTAACCAAAATTGAATAGATAATCCATTTGACAAGTCGATGTTGACTGTCCATGACCGACGACTCGCTACCGGTGACCAATGTCTGATGACCAGGGCACCACTGACTTGCAGCTGGTGGTCAATGATCGACGACCATCAGCTATCGATCGATGACTCAATTCCCTTCCCCTGCATAAACCAAACGTACAAGAGAATTTAGGGGATTTTTTTCCTTTCTTGATTTTCTCCTCAACAAGTCAACATTCCTTTAGTGACTCTATTTTTTTAGGAATTTGGTATTAAAGAAGATGTTAAAAAATCAACTCCATATCAATTGAGAGGCTAAAATCACTCTTATTTTTAACAAAGATTGGATAACTAAAATCATACTAGTTATCATAATTGTTTTGTTTACTTAGCAATAACTAACATTTAACTTCAAAAGTGAAAGTCTAATGAGCGATAAAAAATAGTGTTCAATATTATAAAATTACTTGAATGGTTTCAAATCAAGTTCTTGAAATATAAAACATGTTCCTATATTTGAGAAGCAATTTGCCACTCACAACTAAATTTAATGCCAAATGATTTTCATATCATGAAAAGGACAATGGTCATAGATTTGAAGGCCAACATAAGTACGGAATCATTGATGGTAATGTCAATAAGCCTGAGGGAACAGATTTGGCAAAGCGGCAAAGCCATTTGTTTGGGATCAAGCTAATTAACTATTAATTACATGAATTGGCATTGGTCACATATAGAGATATCAACGAAGTTTAAGCGTTATCATATTAGGCAAAAGATGAGTGGGGCTTGCAATGCCAAAGCTATGAGGAATTATATACCCACAGACGAAAAGGTAAACTTGTCACTCTGAAGTCAATTAGGTATCCACAGTGTACTTGCAAAAAATGTGATTGAGTGAGATTTGAACAAAGTTAAGAAAACAAGCAAGAGAACAAGTTAATGAAAGATCGAGAGGGAGAGTGAAAACTATATAACTAGTAAGATATGTTTCCTAACTCTCAAACCTTGTTCCTTTCTTCACTTGAAAAATAATAGTTATTGTTACTATATTATGGTGTTGCTCTTGTTATTTTAAAGGAAAGGATAAAATCTAGCATCAAGTAGTGCAAATATTTTAATACAAGTTGGGATATAATCACACCACAACCTTTTATCAGTACCCCCTCTACCCAAATTAGCTAGCATATGTGCACCAAGATTTTGGTCCATAGGTACAAAACTCCACTTCACTCTATCAAACATATTTGTAAGAACCTAATCCAAATTTAATCTAACCTCTACAATACATCACCATTACAATTACATAATCAATATTTGTTTTACTATAAGACAAAAAACGGATACTTGAAAAACTAGCTTGCATTGCCCAACATGTTCCTTGCAGCAATGTCTGCGCCTCCACTTCTGCAGGTGTAATGTAAGATAAGATCTCCACACAGACCTTCAACTCTAGCTGCTACAATTGTGCCATCAGCTTGCAGCCACCCACATTCTATTATCGTCACCTGCTCATGCCAAACTTGACACCTTGCAACAAAAGTTTCAACAAGAAGATAACAAGTATATCAACCAAATCGGGGTCAAGGGAAAGACATTAGTGAAATAGTCAATAAAAGCTCAATATGTTGTGAGATTCACCAACGACTCTAATGAAATATGAGTCTAGAACACCAACACAGTTGGACACTCAACAAATGCATGCCATAACTATCAAGCCCTCCACGCAGACAATAGTGCTAGTCATCTCCACATCTATGAGCAATAAGAGCATTACACGACATCAATCCATGCTAGAGCGTCCACACAAAATTTTAAGTCTAGCCGCCAAAGCCCCTTCCAAACCATACTCAACCCCAGCCCCACCTGTGCCAGAGCCAATACCCCCCCCCCCCAAAAATAAAAATAAACAACATGCTGCTAGTATTGTCATAAATTACTTTCTCAAGAAGTATACACCTTAAAAAAGAATTTCTTCCAATATGTCAACACTTGTCTTTAACTTACTTATCCAGTTGCTTGATTTTTTCAAGCAGAATAAACTGAGTTCTTAGTCACACCTTGATTTAGCACATTTATTATAACTTATGTTCATTTAACTTAAGTCTTTTTTATTCATTTAACCTCACTTTAAAAACATTCTATATATAGTTAACATTTTGTTCTTGAATCTAAGAAAGTTCTAGTAACCTTATTCCCATATAATAGTCCCCTTCACTCTTATTATCTACTACATGACCAACAATTTCCCAAGAGTAGAGGGGGGAGAGGGGAGTGCTCTCTCCTCTCCTCCCTCTTTTCTTTTCTTGTCATTTTCTCACATAGCCACAACTCCAAGCATCTTCCAGTAACGAAATCCCCTTGCATGTCACCTTCATCCCACTGATTGCTCATCCGAGATCCATCCTTCTCATTGACACAACTTTGGTGGCCTAGGAGCTCTTACATGTCAGTTTTAGGCTTTGGATTTTGTGCTTCAGCTCCTCTCATTTCGAGATCTATGATAAGTGTAAAATACATATACTTTTAACAGTATATTTGATTTAATATTTGTAATGAATTGACTAATATTTTACACTTATCTTATGTTTTTCTTAGATTTAAGTTTTAATGTCAACTCATATATTTATTCTGTTTATATAGTAAAATTCTCACATATTATATATATACTATATATATATATAGTATGTATATATACATTACATGCAGGTAAATATTTACATGGGCTGATATTTACTTACTGGTGCAGACTCTAGAATTGGAAGACTGGGCTGATATTTACTTACTGGCCGCAAAGCATTGGAAGACTGGGCTAAGATTTCGCAGCCCTATTAATCGAGTAACATGGACTACAGACACACACTTTACAGACAAAAAAATAATAAACAAAACAAAGGCTACTGTTCCCTGTACCCAATCGATCGCACTCAATTATTCATTCAACGGGACCTAGAGCATATAATCAGCTCCATCTCCGATCATACCAGGAACCACGCAGAAGACCGGATTCCATCTACACCACCACCCACGCCTTCACTCTCGCCACCATCTCACCCATACACAACCGCCTCACTCACCTTCTTCATCATCGACCTATCGTCAACACCCGCCTCGTCTCATTCCGAACACCGTCGCATCGCTTTCACCAGTCCATCTCGTAATACTTCAATCCATCCCCGACAGTATTCATCATCTAATCACTTTCGACATCACACAACCACCGTCATCACCAGACTATCATCTTCGCACACACCGTCTTCACTCACGCATCGCTCACACCTTCACTAAACCACATCTCCGACTCCACACACAGAAGAACACAGCATCGTCTCACGCTTCATTCACCTTCAACTTCATTTATCATCTCGCATCAACATCCATCGACCACAACACCGCCTCGCCTCACCGGGAAAACATCGACCATCACCCGAGAGAATCACACGCATCTTCACCGTCTTCAGTCATTCACGCCATCGTCTCTTTTCGCCACCAGACCACCAACGCCGTCGACGCCTATCTATCGTCTCCACTCCAACATCAACCGTCGCCCCACTTCATTCATCGTCGCTACGACAACGACATATCAATACCATCACCGTCACTCTCATCATCGACAACGATTCACCATCGTCCTCGTATCAACGTCTTCTCCACCGTCGGCATCGTCGAACAGAGGAGCTCACCACCTACCATCGCCTCGCCATCGCCATCGTCAACCCACCACGCCATCGCCGTCGTTTCAGTAGCTTGTTCGTCGTTGATGGTATGTGAGGCGAGATCGAAATAAGTCGGTGAACACGAGAGAACAGAGCGAGGATTAGAAGTGACGTGGAACAGAAAGACAGAAATGTTGAGTTCGAAAAATGACAAAAGGCAACCTGATAAATGATAAGGGTGAACCGACAATACATGGACCGAACCGGTTCATACAAAACAGAATCATAAAACCGGTCCGGTTCAGTTATAATGGGTTTACTAAACTCTTATTATTTGTTACATGTCATTTATTTCATATTGCAAATTCGGTTATTACATGACATTCGATATTGGTTTTTAAACGTTACCTTATTGAATTTATATTTTACTGGTTTTAATTAATATATAGATTGTTACAATTAATATGCTCCCCTGCAATAATTCTGATCTTTTAATTGCATAATGTTCTAAATCTATTTTGACCCGATCCAGTGAAAAATAGATAGGTTCGATTAATTCGTAAATTTGTGGAAAACTTGTTTTCATCGGACAAGTTAATACTTCATCTGCACAAATATTATCTCTTGGCTTATTTTGTTTACATGTGTTTTGCTAGTCTAAAATCAAGTCATAGCATGTTCTGGTAAACAGATTCGTTAGAGTTAAATTTTTGCCAATCTATAAACCAGGAAAAATAACATAATAACCAAACTGCAATAACCGGAGCCCGAGTCCCGCTCATTCATATCATCCATCGTTTTAATTTATCTGTTATTTTATTGTCCGCACTTTATTAATTTATTTACAATTCATTAAAACCCCCCTTTGTGACACACTTAGGAATTAGACATTTCGCTTAAGTCCCACTACGGTTCGAAACCGGTTGCTTCAATTTCACTATACTACTGCGACCGGGATTGTTTGCAGCCCGATAGATTTTGACTAACGTTTTATTTGTTATTTTTACAGGTTGAAAATCAATTCTGCAAAATGGCGCCGTTGCCAGGGACTTGACTTTGTCTAGTCCCTAAGCCCCGGAGAATCCAATTGTTATTTTAATATTTTATTTCTTTAACATTTTTGTTTTCTTTTTCTTTATTTTTCTGTTTTTTATTTTGTTTCTAACATTCTGTTTGCTATCTGTTTTATTTTGTTTTTAACATTCTGCTTGCTATTCTGTTTTATTTTTTCTAACATTCTTTTTGCTAATCTGTTTTATTTTGTTTCTAACAATCTGTTTTATTTTGTTTCTAACATTCCGTGTGTTAATTTGTTTTATTTTATTTCTAACATTTTGCTATTTTTGTTTTCTGTTTCATAATTCATTTACTTTCATTTTCTTTGTCATTTTCTTTTGCTGTTTATATTATTAGTATTAGTGTTTCTGTTGTTTTAATTATTCTAACAATTTGTTTATCGTGTTATTCACAGTTATTTAATATTCCTGTTATTTTATTGTTATTTTAATTCTGTCATTTAAATTCTGCTATTTAAATTCCAGTCATTTAAATTCCAGTAATCTGGTCCTTTTCAGTCATTTTTACATTCCAGTAACCTGGTCCTTTCAGTCATTTTTTTTTTACATTCCAGTAATCTGGTCCTTTTCAGTTATTTTTACATTCCAGTAATCTGGTCCTTTTCAGTTATTTTTACATTCCAGTAATCTGGTCCTTTTCAGTTATTCTTACATTCTAGTAATCTGGTCCCCTTATTGTCATTTAAATTCCAGTCATTAATTTTATTGTCATTTAATTTACTGTCATTTAAATTCCAGTTATTTAATTTTTGTCATTTAATTTTATAGTTATTATTTTCCGTCATTTAAATTTTCTGTCATTTAAATTATGTTTCTTTATTTAAATTGTCATTTGCATTCCAGTTATTTATTTACCACCATTTAAATTCTAGTTATTTATTTCCAGTAATTTATTTTTCGTCATTTCAATATCAGTAATTTATTTTATCGTCATATAAATTCTGTCATTTAAATTCCTGTTTTTTATTTTGTCCCTTATTTTTTATAGTTTCCATTTTCTATTTACTACTTAATTATTTTCTGATAGCTATTTTTTCAGTTGTTTATTTTTTTTACTTGCTTTTCGTTTTTATTCTTTATTTATTTGTTTTAGTTCATTTTGTGAAAAAAAGAAAAAAAAAGAATATTTAAAAAAAATAAATAGAAGAAATAAAAAAAGAGAAGAAAAAGAAAAAAAAACGTTCATGTTGTTCTTCATCTGCTTTTCTTTTTATTCTTTAATTACTTATTTGTTTTAGTTATTTTGTTTAAAAAAAATATTTTGCTTTTCTTTTTATTCTTTATTAATTTGTTTTAGTTCAAAAAAAATGGCAATGGATTTGGTTGTCAATTATTATTATTTTGTTTTTATTAGTTCATTTTGTTCTTAGTTCTTTATTTCTAACTAATAATGGCTAATGAGGAGCACTTCGTATGGGAATCCTTTTATTCCCAAGATATATATTGCTCGTATTGTAGGGGACCTCACGAGTTCAATTTTTGTCCCAAAGTTGAAGAAATGTGGCGGAATCGAATTCAACAGCAAATTGAAGAGAAGTTCGATCAGAATCATGCTACTCACAAGACATATATTGCTCGGTATGTGGGGGAGATCATGAGTTTGAGGACTGTCTCGTAGTACAAGAACAATTATGGTTAGAGGATCAACCAGACTACCTGGAGCGAATCGATGTTGCACAAGACAATCTGATCATGAGCAATGTTTTCGAACAACCTGTTGGAGGAGACCAGGAGAGTGCTCATGGTTCTACAATCATGCTCCATACATTAACTCAACAGGAGCAACAACTGGAGAACGAAATGATCCATGAAGTGGAGGAAGAAGACCTCGACATAAACCAACTACAGCTCTACACTACTTTAGTAAAGATCAATGCAATGATGGAAGATCCACTTGCATCGCAACAACTGGAGAGCGAAATGGCTCATATATTGGACCACCTTACTGAGGACTTGAGTTGCTTGCTTTCACCTCCCCCGTTCGAACCTGAGCAAACAGTATCGAACCATCTACCTGAGCTTGAAGACAAGCCATCAGAGGACAACTTCGACCATGACTCCATGGACCCTCATCCCTCTGAAATCCACTGCTGTTATTTTCCCTCCTTCTCCGTGCTCTATCCAGAAGATAATGATACTTATCATCTCAAATTAGAGAAGAAGGAACCACCGTCACCTCCCGCCAAGTCATCCAAACAAAACATCACTATCACCTTCGAGGAACCAATTTCCTTAGAAGTTGATTTCCATCAAGGCTCTTCCTATGAGCCTCTCCAAGAAAATGAGGATATTTACATTCTTAAATTTGAAGAGGAGGAGCCATCCCACTCTAATCTTCATCTGGAGGATCAAGGCCTTCCCCACCCGTTCACCAAAACAGTAGGGTGGAAACTCGAAGTCCACTCACTAAGTGTGGAGGCCACCTTCCCTTTTGATCCGAGACCAGAGTTTGAAGATAAAACCCGCCTCGGGGTTCCCCCTGCACCGCTCAATGAAGATAAGGATATATTAATCCTTGAATTTGAAGAGAGGTCTCCATCACCTTGCCAGTATCACAACCTTTTCGAGCCTCACCAAAAGGAGGAAGATGTTTACATCCTCCAATTCGAGGAAGAACAGCATTCAACACCTGGTCTTCTGCTTGAGACCCGTTACCGTCAATACCTCCTCAAGAACCAGGTTTTATGGAGCATTTATTGTCCTATTTTAATTGTTGAGGTAACGTTATGTTTTGATCCAGGTGGTTTAATACTGTTTGCTGGCCACGTCGTACCCCCGTTGACACCATTATCAACTTTTATTTTTGATCCGGGATAACGAAGCAGAAGTGTAGCTAAAGACTATAAAGAAGGGCAGCTTACTGGGAGGCAACCCAGTGGTTAAATTTATGTTTTGTTTTTGTTTTGTTTTTGTTTTCTAGTTTATTTTTGTCTTTCTTTTATTTAGAAGTGAAAATGGTGTTTGTGCTTTAATGCAACGCTTTCAGCGTTTTTGTGGGAGTTGTGAATGTGTGCAGTTGAAACTTGTTGTGTTGTTTGATGCCCTCCAAGGCTGGACACTTGCATGAACGCAAGTGTGAGGAAGGCTACTACCCCATGCACGAGCTTAAGTGTGAGGAAGGAAACCTTCCTCAATCTACGATATCAGGGGAGTTTCAGTTTTCCTTTATTTAAATGTTTGTGTTCAGCCTGTCATGCTTAATGCTTATTCTATATCAGTCCATGATTGTCCTGAATGAAATTCTTTATGAGTCTGGCATATTTTGAAAGGTCTTTTCTTGATTTTATTTTTGAACAATGAGGACATTGCTCCTCTTAAGTGTGAGGAAGTAGGACCTTTCCCTGAAAATATGCCAGTTGCACTTAATGCCACATTTGTCTTTGTTTGTCCTCTTATTTTGAAAAAATTATCTCTTGTAAGTGGCCAAAAAGAAAAAAAAATTATAATAATAATTTGGAAGTTGTGAAAATGAGCCTGATGGCCACCTCAAGAAACTTTCTGCTTTAGGCTGTTTGTTTATTTAGTTTTATTCAAAATATTTCTATTTTCACTGAAATTTGGTGGATTAGCTGATTATGAAAATTGAATTGGTCTAGTTTGGGGTCTTAAGAATAAGTGAAAGTTTGGAATGAAAGGATAAGGCAAGGTACTCCGCTGATCTGAATTAAAAAATTCTGAACCAAAACAGGCCTCTTCATTCAGTTATTAAGTCCTTGGGGTGCCTTATCACCCATCTACCTAAGGTCGTATGATCTGGGATAGAAGTCCCAAAGCCGCTACAAGGGTGAAGAGAAAAGTCTGAGGGGATGAATTAAATATGCAAATGGCAGAATAAAATGATCAAGAAAAATGAACTTTGGAAAGTTAAATATGTAATTCATCTTTGCTTATTCTGATCATGAGTATGTGGTGTTGAAAGGTATCACGGAATAAGGTGTTACTTCACACCCCTTGTCATCCAAAGGTTAGAGGAAAGAAATGGTGGAGGATCCCAAGCTATTCTGTTTCAGTTTCTATAATCTAACTTCTCCATGCTTTTAACTTCATTCTTTTTCACTGTTTGCGAAAACCTAAGCTAGTAGCAGAACTTTTCTTTTGATTGTCATTTTGCTTGTTTTTCCTTCAGCGATTGTTTAATCTCGAGTTTCAATACTTTGGCCCTTAAGAGTAGTCATATTCTATATTTGCTTGAGGACAAGCAAAAGCTAAGTGTGAGGAAGTTTGATAAGTGTAAAATACATATACTTTTAACAGTATATTTGATTTAATATTTGTAATGAATTGACTAATATTTTACACTTATCTTATGTTTTTCTTAGATTTAAGTTTTAATGTCAACTCATATATTTATTCTGTTTATATAGTAAAATTCTCACATATTATATATATACTATTATATATATATAGTATGTATATATACATTACATGCAGGTAAATATTTACATGGGCTGATATTTACTTACTGGTGCAGACTCTAGAATTGGAAGACTGGGCTGATATTTACTTACTGGCCGCAAAGCATTGGAAGACTGGGCTAAGATTTCGCAGCCCTATTAATCGAGTAACATGGACTACAGACACACACTTTACAGACAAAAAAATAATAAACAAAACAAAGGCTACTGTTCCCTGTACCCAATCGATCGCACTCAAATTATTCATTCAACGGGACCTAGAGCACATATAATCAGCTCCATCTCCGATCATACCAGGAACCACGCAGAAGACCGGATTCCATCTACACCACCACCCACGCCTTCACTCTCGCCACCATCTCACCCATACACAACCGCCTCACTCACCTTCTTCATCATCGACCTATCGTCAACACCCGCCTCGTCTCATCTCCGAACACCGTCGCATCGCTTTCACCAGTCCATCTCGTAAATACTTCAATCCATCCCCGACAGTATTCATCATCTAATCACTTTCGACATCACACAACCACCGTCATCACCAGACTATCATCTTCGCACACACCGTCTTCACTCACGCATCGCTCACACCTTCACTAAACCACATCTCCGACTCCACACACAGAAGAACACAACATCGTCTCACGCTTCATTCACCTTCAACTTCATTTATCATCTCGCATCAACATCCATCGACCACAACACCGCCTCGCCTCACCGGGAAAACATCGACCATCACCCGAGAGAATCACACGCATCTTCACCGTCTTCAATTCATTCACGCCATCGTCTTCTTTTCGCCACCAGACCACCAACGCCGTCGACGCCTATCTATCGTCTCCACTCCAACATCAACCGTCGCCCCACTTCATTCATCGTCGCTACGACAACGACATATCAATACCATCACCGTCACTCTCATCATCGACAACGATTCACCATCGTCCTCGTATCAACGTCTTCTCCACCGTCGGCATCGTCGAACAGAGGAGCTCACCACCTACCATCGCCTCGCCATCACCATCGTCAACCCACCACGCCATCGCCGTCGTTTCAGTAGCTTGTTCGTCGTTGATGGTATGTGAGGCGAGATCGAAATAAGTCGGTGAACACGAGAGAACAGAGGCGAGGATTAGAAGTGACGTGGAACAGAAAGACAGAAATGTTGAGTTCGAAAAATGACAAAAGGCAACCTGATAAATGATAAGGGTGAACCGACAATACATGGACCGAACCGGTTCATACAAAACAGAATCATAAAACCGGTCCGGTTCAGTTATAATGGGTTTACTAAACTCTTATTATTTGTTACATGTCATTTATTTCATATTGCAAATTCGGTTATTACATGACATTCGATATTGGTTTTAAACGTTTACCTTTATTGAATTTATATTTTTACTGGTTTTAATTAATATATAGATTGTTACAATTAATATGCTCCCCTGCAATAATTCTGATCGTTTAATTGCATAATGTTCTAAATCTATTTTGACCCGATCCAGTGAAAAATAGATAGGTTCGATTAATTCGTAAATTTGTGGAAAACTTGTTTTCATCGGACAAGTTAATACTTCATCTGCATAAATATTATCTCTTGGCTTATTTTGTTTACATGTGTTTTGCTAGTCTAAAATCAAGTCATAGCATGTTCTGGTAAACAGATTCGTTAGAGTTAATATTTTTGCCAATCTATAAACCAGGAAAAATAACATAATAACCAAACTGCAATAACCGGAGCCCGGAGTCCCGCTCATTCATATCATCCATCATTTTAATTTATCTGTTATTTTATTGTCTGCACTTTATTAATTTATTTACAATTCATTAAAACCCCCCTTTTGTGACACACTTAGGAATTAGACATTTTCGCTTAAGTCCCACGGTTCGATAACCCGGTTGCTTCAATTTCACTATACTACTGCGACCGGGATTGTTTGCAGCCCGATAGATATTTTGACTAACGTTTTATTTGTTATTTTTACAGGTTGAAAATCAAGTCTGCAATCTACCCTCCACAGCGACACCATCAGAGGCTATGGAGAATTTGCATGTAAATTTTAATAGAGGTTGTAGTTGTTGTAGAGAAAGAAACTATGATCAGCTTCCAAATCCGGGCTCCCCATCTTTCGGTCCGAGATCTATCCTCATCAGAGTCACCAATTTGGAGGTTTTGAAGTTGTTGCATATCGGTTTGGGCTACCAAATTCTTCCTCCAGATCTTCCCTTTCAAGTCTTTCCTTCACAGCAACACCAGGTATAAGCTTTTTAATCTTTTGTATGCCAGTCTTGTTTTATATTTTTATGTTGTTTTGTTTCTAGCAATAAATCTAGAATGCTTGTTTCCGAATCTATTATAGATCTAGGAATGCTGTTTCCGGATCTAGCAATAGATCTAAAAATGTTTTCTCCACATCTAGCAATATATCTAAGAATGTTGTCTCTGGATTTAGCAATAAATTTAGGGATTTAGTCAGTTTGTATCTTTTGTGGTTTACGAGTCCTATCCTTAAGTGCTCTTACATTATGTCTAAGCTTTTTTTTTCTTTCATTTTATGGGTAGGTTTGAGTTTGTTTGTTGGTTAAGTCTTAGGTTGGTTGGATGGTGGATCGTTATTGAATATTATTTTATATCAACTGTTGGTCTTTATCACCAAGTAAAAGTTGGTGAGCTTCTGAAGCGAAATCAGCTTCTCAAGACAATCATGTTCGATGATTATTCTCACTCCCTACTGTTTGGACAATTGTCTCACAAGACCAGGTTGCTCTTAGTGCTTTAGCTAACTATGTTTAGCAATGATTCTATTTGTATCGACCCCAGTATGTGCCATCTTTGTTGGGTCTTATTTGTTTCACTTCCTATGCAGTCTTTTATGTTCTTCTTGTTAGTGACCTTAGTTTGTAGCTCTTTTCTTTTAACATATATTAGTAGTGTCTTTATAGTAAAAAAAAAAAACAATTGCCCAAGGGTTTAAAAGTAACAAATTGTCAAAAAAATATCTCTTCTTCATCAGCTGGCTATTGTTTTTATTTGATTTGCACATACAACAACACATCGTCATCCTTTCGCTTTTTTATTCATGTTAAATAGTTGACATGCAAGTTATTATCATCTTTGGTAGAATGTTGTTATGAATTTAAAGGATAAATTAAGCCTGTTACATAGTACAGTTATTTCTCTTTCATGTCCTCCTATAGCGAAATTCGTTTATTTTCGTATGTATCCGGGCATTATTTTCTCTATTCCCTATCTTATGTATCACCATGATCGAAGAAAGTTTGATATTTGACAATGTCATTGTAACCTTTGTTGTGTTTACTTTTCTGGTCTATTTTAAAGGGATAAGATATATTAGATTAAGGGTAGTGTGTGGTCATTGTTATGTAATAGGTTATTAGTGCTCTCCAAGTTCGCAAATGTGACTTATTTTTATTCAATTATATTTGACGTCTTCTGTGATCTAGGAGTCATTTAACGTAAGACCTTTCACTAACCTTTTTATTATTAATTAGTATCCTAGTATCATTTTTATGTTCCTTGAAAGGCCTAAGTTACTTAATCAAACACCATGTCTTCCTAGATTTGTTGCCATTTTGCCTTTGTAGAAACTTCTTGCATTGTGTCTACTATTGCTCTTCTTGTGAGGAGTGTTCTTCAGTAGCATCAATTTCAATTCATCAGAAGATTTAGCTAAGCCTAGCAAAACATGCTTGCATGTTTATTTGATTTTAACTACTGATAAAATAATTAGGAAGAATAGTTTGCGGGGTGAAAGTATGATTATCTCATTCTCATTAGGTGTATTTATACAGTACATAAACTTGGGCCTCAAGCCATGACTCTTCCACTTTCTACCTATACATATTCTCATTAAACACAAGTAAACTTGTGCTTCTTCCGCTTCCTAACTCTTCATGTTCTCATTAAACACAAATAAGTTTCTATCCCTACATGTTCTCATTAAACACTCATTAAACAAATAATAATATCCTCTAATACTCCCCCTCAAGTTGGTGCATGAAGATCAAGAATGCCCAACTTGCCAAGAAGAAACTGGAATTGTTGTCGACCAAGAGGCTTAGTAAACAAATCGGCAGGCTGTTGAGAGGTATGAACATACGAGGCAACAATATTGCCGTTTTGAATGTGATCACGAGTATAGTGACAATCAATTTCAATGTGCTTAGTGCGTTCATAGAAAACCGGGTTAGCTGCAATGTGGAGAGCAGCTTGACTGTCACAATGAAGCTTCATAGGCATATGATGAGAGACACCAAGAGAGCACAAGAGAGACTTCAACCAGACGAGTTCAGCACAGGTAGAGGCCATTGCGCGATACTCAGCTTCAGCGGAAGAACGAGAAACTGTAGTCTGTTTCTTAGTCTTCCAAGATATAGGAGACTCGCCAAGGAAGACAAGAAAACCAGAAATAGAGCGCCGGGTTAAGGGGCAAGCAGCCCAGTCAGAATCACAATAAGCAGACAATTGAAGGGAACTAGATGAGGACAAAAGAATGCCCTGACCAGGATGACTCTTGAGGTAGCGTAGAACTCGAACAACAGCATTCCAATGATCAATGCGGGGAGACTGCAAAAACTGGGCAAGAATATGAACAGAGTAACTGAGTTCGGGTCTGGTAATGGTGAGATAAATAAGACGGCCAACAAGACGCCGAAAACGATCAGGAAACGCGAATAATGAACTAGCTGAAGTAGCAAGCCGTTGATTTTGCTCCATGGGAAAGTCACAAGGTTTTCCAGCAAGAAAACCGGCTTCTGACAATATATCTAAAGTATATTTTCTTTGAGAAAGAAAGATGCCTTTAGAAGAACGGGCAACCTCAATGTCTAGAAAATACTTCAGAAGACCCAAGTCTTTCATATAAAAAACAAGAGCTCAGATACTGCTTAAATGTCAAAAGTGCAGAAGTATTATTCCCAGCAATAATCATGTCATCCACATAAATAAGAACATAAAGAGAAATATCGCCTCGCTGAAAGGTGAAAAGGGAATAGTCAGCGTAACTTTGGTGAAAACCGAAAGCACGCAAAGCCTGAGCAAGTTTAGCAAACCAATTTCGAGGAGCTTGTCGGAGTCCATAAAGGGACTTGTGAAGGCGACATACACGCCCCGAATCAGATGCAGAGAAGCCTGGTGGAAGCTGCATATATACTTCTTCATCTAAATCTCCATGAAGAAAGGCATTCCGAACATCCATTTGATGCAATTCCCACCCCTTAATAGAAGCAACAGTCAAGAATACCCGAACAGACACCATCTTAGCGACTGGGGCAAATGTCTCATGAAAATCAATACCTTCGACTTGGCGATTTCCGAGAACAACCAAACGAGCTTTATATCGCTCAATAGACCCATCAGATTTGTACTTGATACGATACACCCATTTGCAGCCAATAGCGGTCTTACCAGGAGGAAGAGTTGTGATAGACCAGGTCCGGTTCTTCTCCAGAGCAGCAATTTCAGAGGCCATGGCTTCCCGCCAAACAACATGTTTGACGGCCTCAGAGTAATTACGCGGTTCAATTCCCGCGGTAACAGCTGCTAAGAAACGAGCATGGGAAGCCGAAAAATTAGCATTAGATACAAAAGAAGCGATAGGGTAAGGTGTACCTGAGGAATGCGATTTGGAGACGGGTAAAATGGATGAAAGAGGGGGTCATAAAGACGAGAGCTGCTGCATACATAGTCACTCAAATAGGTCGGCGGTTGGCGTTGACGAGTGCTCTGCCGAGGTTGGGCAACCGGTGGCGGCGGTGTAAGCTGGACAACCGGTGGCGGCGGAGTACTCCCCCTGTCAGGAGCAATTGGTGACTGCAGAGAAGAGAGATCAAGAGGCGCCGGTGATGGATCATCAAAAACAGCCGGCGACAGATCAGATACAGCGGGAACAGTAGTAGCCGAATCAGTTTGGAGAAAAGGAAAATGATCTTCATGAAAGATAACATCCCTACTGATAAAAATGTCCTTAGTCTCCAAATCAAACAGACGCCAACCTTTCTTGCCATTAGGATAGCCGATGAAAATGCACTTTCGACTCCTAGAAGCAAATTTGTTTCGGTCTGGGGGAATAACAGAGGCATAACACAAGCAACCAAAGATACGAATGTAATTATAACTTGGTAACTTGTGATGAAGAATTTCATAAGGCGTTTTCCCATTAAGAATTTTTGAAGGCGTCCTGTTGATTAGAAAGCAAGCAGTTAAAACACATTCACCCCAGAAATCAATAGGAAGACCGGCCTGAAACCGCAAAGCTCTAGCAATATTCAAAAGATGCCGGTGTTTTCTTTCAACTCGCCCGTTCTGCTGAGGCGTATATGCACAAGAGGTTTCAAAGAGAATACCATTGTCGGCGAAGTATGGAATTAAAGGCAAAAATTCAGTCCCATTATCGGACCGGACACGCTTCACCTGCATAGAGAATTGAGTCCGGACCATTGCGCAAAATTGCTGAACAAACTTAGTAGTTTCAGATTTGGATTTTAGCAAATAAACCCATACTCCACGAGAGCAATCATCCACAATTGTCAAAAAATAACTTGCACCATTATGAGATGTAGTAGCATACGGTCCCCAGATATCACAGTGAATTAGATCAAAATTAGAGTCGGCTATATTAGAACTGATCGGAAAAGACGATCGTGTCTGTTTTGCTCGAAAACAGATATCACAAGGTCCATCATAAGAACTAACAGAGGAATTAAACATAGGCAAAGAAGAAGAACAACATCAGCAGGATGTCCCAAACGCTTGTGCCACAAGAGAGGAAGTGCAGAGGCTACTACACGGCAACCACGAGCTGGAGAATGAAACCCACGTAGCCAATAGACCCCACCTCTTTGTTCACCCGCCCCAATCACATTCCTCGTTTGCTGGTCCTGTAATACACATAGGCGAGGTGTCAAGGAGATAACACAGCGCAAGTGCTCGGATAATTGAGCAATAGACAAAAGATTGCAGGAAAGGTGAGGAATATAGAGCACATTAGGAATCTCAAGATGCTCAAAACTTAGAGTCCCGGACTGCGCAGCAGTAGAAATATTGCCATCTGGCAAGAGTATGTTGATCGGGTCAATAGAAACAAGGTTCTGTAAAAGAGTGATCTCACCGGTCATGTGATAAGAGGCTCCTGTATCAAGTATCCAAGATTTAGAGATACTACCGGACAATTTTTCAGATGTAGGAGCGCCACTGTTCAAAGAAGAAAAGAGCCGCACAAAAGAGGACCATTGATCAGCATTCAAACCAAGAGCCTTGCGATCTTGAGAGTTGGGCTGGACGGAATTTGCAGCACCGATGGCGGGCTGTTGGGCAGCATTGGCAGATCCAGAATATTGGTGAAGGTAGTATGAAGAGTTGGGTTTAATGGTGGAGGTTGCGGCGGCCTGGGCTGCGATTAACGCCTGTTGAAGGGCGGCGATTTGAGCAGCGGCGGCGGTGCCGGAGTGGTCACCAGATTTTACCATTATAACGGCGGAAGAGGTGGAAAGAGGAAACAAAGATTTAGGTTAGAATCGGAGGCTCTGATGCCATGATAAAATAATTAGGAAGAATAGTTTGCGGGGTGAAAAGTATGATTATCTCATTCTCATTAGGTGTATTTATACAATACATAAACTTGGGCCTCAAGCCATGACTCTTCCACTTTCTACCTATACATATTCTCATTAAACACAAATAAACTTGTGCTTCTTCCGCTTCCTAACTCTTCATGTTCTCATTAAACACAAATAAGTTTCTATCCCTACATGTTCTCATTAAACACTCATTAAACACAAATAATAATATCCTCTAATAGAGTATTATGAAATACACTTTAAATTAGCATGATTGGCCCAACTCAATCAAATCCAAGTCTTTTATAATGGAAGCTATCACTTGTGCAGGGAAGAGGAACAAAGAATGATGAATCTGGGAAAGTGCACGGACTTGGCGGAATTTCTTATGATCAGCCTATTTGGTTAACGTAGTGCTGCGATAAGAGGGGTGCGTTTTTTGATTGAAGTAAGCCTTTCAATAATCGCTTTTAGGCGACTATTTCATTACTTTCACCGATCACCGTTTTGTTTATTCTACCGAAGTTATGTGTCCAATGTTCTTTTGGTTGTTTGGGATTACAATCCCAACCATATGTGAACACTTAAAACTTCGGGAGTACATTTGCAGTGATGACCATATGACGATCCACATAGCATCAAAAGCAGGGTGCCGGTCAGAAAACAGGAAACGGGACTGAAATTCTACTATTTTTCTATTCTTGGTCATGAAAGAAGCTTCAAACGCTAGAGACAGAGTTAACCCACTTTAGAATGCAAACCGCATCCATTTACTTTTTTTTTATTATCATTTTTTTTCAACACTTTAAAATGTTACAGTTTGTTAAATACAAGTTCATCGTAATTTGACCTCTTTGGAATAAGATCTAATATGACTATATTTTAGCAAACTTAAAATTTTGTTTTTCGTATACATGTTATAAAATGTGTGAATATTATTAAAAGTTTCATATGTTCTATCAGCATCTTTGACGGTGTTAATCAATCTGGGTTTGTATGATGTTAGCTTCTTCAATGGTGTTAGCCAATCATGGAGTTGGGGTTCCCTATTTTGAAGACCGTACTAATTATTTTCTTATGACATGTCAATTATTGTGTTCATGAGATAATCATAAAAAAAAGTTGCCTGAATCTGATATTGTTGATCACTTTAGCAATGCAGTAGTAGTAGACATTTATGTTAACCCTAAGAAAAAAAGAACCTTTTTGTTTAATAAAAGTGAATCAGATGTTTAAAAAAAATAAATTTTATGTTTAATAAAAGTGAATCTTTAACATTAAATAATATGAATGCTTTGTATTTTGAAAAGGTAATTTTTTGTCAAAGAAAAGTGAATATTATGCGAGAATAATATGAACTTTTCATTAGTTTATTGATAGTGAATCTTTTGTTTAAGGAAAGTAAATCTTATGTTTGAGAAAAGTGAATCTAATATTAAGAAAAGTGAACCTGTTTAATGTGAACCTCACATTAAATAATATGGATCGTTTTTAGTTTAAGAAAAGTTGATCTTATATGAGAGCAATATAAACCTTTCATTTATTGATAAGTGAATCTTTCGTGTAAGAAAATTGAATCTTATGCTTAAAAAAGTGAATTTTATGTTTTAAAAAAGTGAACTTTTCACATTAAATAATATGAATCTTTTTTTTTAAAAAGTGAATATTTTAGTTTAAGAAAAGTGAATCTTAAAAAACATTCATTTTGTTAATGAATAAGGCTTATTTTATTATTAGGGAAGATTCATTTTATTAATGAATAAATACATAATATATATACATTTCAATTTTAAGTTTACCAAAATATATTCATGATGCATCTTGTTTTGAATAGCATAAATTATGATGAATAATGATCTAATTTTTTTTTGTTTTGCACTTATATTTTGTAAGCTATAACACTTTGAAAGTTTATATACTTAATAGAGTAAATTATTGGGAACCCTTTTGAGTTTTTGGGATAATACTGACAACCACCTTGTGTTTAACATAATTATTGGCAACCACCTTTAGGTTACGGTATCTCTAACTACGAGCCCCCGAACTGTAACTCTGTTAATAAATCGTTAACCCCTTGCTGAATAATGCCAGTTTGTACAAAAGACAATGCTTAATCATCATCCTCCAGTTCCCTCTCATCCCACTGCTAGTTTTCCTAAAAAACGCCCAACCCTAACTTTTGTTTCTCCTGCTTCCTCCTCTGTGTACTAGTGGTTACGAATCGATCAAGGTGATTCAGGTATGTGCATCTCTCTTTCTCGATTCTTCAACTCTGTACATGCATTATGTGGCCTGTCATTCGCCCATTTGTCTGTTTTTTCTAGGGATTGAATAATTCCTCTCTATAATTCTTGATCATCAAATTAGGGTTCTAGCTGTAGCCTCCCCAACCTTTGAAATAAAACCCCTAACCAACAGTTTTAGTGTTGTTGTAGTGTTATACTTTGATACTAGAAGAGTTACTTCTCATTCCAGCCTTTTATTCTTTCAATATACACGATGCCAATGTTGTAGTGTTGTACTTCGATACTAGAAGAGTTGTTGTATGTTCCTTGTCATTACATAAGCTTTAGATTTGTGGGCCTATCAATTTTTTGTTCATTAACTTCATTAAGTTCAGGTTATGCTATAATAATACAATCCTTTTTTCAATTGTGTAGTGTTGTACTTCGATACTAGAAGAGTTGTTGTATGTTTATTGTCATTATATAAGCTTTAGATTTTTGGGCCTATCAATTTTTTGTTCATTAACTTCATTAAGTTCAGGTTATGCTATAATAATACAATCCTTTTTTCAATTGTGTAGTGTTGTAGTTCGATACTAGAAGAGTTGTTGTTTGTTTGTTGTCATTACATAAGCTTTAGATTTGTGGGTTTATCAATTTTTTGTTCATCAACTTCATCAGGTTAAGGTTATGTATGAAATACCCCAAACCTAGTTATGTTGTTTAAACACCTAAATAGGGTGTAATAAGACTAAAAAGAGTCTTAGAAACCTTAGTAAACAAATTTAAACAAAAGGAAACACAGATGTGCTTTAAAGTCAATAAGAGCCAAAATGTGCTCTAAGCTTGGGATGAACTTGGGTAAGACCTAATGAGCTTACCAAGACCTCATTTATATACTAATGAACTTATTAAACCAATTACCAAAGAAAACCAAGCTTGAAAACAAGTTAAAACACAAAATGTGCTTTAAGAAGTCTTAAAGCACGTTTTTGAAAAATTGTCTTGTAAATGAGTTTTGAGTGGCTAAATGTCCATCATTACTCTTAAATATATATGTGTACTATATAGTATCACATTTGGGTGGCTATATTAATGGGAAATCAAAAATTTCACTTCTAAGTGCCTTGTTTAGGTGAATAGTGCTTTTTATAAGCTAGTTTATAACATATGTTGTATTAAGTAATTAAATTGACAAACAAAGACTAAAACACCCTCATAAATAAAGGGGGCCGGTTTTCTAAGTGTGTGACTCACCACTCTTTAGTTGATAAAATAAGTAAGTAAAGAAAACTAAGTAAACTTACTTTTTACTTTATAAGCATAAATATCTTCTTAAAAGCAAATCCTATCTCATTCTCATTTCTTTCCTTCATTCCCACGGTTTGCAAACACCATCTTCTACCTCTCTTCTTTGCTCTCTCTCGGTAATACCACTACCACCATTAGAACTCCCACTTTGACCTCTTGTTAAATCTTGCTCACTTGTCCAAATCAAAAACAAAGACCACCAATCTCTTCCTCTCATCAAGCTCTTCATTCCTATCTTCTCAAAACTCCAAGAGCTCCATTTCGGTGCCAAGGTGTTCCACCATTGAAGGAGCTTGAGCTTGTATTTTGACATATTGTTGATCTCCTTTGCTTCTAGGTAAGGAATCTCAAAGAAAAATCATGTTTCCTCCATGTTCTTACCTTGACCGAAAATACACATTGATATAGCTCTTTGTGTGACTTTGTTCTAGCTTCATTTCAACTCTTCATGGACTAGGTGGAGTCCTCTCTTGTAATATATTCAAACTCTCTTCAAAGACCAAGGTAAAACAACTACATTAATGTTTTTGAAACAATGTCAAATTAGGGTTTACAATGAGATGAAGCCTATAGCTTGAATACTCATTATAATGTTTGTATATTGTCTAGAACTTGACAAGGAATCAAAATACCATACGGTTTTGTAAGGAAACAAGAAGGAAGTGTTTTGGAAAAAGAGGTAAATCTACTAACTTAATGTTGTTTAATGCCTTAGGAGAAATGAGCCTATAAATGCTTATTAAAACTACCTAAAGAGCAAATGGTGAATGACTTAGTAAAGTGTTCTCAAGAGCTTAGTAAAAGGCATATGTGTTGTTGAGTGTATTTGCAGGTTAAAGGCAAATATATTGTGGAAATTCAGTGTTTACGATTTATGCATTTTAAGGGCCTAAGAGCCATGCATTTTAAGGGCCTAAGTGCCATGCAATTTAAGTTATGCACTATATTGTGATGTAGTGTGAATTTGGTGAAGTTGTGTAAGAAAGTGTTCTAGATGTTCTTGTGTGTTTAATGGAGAAAGCAAAGTGTTTAGGCTTAGTAATGTTCTAGGTGAACCCATGTCAAAATTTAGGTAAGAAGCAAGAAGTTCTAAGGGTTTACATAAGGTTTGGTGAGTTAGAAAACTTAGGAAATAAATGAGGAGTTCATGATGTTTTAAAGGAATTTTGATGAATTAGGAAGTACTCTAGAGTGTAATAGGACTTAGGCATGATCTTGAGATTTAGTAGGTACCAAGGTCATTTTGGACTTAGGTAAATACCTAGGCAAACTTGGGTAAAATAAGGAGAAGTGTACACTAGGAAAAGAGTTTCAAGAAGGATATAAGGATTTAGTTGTGAGATATGATGCTTGGGAGATGATGTTAAAATAAGGAGAAAGCTTTTGGGATAGTAGTTATCTTAGGTATGAAACACCACTTGAAAAACTAGAAGAAAACATTGTAAGTGTTAGGAATTTTGTGAAGATATAAGTAAAGGCTTAAGGAATTATAAAATGAGTTTTAGGAGTGTTTAAGGATGTCTTAAGCTGTGTTTAAAGTGCCCAAATGAGGTTAGGGAGTACTAGGTTATATGGGGTGAAGTTTGGAGTTGAATGTAAAAAGGAAAACAAAGATTTGGGGCCGACCGGACTTGCGACCGGACTTGCAAGCTCGGTCGGGACCTGTTTACCCTGCGAAAATTGGCTTCTGGAATGGACCGACCTTGGGACCGGACTTGCAAGGTCGGTCGGGCTTGTAATTTGTGTACGGATTGAGTTACTGGAATCGACCGGACATGGGACCGGACTTGACAAGTCCGGTCGGGCTAAATTTCCGAAGGGGAGAAACTCTCTGGAATCGACCGGACATGGACAAGTCCGGTCGGCAAGTCCGGTCGGACCAAAACTTGTAAAAAAAAAAACAGAAAAGAATGTGACTTATGTAGTTAACCCTAAGGTGTATTAAGGTAACCTAGGGTAAGATAGACATTAAAACATGTCATACAATCATGTTAAATACTTAGTAAGTTTGAAGTTAAATAAATAATTAACCGACGTTACTAATGTGTTTAGGATTCTCTCAAGGTGGAAATCAGTCGAGGCAAGGACCAAGGTATGGTTTTCTTGCAGTCTGTTGCCTACCGGTTTACACCGGCTTGTGTGTTGTTTGTTTTTCTGTGTGTTTATGACCTTGTAAGATTAAACCATGTAAAGAGTTTACAGTTGTTAAATATCATTATGTTGTTAACTATGACTCTCTCTTCCCTTGTGTGTGTCTAACAAGACTTGACCTATTATTGTGGATTGTTTATTGAGTTCAATGACGAACTACTAACAAGGGTAACGGGGGAAGTGAGGAGTCCGGTCTGTTCCGGCCACGCGTGTGAGTATGGGAGTCGATGTCATAACCGGTTCGATTCTCTCTGTATGTTATGGTTAAGTTTCCAATTTGGTTTCTAACCTTCCCTTTAGCTTAACCAAGGCTATTTTACTGACTCACGTCGGGCCACAGGGGCATACTATGTGTTATTTCGGTGTGCTTGGATCACTATATCCGAGGCACCTTGTGTTAAGTTAACCGTTCAATCTAACCGGACGGTAACGAGTTATGTAACGAGCTAAGTATGAGCATGGCAACATTCTCTAAGCTCTCAATGGGGACTAACTGTGTTGGTTCTCTTCCTAAAAGGAATTGTATGTTTGTGATGTGCGTTATGGTGTGTACAATACCCATATTATGTTATGTATGTATGAGTTGTGTTTTAAAATAAATACCATGTCATCATGACAAATAGTTGCGCGCATTCCGGTAGTCGATGGGCTGCGCGTTAACCATGCCAGCCAAGGGTTGCTGACCCCCTCGGGGGATCCATATTTCTTATACTGCAGGATGAGGATCGAAGAAGCGGAGTGGCTCTAGATCCTAGGGTGTAGTTTACTTTTGGAAGTACTTTTGGATGTTTGCCCGGGATGCGCCTGTGCTCCCGTGGCGTATTATATACTTGTTTATGATGGTTTACAGTGACGGTATACAGTGAAGGATTATGTAAACACTCGGTATTATGTTGATGTATATATATATATGGTTATTAGTTCTACGCTCGGGAGTCTGATCATCAGACCGGTACAATTGTATTTATTCAGCCTTGTTAGCCACGTGGGTGGTTGACGGCATTGTAGCACCATTCGTTTAGTTACTGTTTAGTTGTTTATTTTCCGCTGCGATTCCAAGTAATGTGTTGTGCGTAGTAGGGGTGTTACAAAAAGTGGTATCAGAGCGAAGTATCGCTCTGATGACTAGAATACCGAGCTTAGGGATATACCGAGTTAGGAAACCTAACTACAGATACCTAAGTGAACAGATTTGGAAGGTTGACCACTAACTAAGTGTGGAGATACCTTATTATCGGGAAGCGTTAACCATTGGACCGATAAGTGTGCAAGCATAATGCTAATGAGATGTTCGTATGAATTCAGATGGCAGGTAGACCACGAGGGAGAGGCCGCGGGCGCGGTACTGGAGGTATGGGTGACCTGGGCGATGACTACGGCACAGACTATGGCTGAGGCAGTTGCAGCCGCCGTAGCCCAGCTGGTACCCGATTTAGTTGCTGCTATACAGCAAGGGCAACAGCCCGGAGTTCAGCCACCACCACCACCGCCACGAGAGACCAATTGGGTCAAGGCGTTGGCTGATCTGAGGCCGCCCTCATTCAGTGGGGAGACCGATCCCCGTAAGCTCGAGGCGTACATCTCCGAAATGGAGACCGCCTTCGAAACCCTAGCACCACCTGAGCAGGTCAAGGTACGACTTGCTGCTTACTACTTGAAGGGCTCGGCACAAAACTGGTGGAAGCTTGTGCGCGAGGGTAGAGTTGCTGACCCGACGTTTCAGTGGAGGGAGTACACGGCTCTGCTGCGAGCCAAATACTACCCTATACATGTGCAAGAGGCCAAGCGCCTGGAGTTGGACAATTTGAGACAAGGGGATAAGATGACGGTAGATGAGTACTACTCAGCCTTCATCGGACTTATCCATCTGCTACCGGATCTGGGTTACTCAGACCGGATCCTTGTGAACCGTTTCTACAACGGACTGAACTATCGCCTACGCTACGGCATGAGGCCTACTGGATATACCACTTTGCAGGTAAAGGAAACTACAGTGTAATGTGAATAAGTGTGTACAATGTGTTAATGTGATGTGAGTTTAATTGGCGGGGCATAACTGACACCCTAAATATAGGAGTGCTATCATGCCGCTGCTATCGTGGAGATCACCGTCCGTCTGAGGGACGAGGAGAGTGCGCTCAAGCGCAAGGCTCAAAACGAGGGCCAAGGCACGCAAGGGCAGTGGGGAGGGAAGAAGAAGAAATCATACCCCCAGTCCCAGAAAGGACAGCAAAAGGTGGCAAGGGCCAGACCCAGACCACCACTGCTGAGGAGCCTCTGCAGCTCACCTATGCGTATGCGGCCAAGCCCTACGTTCTTACCCACCTAAGGGTAATTGTCTATCCTGTGTGATAAGTTAGAGTATATGTTGATAAGTTGTGGAAAAAGTATTGATTGTGTATTGTGATAGCAGCTCGGGCTCTGGACCGGAGCGCCACTATTACTGCAAGTGGTGCAACGGAGACCACCCCGGCAAGGACTGCAAGGGTAACGATGTTCAGTGCCGATACTGTAAGAAGATGGGTCACCGCGATCATGAATGCTGGCAGAACCCAAACAGTAGGAACTACAGGCCCAAGGGGCAATGGAAGGGTAAGGCCACTGCGACCACCGATGGCCAGAAGACGGCAAACCAGCCACCCCCAGATCAGAGGTACACGGAGTCCCAGAAGGGGAAGGGGTCGGGGTCCAACAAGGCCACCCTGAATGTGGTGGACCGGTCTGAGGCGCCAGGGCCCTCTTCTAGACCAGGTACCGCCTAAATTGTTAAATGAAATAAGTGTCTGCATACCGCATTTCATGCATGTGTGTGTGAGTGAGTTTAAATGAACAACCATGTGAGTAAATAAATAAAGTATAGTGTGAGATTTACCTAATTAGAGTACTCTAAACTTAAAGGAACCTTCAATATATGTTATCCAATCCCACCCACACCAAACCCTGAAGAAACCACCATCAACATCACCGACTTTCCGTTGGAGCAATGTCAGGTCATCCAGCCAGGTATGATACTTTTAAATGGATACCTGACACCGGAGGCACAAATCCATATCATCAGGCGATGCGACGAACTTGGAGCAAACCAGGAGGGTTTTACACACCCGAATACCCGAACGGAGCAAGGATGCAATTGAAGATGATGTGCATGGGTAAGGACTGGAACCCTTACACCAAGTCATATCAAGAAGTGCGAGCTGAAGATGGAGCAACAGTACCAAGTATACCAGAGGAGTTCCACGCGGTCGTTAACCACGCCGTGGGAATTGCTCAGCAAGTTGAAACGGAATCAATTCCAAGTGTGAAAGCAGATCTATGTATTGTGAACTTCTACCAGAAAGGTGGACGGTTAGGATACACCAAGACAAGGACGAGTCACCCGAGTCTCTAAGTAAGGGAGTACCCGTGGTGTCTTGGTCCATTGGTGATACCGCAGTGTTTGTGTATGGCGAGCAGAAGCGTGCTGACCTCGCAAAGAAGCTACTGCTGAAATCGGGAGATGTACTAATCATGGGTGGACAATCAAGGATGCTATACCATGGCATCAGAAAGATCAAACTGAATACCGCACCGTCGGCAGTGATCAATGCCACACACATGAAACCCGGACGTTTGAATCTGACCTTCAGACAGTTTTAAGCCTTGTATAATTATGTGATAAACAGTATGTATTAAGGATGTTGTAAGTGTGAATCATGGCGACAGTATAAGCCAATGAATGTTGTAAAAAGAGTGTGTTAATGAATAAAGTGGAGTTGTTTGAAGCATATAAACCGTGTTGTTACCCAATACTTATTAGTTTGCCAATGAATTAGGCTGTGCACTCGGAACGGGAGGTATACTGAGTGTCTGCAATAAGGCAGAAGCCGGCAAGAGCGGCACAATCCTCACCGGTACCTTTCCAGTGAATGGCGTGGATGCATCGATCTTGTTCGACTCTGGAGCCTCACACACATTCATTTCGCTATCATTTGCGAAGAGGCTGGGGTTAGACGGTGAAGAGATGCCAGACTTCGTGGTCACTCTCCCGTCGAAAGAGCGGATCAGATGTACCCGCTACTACCGAGATGCTATTGTTCGAATCAGGGGTGAAGAGTTCCGATCGACTTGATAGAGTTCGACGGCTAGGCTTTGATGTGATTGTCGGGATGAACTGGTTGGAGCGGTACAAGGGCAGAATCCTGTGGCCGAGCATCGACTGCTTCTTCGGAGTCCATCTGGGGTTACCATATCTTACCGCCAGAGGCCCAGGGAGCCTTCGACTCAGATCATCACCGCCATGGCTATGTATCACGAGTTACGACGAGGGAGTGATGTATACCTCTGCTATGTCCAGGACATAGAGAGAGACCCTGAGTTTAGCCCAGATGTGCCGGTAGTGTCGGAGTTTCCTGATGTATTTCCTAAGGAACTGCCGGGCATGCCGCCAGCACGAGAGGTTGAGTTTGAGATTGATCTAGTTCCGGGCATCGGACCCATTGTGAAAGCACCTTACCGTATGGCTCCAGCAGAGATGACAGAGCTCAAGGAACAGCTGAGAGACCTACTCGACAAGGGCTTTATTCGCCCTAGTGTTTCACCATGGGGAGCGCCGGTCCTCTTCGTGAAGAAGAAGGACGGTAGCCTCCGCCTGTGTATTGATTATCGGGAGCTGAATGCTGTTACGGTGAAGAACCGTTACCCTTTACCACGCATCGACGATCTATTTGATCAGCTTAAGGGAGCATCAGTATTCTCCAAGATAGACCTACGTTCCGGATACCATCAGATTGCCATCCGTGACAGTGATATCAAAAAGACAGCTTTCAGAACTAGGTATGGGCATTATGAGTTCACAGTTATGCCGTTTGGCTTGTCAAATGCACCAGCAAAGTTCATGGACTAATGAACCGTTTGTTCCAAGATCAGTTGGACAAATCTGTGGTAGTCTTCATCGATGACATACTTGTGTATTCGAAATCGAGAGGTGAGCATGAAAGCCACCTGAGAGATGTATTGCAGACATTGAGAAAGAATCAGCTGTATGCTAAATTTTCTAAGTGTGAATTTTGGTTGAACCAAGTATCATTCCTTGGACATGTGATTTCTGAGGCCGGGATCGCTGTTGATCCGGCAAAGATAGATGCAGTGCGCACCTGGCCTAGGCCGAAGACAGTTACCGACATCAGGAGCTTCCTCGGTCTGGCAGGTTACTATAGGAGATTTGTGAAGAACTTCTCCAGTGTCTCGAAGCCGATGACTTCCTTGATGAAGAAGGATGCACCATTCGAGTGGACAGTCGACTGTGAGAGTTCTTTCGCGAGTCTCAAGGATGCTCTGACATCTGCACCGGTTCTGACATTACCAGACGGTCCAGATGGTTTTGAGGTCTACTGCGACGCATCAGGCAGAGGTATGGGTTGTGTATTGATGCAACACGGGAAGGTCGTAGCTTACGCCTCCCGACAGCTGAAGAAGCATGAGGAGAACTACCTACCCACGACTTAGAATTGGGGGCCATTGTCTTCGCACTGAAGATATGGCGACATCACTTGTATGGGTAAGGTGCGATTATTCTGACCACAAGAGTTTAAAGTACTTGTTCACTCAGAAGGAGTTGAACATGAGGCAAAGAAGGTGGGTTGAATTTCTGAATGATTATGACATCAATTTACAGTATAAGGAGGGTAAGGCAAATGTGGTAGCTGACGCATTGAGTCGCCGAGCACACTCTCTCCATTCGCTAGTCTCTCATACTGGCTTGGTTGAAGAGGTGCGGAGTGCTCAGATGACGGATCAGTACATGTTAGAAATTAGACAGAAGCTTATTGATGGCACATTCGAGGGTCAGAAGTACGACTTCAGACTCCACGATGATGACCTGATTAGGCTTAATGGCCGGTTGTGTATACCCAGGAGTAGCGCTGAGCTGAAGGAGCGCATATTGAGTGAATCCCATTGTTCTACTACTTCGATTCACCCCGGAGCTTCAAAGATGTATAAAGGTATGAAAAGATATTTCTGGTGGGCTGGAATGAAAAAGGATGTGAATGACTATGTGTTGAGGTGTCTCACTTGTCAGAAGGTCAAGTTTGAGCACCGACGGCCTGGTGGTATGGTGCAGCCAATGCCAGTGCCGGAGTGGAAGTTCCATGACATATCTATGGACTTCGTAGTAGGGCTTCCGCCTACAAGGGGAGGTCTGAATATGATTTGGGTTGTGGTAGACCGACTGACCAAGGTGTCTCGATTCATTCCGATGAAGGACACCTGGAAAGTGGCAAAATTAGCAGAACTATTCGATAAGGAAATTTTAAGACATCATGGTGTACCAAAGGCGATAGTATCTGACAGAGATACCAGATTCCTATCCAGATATTGGAAGTCTACACGAGAGGCATTGGGTACCGAACTGAAATTGAGTACGGCGTTTCACCCACAGACCGATGGTCAGAGTGAGCGCACCATACAGACACTTGAGGATATGCTACGTGCATGTGCACTTGACTTTCAGACCAGCTGGATTGATAAGTTACATCTGATCGAGTTTAGTTACAACAACAGTTATCATGCATCGATCAAGATGTCTCCCTTCCAGGCATTATACGGTAGACCATGCCGCACGCCATTATGCTGGGATGAGTCGAGTGAGACGGTCATTATAGGACCAGAGTATCTTGAGCAAGTTCAGGCAGAAGTCCGCCAGATCAGGGCTAATATGAAAGCAGCTCAGGATAGACAGAAGTCGTACGCAGATGTGCGCCGACGTGACCTGGAGTTCGCCGTGGGCGATCAGGTATTTTTGAGAGTATCCCCCATGAAGGGAGTGTTTTGTTTCGGCCAGAAAGGCAAGTTGAGCCCAAAATATGTGGGGCCTTATGTTGTGACGGAGCGGATCGGCCCGGTAGCTTATAGACTTGACTTACCCGCCGAGCTGGGCAAAGTACATGATGTATTTCATGTGTCCCAGTTGAAGAAGTATATGTCTCATCCGTCTCATGTGCTTCAGCCTGAAAGGCTAACTTTAGAGCCGACCATGCGATCAGTGGAGACTCCGGTACGGATTCTGGACACTAAGACTTGAGACACTCGCCATAAGTCTGTGAGACTGGTGAAGGTTCTCTGGTCTAACCAGGACGTTGAGGAGGCCACTTGGGAGCTGGAAGATAAGATGAAGGCGAAGTACCCGTCGTTGTTTACTTCTTAGTGTTTGTATGTATGGGGTACGGGGCGTACCCCTATTTAAGGGGGGTAGAGCCGTTTTGGTTATGTGTATGACATGCATTTGAATACATTGTTTGTGTTGTATTGTCATGTTGTTAATATTACAGACCGCTGAGTCTGAATGATGTTGTGATGTTTTGTTGTTTGGACCATGTGTCCGATATGATGTAAATATGTTATTAGTGCGATATGGAAGTGTGGTTGATATGTGTTCTCATGTTCTAATATTTAAGTTATGTGGAAGTATGAACTTTGGGGACAAAGTTCTTTTAAGGGGGGTAGATTGAAATACCCCAAACCTAGTTATGTTGTTTAAACACCTAAATAGGGTGTAATAAGACTAAAAAGAGTCTTAGAAACCTTAGTAAACAAATTTAAACAAAAGGAAACACAGATGTGCTTTAAAGTCAATAAGAGCCAAAATGTGCTCTAAGCTTGGGATGAACTTGGGTAAGACCTAATGAGCTTACCAAGACCTCATTTATATACTAATGAACTTATTAAACCAATTACCAAAGAAAACCAAGCTTGAAAACAAGTTAAAACACAAAATGTGCTTTAAGAAGTCTTAAAGCACGTTTTTGAAAAATTGTCTTGTAAATGAGTTTTGAGTGGCTAAATGTCCATCATTACTCTTAAATATATAGTGTACTATATAGTATCACATTTGGGTGGCTATATTAATGGGAAATCAAAAATTTCACTTCTAAGTGCCTTGTTTAGGTGAATAGTGCTTTTTATAAGCTAGTTTATAACATATGTTGTACTAAGTAAATAAATTGACAAACAAAGACTAAAACACCCTCATACTAATAAAGGGGGCCGGTTTTCTAAGTGTGTGACTCACCACTCTTTAGTTGATAAAATAAGTAAGTAAAGAAAACTAAGTAAACTTACTTTTTACTTTATAAGCATAAATATCTTCTTAAAAGCAAATCCTATCTCATTCTCATTTCTTTCCTTCATTCCCACGGTTTGCAAACACCATCTTCTACTCTCTTCTTTGCTCTCTCTCGGTAATACCACTACCACCATTAGAACTCCCACTTTGACCTCTTGTTAAATCTTGCTCACTTGTCCAAATCAAAAACAAAGACCACCAATCTCTTCCTCTCATCAAGCTCTTCATTCCTATCTTCTCAAAACTCCAAGAGCTCCATTTCGGTGCCAAGGTGTTCCACCATTGAAGGAGCTTGAGCTGTATTTTGACATATTGTTGATCTCCTTTGCTTCTAGGTAAGGAATCTCAAAGAAAAATCATGTTTCCTCCATGTTCTTACCTTGACCGAAAATACACATTGATATAGCTCTTTGTGTGACTTTGTTCTAGCTTCATTTCAACTCTTCATGGACTAGGTGGAGTCCTCTCTTGTAATATATTCAAAACTCTTTCAAAAGACCAAGGTAAAACAACTACATTAATGTTTTTGAAACAATGTCAAATTAGGGTTTACAATGAGATGAAGCCTATAGCTTGAATACTCATTATAATGTTTGTATATTGTCTAGAACTTGACAAGGAATCAAAATACCATACGGTTTTGTAAGGAAACAAGAAGGAAGTGTTTTGGAAAAAGAGGTAAATCTACTAACTTAATGTTGTTTAATGCCTTAGGAGAAATGAGCCTAAATGCTTATTAAAACTACCTAAAGAGCAAATGGTGAATGACTTAGTAAAGTGTTCTCAAGAGCTTAGTAAAAGGCATATGTGTTGTTGAGTGATTTGCAGGTTAAAGGCAAATATATTGTGGAAATTCAGTGTTTACGATTTATGCATTTTAAGGGCCTAAGAGCCATGCATTTTAAGGGCCTAAGTGCCATGCAATTTAAGTTATGCACTATATTGTGATGTAGTGTGAATTTGGTGAAGTTGTGTAAGAAAGTGTTCTAGATGTTCTTGTGTGTTTAATGGAGAAAGCAAAGTGTTTAGGCTTAGTAATGTTCTAGGTGAACCCATGTCAAAATTTAGGTAAGAAGCAAGAAGTTCTAAGGGTTTACATAAGGTTTGGTGAGTTAGAAAACTTAGGAAATAAATGAGGAGTTCATGATGTTTTAAAGGAATTTTGATGAATTAGGAAGTACTCTAGAGTGTAATAGGACTTAGGCATGATCTTGAGATTTAGTAGGTACCAAGGTCATTTTGGACTTAGGTAAATACCTAGGCAAACTTGGGTAAAATAAGGAGAAGTGTACACTAGGAAAAGAGTTTCAAGAAGGATATAAGGATTTAGTTGTGAGATATGATGCTTGGGAGATGATGTTAAAATAAGGAGAAAGCTTTTGGGATAGTAGTTATCTTAGGTATGAAACACCACTTGAAAAACTAGAAGAAAACATTGTAAGTGTTAGGAATTTTGTGAAGATATAAGTAAAGGCTTAAGGAATTAAAAATGAGTTTTAGGAGGTGTTTAAGGATGTCTTAAGCTGTGTTTAAAGTGCCCAAATGAGGTTAGGGAGTACTAGGTTATATGGGGTGAAGTTTGGAGTTGAATGTAAAAAGGAAAACAAAGATTTGGGGCCGACCGGACTTGCGACCGGACTTGCAAACTCGGTCGGGACCTGTTTACCCTGCGAAAATTGGCTTCTGGAATGGACCGACCTTGGGACCGGACTTGCAAGGTCGGTCGGGCTTGTAATTTGTGTACGGATTGAGTTACTGGAATCGACCGGACATGGGACCGGACTTGACAAGTCCGGTCGGGCTAAATTTCCGAAGGGGAGAACTCTCTGGAATCGACCGGACATGGACAAGTCCGGTCGGCAAGTCCGGTCGGACCAAAAACTTGTAAAAAAAAAAAACAGAAAAGAATGTGACTTATGTAGTTAACCCTAAGGTGTATAATGAAGGTAACTAGGGTAAGATAGACATTAAAACATGTCATACAATCATGTTAAATACTTAGTAAGTTTGAAGTTAAATAAATAATTAACCGACGTTACTAATGTGTTTAGGATTCTCTCAAGGTGGAGGAAATCAGTCGAGGCAAGGACCAAGGTATGGTTTTCTTGCAGTCTGTTGCCTACCGGTTTACACCGGCTTGGTGTGTTTGTTTTTCTGTGTGTTTATGACCTTGTAAGATTAAACCATGTAAAGAGTTTACAGTTGTTAAATATCATTATGTTGTTAACTATGACTCTCTCTTCCCTTGTGTGTGTCTAACAAGACTTGACCTATTATTGTGGATTGTTTATTGAGTTCAATGACGAACTACTAACAAGGGTAACGGGGGAAGTGAGGAGTCCGGTCTGTTCCGGCCACGCGTGTGAGTATGGGAGTCGATGTCATAACCGGTTCGATTCTCTCTGTATGTTATGGTTAAGTTTCCAATTTGGTTTCTAACCTTCCCTTTAGCTTAACCAAGGCTATTTTACTGACTCACGTCGGGCCACAGGGGCATACTATGTGTATTTCGGTGTGCTTGGATCACTATATCCGAGGCACCTTGTGTTAAGTTAACCGTTCAATCTAACGGACGGTAACGAGTTATGTAACGAGCTAAGTATGAGCATGACAACATTCTCAAGCTCTCAATGGGGACTAACTGTGTTGGTTCTCTTCCTAAAAGGAATTGTATGTTTGTGATGTGCGTTATGGTGTGTACAATACCCATATTATGTTATGTATGTATGAGTTGTGTTTTAAAATAAATACCATGTCATCATGACAAATAGTTGCGCGCATTCCGGTAGTCGATGGGCTGCGCGTTAACCATGCCAGCCAAGGGTTGCTGACCCCCTCGGGGGATCCATATTTCTTATACTGCAGGATGAGGATCGAAGAAGCGGAGTGGCTCTAGATCCTAGGGTGGTAGTTTACTTTTGGAAGTACTTTGGATGTTTGCCCGGGATGCGCCTGTGCTCCCGTGGCGTATTATATACTTGTTTATGATGGTTTACAGTGACGGTATACAGTGAAGGATTATGTAAACACTCGGTATTATGTTGATGTATATATATATGGTTATTAGTTCTACGCTCGGGAGTCTGATCATCAGACCGGTACAATTGTATTTATTCAGCCTTGTTAGCCACGTGGGTGGTTGACGGCATTGTAGCACCATTCGTTTAGTTACTGTTTAGTTGTTTATTTTCCGCTGCGATTCCAAGTAATGTGTTGTGCGTAGTAGGGGTGTTACAATGTAGTAATAATACAATCCTTTTTTTCTATTTTTTAAACCAATACAATTATTTTTTTCAATTGTGTTGTGTCAATTTTTAAATTTTGTTGAACTAGTGGTGTTCAAACCTAATGTAATGTGATGTGATGTTGGTTGATTCATAGGTTGTGAGCATCAACATGTCATCCTCAAACAATTCAGTGAGTTTAAGCAAGTTCATCTTTGTCAATGTCAAGTGTAGATGCAATAAGCATGTCAAGATTTTTGTTGCTAACACTGCTGAAAATAGTAAAAAACTGTTCTACTGGTGTGATTCATGTTGATTCTTAAAATGGTGGTATGAGATGGAACACAACCTGCACCTTTTGAGACCAGATTTGTATGGTGAGGAGGTGAACCGGGCTGGCATCAACAATGAGAATATGTCACTTAAAGAGGAGACCAAAAAGTTGAAAGAGGTGTTGAATGAGATGATAGCCATTGTCATCAAAGAAGCCACTATTATGAAGAGTGAAAATTTAAAGCCTTTTGTTCTCCCTTATGTTATTATTGAAGCTATTGCAGTGTTGTTTCTAAAGGAAAGATAGATACCAATGCTGCTGTAGTGTTGTTTGTAAAGGAAACTTCAATATAGTTGTTGTAGTATTGCTTTAGGAGCTGTTTAGGTTATTTATTGAGCTGTCTTAGTGTTGTTTTCTATGTAGTATGTACTTTTATTAAGTAATGACAACTATTATACTATGTTGCACCTATGTTGTTATATATGGTCTTTAATAAGCTGCCAAAGTAGCAATCTGGTCAGAACAGATAGAAAATGCCCATAATATGTAATAGCCCAATTTCAACTCGCTGATAGATATTGTCACTTTGCCGTAACTGATAAGTGTGAAATTGATATAGTTTTATATGCTCTAAATTCCTATTTTACGCAAGTTTTTAGGTGTTTTCTCACACTTATCCTATGCTTTTCATGATTCTTACTTTGGGCGAGAATTGATACCAATTTATCTGTTAAAATCAGGAAATTATTGTGGAAATGCATAGATCTCATCACGAGCTTTCCAACGCCGCAAACGGATCCGAAATCAGAGCTAAAACGAAGGAGATACGTTATTTGGAAGGAGTTAAGAACTTTCGAAACAAAAAGGGGAAAATAACACATGTCCGTATACGGACACATACGCGGACAGCCCCTTTGATCCATGTCCGTATACGAACACCTACGCGGACAACCTCTTTGATCCATGTCCGTATACGGACACAAGCGCGGACGCTTGCAAATTAGTCACGTCCGTATACGGACACATACGCGGACAACCCCTTTATCCCTGTCCGTATACGGACACAAGCGCGGACGCTTGCAAATTAGTCACGTTCGTATACGAACACATACATGGACAGCCCCTTTATCCCTGTCCGTATACGGACACAAGCGGATGCTTGCAAATTAGTCACGTCCGTATACTGTAACACCCCTACTACGCACATAACTATACTTTGAATCGCAGCGGAAATAAACAACTAAACAATAACTAAACGATTGGTGCTACAACGCCGTCAACCACCCACGTGGCTAACAAGGCTGAATAAATACATTTGTACCGGTCTGATGATCAGACTCCCGAGCATAGAACTAACAACCATATATATAACCATATAATACCGAGTATTTACATAAATCCTTCACTGTTTAATTCACTGTAAACCGTCACCAACAAGTATAATACGCCACGGGTGCACAGGCGCAACCCGGGCTAACATCCAAAATACTTCAAAAGTAATCTACTCTCTAGGACCTAGAGCCACTCCGCCTCTTCGATCCTCATCCTGCAATAAAAATATGGAGCCCCCGAGGGGGTCAGCACCTTTGCTGGTATGGCTAACGCGCAGCCCATCGACTACCGGGATACGCGCAACCAATTGTCAGGATGACATGATATTTATTTTTAAACACACAACACATACATATAAACATAACAAGGGTATTGTACACATCATAACACATCACAAACATACAAATCCTTTTAGAAGAGAACCAACACAGTTAGTCCCCATTGAGAGCTTCGAGAATGTTGCCACGCTCATACTTAGCTCGTTACATAACTCGTTACCGTCCGGTTAGATTGAACGGTTAACTTAACACAAGGTGCCCCGGATATAGTGATCCAAGCACACCGAAACAAAACATATAGTATGCCCTGAGGCCCGACGTGAGTCAGTAAAATAGCCTTGGTTAAGCTAAAGGGAAGGTTAGAAACCAAATTGGAAACTTAACCATAACATACAGAGAGAATCGAACCGGTTATGACATCGACTCCCATACTCACACGCGTGGCCGGAACAGACCGGACTCCTCACTTCCCCCGTTAGCCCATGTTAGTAGTTCAACATTGAGCACAACAACAATTCACAATAATAGGTCAAGTCTTGTTAGACACTCACATGGGAAGAGAGAGTCATGATTAACAACATAATAATATTTAACAACTGTAAACTCTTTACATGATTTAATCTTACAAAGTCATAAACACACAGAAAAACAAACAACACACAAGCCGGTGTAAACCGGTAGGCAACAGACTGCAAGAAAACCATACCTTGGTCCTTGCCTCGACGGATTTCCACCTTGAGAGAATCCTAAACACATTAGTAATGTCGGTTAATTATTTTGACTCCAAACTTACTAAGTATTAACATGATTGTATGACATGTTTTAATGCCTATATTACCCTAGGTTACCTTCATTATACACCCTAGGGTTTAACTACATAAGTCACATTCTTTCTTTTTTTTTTACAAGTTTTGGTCCGACCGACCCACCGTCCGACCCACAACTGGGTCGGACCTCCCAGTGGTCTTCGGGTCTGAAAAACTTTACCTTGACCGACCCATGTCCGACCCACCATTCTGGGTCGGTCCATGTGCGAACATTTTCCCAACATTTTACAGAGGCTCGACCGACCCATGTCCGACCCACCCTTTTGGGTCGGACCGTCACCGAACATTTTTCCTAACATTTTACAGAGGCTCGACCGACCCACAAACTGGGTCGGCCCCTGGGTCGGTCGCCTACTAAATTTACCTAAACTTGCCAATTCTTCACCAAACTTCTCCTAAGGCCCTTAATGCTTCCTCCTAGCAACATTTGGCAACCTTACATCCACATACAACATCCATGAAACTCATTTTCTAATTCCTTAAAACATTTACTTATTTCCTTGTAAAAATTCCTTAACACTTATGTTATTTTATACTAGGTTCCTAGATGGTGTTTCATACCTAAGGCAAAACTCCCAAAATGCTTTCTCCTTAACTTAACATCATCTCCCAAGCATCATTTCTCACAACTATCCTTATTCATTTCCTACACTTTCTAACTCACCAAACCTTATGTAAACACTTAGAACTTCTTACTTCCTACCTAGATTTTGACATGGGTTCACCTAGAACATTACCATGCCTAAACACTTTACCTTCTCCTTTAAACACACAAGAGCATTCAAAATCACCAAGAACACTCTCATACACAATTTCACCAAATTTACACTACATCACAAACATAGTGCACAATATAGTTTGCATGGCACTTAGGCCTTAAAGTGCTTAAATCATAAACACTGAATTTCCACAATATATATGCCTTTAACCTGCAAATACACTCAACACACATATGCCCTTTACTAGTCTCTTAAGAACACTTCACTAGGTCATTCCCCATTGGCTTTAGATAGTTTTAATAAGCATTATAAGCTCATTTCTCCTAAGGCATTAAAATAGCATTAGGTTAGTAGATTTACCTCTTTTGTAAAATCACTCTTTCTTGTTTCCTTAGAAACCAATGGAGTACTTGATTCCTTGACAAGTTCTAAACAATATACAAACTTTAATGAGTATTCAAGCTATAGGCTTCATCTCATTGTAAACCCTAATTTGACATTGTTTCAAAAACATTAAATGTAGTTGTTTTACCTTGTTCTTTGAAGAGAGTTTGGATATACAACAAGAGAGGACTCCACCTAGTCCATGAAGAGTTGAAATGAAGCTAGAACAAAGTCACACAATGAGCTACATCAATGTGTATTTCGGACATGACAAAAACAAGAGGGAAACTTGATTTTGTTTGAGATTCCTTACCTAGAAGTAAAGGAGAGTAATAATATGTAGAAATCCAAGCTCAAGCCTTCAATGGTGGAACACCTTGGCACCGAAATGGAGCTCTAGGAGTTTTGAGGAGATAGGAATGAAGAGCTTGATGAGAGGAAGAGATTGGTGGTATTTATTCTTGATTTGGACAAGTGAGCTTGATTTGGCAAGTGGTCAAAGAGGAGCTCTAATGGTGATAGTGGTATTACCGTGAGAGAACAATGAAGAAGGGAGAAGAGTGGTGTTTGCAAACCGTGGGAATGAAGGAAAGAAATGAGAATGAAGATAGAAGTTGCTTTTAGAAGATATTTATGTTATAAAGTAAAAAGTAGTTTTACTTAGTTTGCTTTAATTATCCATTACCTTAACTAGAGAGTGTGAGTCACCACACTTATAAAAACCGGCCCTCCTTATTAGTATGAGGGTGTTTTAGTCTTGTTTGTCAATTTAATTACTTAATACAACATATGTTACAAATTAACTTATAAAAAGTACTATTCACCTATACAAGGCACATAGAAGTGAAATTTTGATTTCCCACTAATATAGCCACCCAAATGTGATACTATATAGTACACAATATATTTAAGAGTAATGATGGACATTTAGCCATTCAAAACTCATTTACAAGACAATTTTTCAAAAACGTGCTTTAAGACTTCTTAAAGCACATTTGTGTTTTAACTTGTTTTCAAGCTTGGTTTTCTTGGTAATTGGTTTAATAAGTTCATTAGTATATAAATGAAGTCTTGGTAAGCTCATTAGGCCTTACTCAAGTTTATCCCAAGCTTAGAGCACATTTTAGCTCTTATTGACTTTAAAGCACATTTGTGTTTCCTTTTGTTTAAATTTGTTTAGTAAGGTTTCTAAGACTTTTTAGTCTTGTTACACCCTATTTAGGTGTTTAAACAACATAACTAGGTTTGGGGTATTTCATATACGGACGCCCATGCGGACGCGTGTAAATTCTCGTTAGGACATCCTTGTCCGTACACGGACGTAAGTCCGGACGCGGCAAACTGAACGGTCTTGCATCGCCACGTGAATGCAGAAAGAATAGTTAAACAAATTAAATAAACGCCCGACAAACCACCGCTCCATATCTTTCTTTCCAGCACTAATCTGCTCTCATCATTTCTTTTACTTTCCAGCAAACCTCCACGTTAATCCCATCCTTTCCACCTACAAAATCAATTATATCCACCACCATTCTGTATTCGATTGCACTCCCTCAAGTTCTATAAATAGAACTCATCTTTTCCATCCAGAGTACACAACTTCCACTACCAGTACACACACCACCATCTCACACAAATTCCATCAGACTCTCCCATCCATTTCTACCACCATCACCGTACAAATATTTGTACACAATCTCCCATCTCACATATCACTCCATCAGACCAACACCACCACCGTACAGTTCTACTATCCCATACACACACACACACATAATTTTCATTTCCATTTTCCATCAATCACATACACACATATTTCCATCCACATTCATAAACGTCATACGACCCATATTTCCACAATATCCTCATTATCATTCAACGTCTACAATCGACATATTATCAGTCCAAACAGCAGAGTAAATTCACGACGTCAAATAAGATAATTTCTTATTATATTTATTCTGTCTGTTTAATTAATATGTCGGGCTAAGACCTATTTACTCTGGGGGATGATTCATTTCAGTTTGTTATAATTGTGTAATTTATATTTCTACCGGTTTAATTTTGAGATTGTTACAATTAATGTCCTTTTAATACGCTGCAATAATTTTGATCACTTTATTGCAATATCTTTCTAAATCTGTTTTGATCTGATCGGTGATAAACAAATAGGTTAGATTAATTCGTAAAACTGTGAAAAAAAACTTGTTTTCATTGGACAAGTTACTACTCCAGTTGCAAAAATATTATTCCTTTTACTTAGCCGTTTACATATGTTTTGCTTGAGTTTTAATCGGACCTTGCAATTTCTGGTAAACGAGTTCTTCTGAGTCTACGATTAGGTTCTTAAGAATTAAAATGAATTTTGCCAATCTATCTTTTATTAACCAGAAGAAATAGCACAATTAGTCAAACTGCAATAACCGGAACCCAGAGTCTCGTTCATATATCTTTTATACAGTTTTTATTTATCTGCATTTTATCAGTTTCATTTACCGTTCAACTAAATCCCCCTCTTTCATGCTTTTGTGACAACGCTTAGGAATTAGACATTTTCACTTAAGTCCCACGGTTCGATTACCTAGTTTCTTCTATCTTGCTATACTACCGCGACCGGGATTTGTTTCCAGCCCGATAGACGTTTTTGATCCAAGCTTTATTCATTATTTTTAAAAGGTCAAAAATTCTTGTCTGTAGTAACTCACAGTTTTGTTTCTGAGGGTCAACTAGTTACACCACTCAAAACACGTCTACTAAGGAGGAGTGTCCACACCCATATAATGAATGCTTCATTCTCCCCTCCAAACGATATGGGAGCCCTTCGTGGCACACCACTCACCCCCTGGAGGGAACCTAGCGCCCCCACGGGTTACTAGCACATCGCTCCAACCACCGGTCTGATACCATATGTAACAGCCCAGTTTTAAGTCGCTGGTAGATATTGTCCGCTTTGCCGCAGCTTGCGGTTTTATTTCTGAGGGTCAACTAGTTACACCACTCAAAACGTGTCTACCAAGGAGGAGTGTCCACACCCATATAAAGAATGCTTCGTTCTCTCCCTCCAACTAATGTGGGAGCCGTTTGTGGCACACCACTACATGAAATATCCCCGAGAATCTAGATCCAATTAATTTATATGATTTAAGGTAATATAGAACCTTAACCATATTTGGATGTATAATTATAAGTTTAGGAATAATTATAGAGGAAAAGTGAAAATAAATAATTAAACAAAGAGCTAATTGATTTAATCATGCTACAATATACCTTGAGATTGTATATTTATAAAGAGAAATTACTTGATTAAGTGATTTGTAGCATGTAATATACATCATTACATGAAATAATGAGATGGAATTAATATGTTAAAGTTTGGAAGACTAGTTAAATTACTTCAATTTAGGAGGCATTAGTAGCATTAAAAATCGGATGGGCCATGCTAGTTTATTCAGTTACAATTCATAAATTATTATGGCCCAAATTTGGTAAAAAAATTGGAGCCCCGTCAGGCCCAAATCAGTGACCTTGGTTAGAGCCCAACTTCCTTATTTTTCCTTTTCCTTAACTACACTCTTTTAATTTGTGAACCCTAACTGGCGAGAGGAACATAATTCTCGGTGCCTCTTTTCATTTCTTGTTTCTTCTCAACCCTAAATTTGTTATTCTCTTATTTCTCTTGTGCTGCGCCGTCGCCTCCCTTTACTCATTTTCTTCTCTTTGAAAATACACCCTAACTGGCGAACTGGGTCTGAGCCTCCCTCTTCTTTTCACCCAAGCAAAAAACAATCACCTTCTTTCTCTTGTGATTTTCGCTGGCGAACAAGGAACATACTTCTTCACTCTCCTCTTGTGTTCCGAAAATATAATGGTGAGTTCTTGCTTAAGCCTTACATTTTTTTCTTGTCGGTTCAGGATTCAATTGAATCAAGCTTACTTCACCTTATTCCCTCTTTTATTTACAAGTGATGTGGCCGAAATTTAAAGGGAAGAACCGGTGGTGTTGTCGAACCGAAACTGAGAGATAAGAGTGATGCCTTTTTTGGTTTTCTTCACCTATTTCTTTCATTTGCTCAACCTTACTTCTCTTCATTCTCTTCCAGTCTCGTATATGAGAAACAAAACAAAAGCTTCGGTTCCTTGTTAAGAACCAATTTTTTAAGGAAAACCCAAACCAGAAATGTAAGTAATAATCTGTAACTTTCAACTTCATATTTTCATTATACCTTCCAGATATGGAACAAAAACTAATTACCTTCGTTTTTCTTAACAGGCCAAAATTTAGGGAGTGGAAACTCACCTTTGGAAACCTTCAAAGGTTAAAAGTTCAACCTTGGAGTATTAGTTAATGTTGATTTAGTTTGTTTATTATTTGTGTCCAAAAATATGAGGTTTTGGTGTTTTGAAGGTTTCAAAAGTAAGGCTAATTATGGTGGTTTTGGGATTCTGAAAATTTGAGTGTTTGTTGTGGTAGTTAAGTATGAAAATCTGTGGTTGTTTATGAGTTATTTGTGTCTAAAGGTGATGCCAAAAAAAATTAGGGTTTGAAGATGAGTCTTGATGTTATTTCTAGATCCAAAAGGTCTGTGTTTGTAGAATCTGAATTTAGGGTCGAATTTTGGGATTCGGTCGATTGGATAATTAAGATTTTGGTGGTGATTTGGGAAATTTGGATTTTAGGGTTGCTTTTTGGTAATCTTGAAAAAATAGGGTTTTGTAACACCCCAACCGCTAATCCTTTCATTATCCTCTAATCGTTCTCATAATTACCTTACTCGTAGCGGAATACTTACTTACTCCCGGCGGGTGATACAATGCCGTTAGCCATCCGAGACTAATAAGGCTACTACTACTTACGGTAACGGTCTGATGATTAGAATAACCGAATACATACTACTTACTTTACAATACCAAATACTTAACTTACATTTGATTACCGAGTATCTAAAGTGTAAGAATTACAATCCAAGACTATTCCCAAAAATTGAGAGTTTATACATTCTCTCCTTACTATCCATTCATGAATTCATTATCCAAAAAGGTGTACCACATGGTACACCGGCTACTCAAAATGGCCTTAGCCGTGTACAACTCGGTACACCATCCAAGTCTACTAACTATACCAAAAAGATTTACATCCTGTCCTTACTCTACCATCACGCCTCGCGGGTACCTGTAGAATAAAAACATTCCCCCTAGGGGGTCAGCTTATGCTGAATATGATAACTGCATACCCCGCGTACTAGCGAGGGTACGCCAACTATTTGGTCGAGTACATGCAGTTCGTTTCATTCATACATACATACATGCTTTATATGATACAATTCAATGCATTCAATTCACAAGGCATACCTACATACATTCAATACATGCATGGAAGACATTACAAATCAACCATTCTTACTTACCGAATACTCACCGAATCACGGAGATACAATTCTCCAATACATACAAAGGTCTTGTTAGCTTCATTACACACCCGGGTTAATCGGGTGTTTGATACTCTTTTACTCAAGGTCATTGACTTACAATAGTCAAGACCAATACACGTACAATACTTACTTCTTACTTACTTTACTCCAGTTAAGTCGGTATGACCTCCGGGCAGGGATTACTACATCCCACCACCGGGCTTTAGGGTGGCCCACTAATCCAGGATGCTACCCATTCAAAGGATTTGGTCCATGGAAAAGATTACAGCCAGGATTCGGATCCAACCTCTTGTGTTTCCTTATCCTCACGCGTGGTCGAAACTATATCGGACTTCTACTCATTCCATTTACTCATTACTCATGTTAGGAGTTAGATTGTTAGGAATTAGTAGAAGTCAGTACTTCATTTCCATACACCCATACAATACACAAGTACACACTACTTACACATACTCTTCATTCTCATTCATACATTTCATGAATTATACAAACTAAATGTTCAAGAAGATACACAAGAACAAAATAGTTCAAACACAGTTAAGTGCAATATAAGTCCGATTCGTGCATTTATCTTATTGGTGATCACATAAGCACACAAATCGGGGTAACCAAGTTAGGATACAGGGCATGAAGAAATCATACCGTTCACCGTCGCAATGTACTACCGGATTCCTTCGATGTTCAACTATTTGATCCTATACATATATGAAGTTGTATGATCAATGATCCAACTTACTCTTCCATTAATACTCCTAACGTATACTTGCTACTCCTTTACATTCATACTTGATTATTAAACTCATTCTTTTCTCATTACCTCTTATTCTTGCTTTTTTACTCATGTAGTTACTTTCTTACCTTTACTACTTCATTTATAGTGTGCTGCTACATATATATGCATATATGTATATAGGCATATATATATACATATGATTGCTATAATCATATAATAAAAATATTATTATTATTATTTTTTTTTACTCGACCGAACTTGCAAGTCCCGGTCCATTCCAGTAGCTCTCATTACGGGAAAATTTCCTGGTCCGACCGAACTTGCATGTCCGGTCGCAAGTCCGGTCTATTCCAGAAGGTTTCAGACGGGAAAATTTTCTGGTCCGACCGAACTTGCATGTCCGGTCGCAAGTCCGGTCTATTCTAGAAGGTTTCAAACGGGAGAATTTTCTGGTTCGACCGAACTTGCAAGTCCGGTCCATTCCAGAAGGCTCCCGTCTTTGTGATTCTGGGCTCGACCGAACTTGCAAGTCCGGTCGCAAGTCCGGTCGCAAGTCCGGTCCGGCCCAGTACTTCAGTTTCAAAATCCGTTTTCAGTTGGTTTCTTTACCCATTGTTTCCCCAATCTTTACCAATACTTCCCACATGATTTAGCACTAATTAATGCCCTCTAAATCACCCTATTTCATCCACCAATCTTACTACTCAATTTTCTACTCAACTTATACAATTTTTCCTCATTTCATTTCTGCTCTTGCAACAGTTTTTACTCTTCTAATGCTATAGATTTTTAAGCTCTCTTCTACCTCTCATCACTTTCTCAACTAATGTCACTCATAGCATTCTAAATACATTACTTCACATCTAGCTTCATCCCATTAACACACTCATTTCCAAATCTGTTTCAAACTACAAAACACTCCCATTACACTCCCCAAATACACCTAGTTATCTCCTAGGTTACTTCCTCTTCTTAAACAACCTAAGTCCTCTCATTCCTAAGTAAAATTGGACATAGTCTCCCCTATAATTCTTACTGTTCCCACACACTATTTGAGCTCACCCATTGCCCATTTACACAACCTGTTTATTCAATGCATTATACTCACATAATAACTCCACTACACACATTAAAATTCCTGCACACATACATATACTACCCAAGGTTTACCCAAGCTTTTTAAACATTCTTTACAAGTTCAAAAACTGTTTGATTCTCTTCTCCATTACACTACTACATTACTACTACTCATTACTCAAATACATTACTCATTTTACTACTCAAAAACTGTTACATTGCACCATACAAAACTAATTCAAGGCAAGAGTAATTACCTTGTTTTACTAGTCTTTCTTTCCTTCCTTTCCTTCTCTTCTTTCCCTTTTTCTTTCTTCTCTTGTTCTCGGTTTTTGCTCAAGGAATGGGCAATGCTACAGCACCCCATACCAATATACACAACTACTTAGTATTCATTTTATACTAACCCTTGAATTTAGGTTTTAGGGTTTAGAAAAGAGTGTTACCTTCCAATGGATGAATGAAGTTCTTGACTAGCAAGAGAACAAGATTCCTAGCCCAAAATAGAAGCCAAAATCGGCTAGAGCAAGAAGAACCGAGAGTTCAAAATATGGAAATTCTTATAATGCAAACAAGGGCTAAAAATGATGGATTTTCGAATTTCTTTTTACCTCAAGATGATAAGGAGGTGAAGGTGCTTCTAATGGTGGACTTGAATCTTCAAATGGAGAATACCCATGAAAACGAAAATGAAGCTTTTGGATTTTTGAAAGGAAGGAAGTGTTCTCCTTTGCAAGGGGATTCCAATGGTATGGTTTTTATAATTTTTGGACAAGGTTTGAGCCTTCAAAAATGAGAGAGAAGGTGAGTTTTGTGGGGGTTTCTTCAAATCTCCAATGGATGTCGCAAGGAAGGAGAAGAGAATAGAGAAGGAGGGGGAAAAAACGTGAGAGAGGGAGTGTGGTAGGAGAGAGAGTCTCCTTTTTTCTTTCTTTATTTCTTTGTCCTTTTGTGAGTTACAAATAATAAAGGGAGTGAGTGAGAGGGGGAAGGCTGACCGGCGCCATATGCATACACACACAGATTTTTAATTTTTATTTGTAAAGTGGACACATTAAGTTTGTTTATTTGCATTCTCACCCCGCAACTTCTCGGTTTTGACAGTTTTACTAACCGAACTCGTTTTCCGGAATTTTCTCGTTTAATTAATTTTATTGGTTCTAAAGCTTCACTAATATTTATTAGTGACTATTTAGTTGACCAAAATTGTTACGAGTCTATTTGACTCGCTTAAGGTCGCGTTTTCCCGGTCTCCTCGAAAACCGCGCTTTAAGGTTCGTTTACGCATTTAACCCATTTTAAAGGTCCGTTTTCTTCGGGATTTGTTCCCTCATATTTATTTAAGTGTAATTAAGCCTTTAAAATTATAATTAGCCTAATTAATCACTGTTTTTAATTACGGGGTATTTCAGGTTTCTACAAGAGTTGGGGGGAAAGTTTAATTTTGTGGAGGTTTAAAGTAAAACCGAAAATTTGTGAAAATTTAGTGTGAAATCGAAAATTAGGTTAAGTTCGAGGTTAGATTGAAAATAAGGGGTTCCAAAGTAAATCTTTTAAAGTTGAGGGTGAAACTGAGAATGTGGTTAAGTTCTGGTCATTTAGAAAACTAGGGTTAATTAGGAAAACCTAATTGAGGAGAATGAGAAATTGATAGAATATGGAGTGCGGTGAGGCAGTGAAATTGAAAGTAGTTAGGGAGGGTTTTCAGAAGAGAAAATGAAGGGTCATCAGAGGGAGATATGCCTAGATTAATGGCTAGCTGTAGATTTGTGTCAGGATAAAAGAGATTTAAAACTGCAGATTAATTTGAGGAGAAAAGAATAAGTGTATATTGCTGCCGCTTAAATTAAACAAGAGGCTGTCAATTCAATACATAGTAGATAAGAGGAAACTAAGGTTTATTTTAGTGAGCGGTAATGTGCTCTCCCATTTCTAATATGGCCTAGTAAGTACTAGTAGTCTAGATTAAATTAAGTATGGGTTGTCTTAGTAGTTAATAATTGTAAATTAGTTTGTCTATATATTACTAACGCATTATTTCAAATTATTAATTTTCATGACTTTGTATACTACATGATATACCATTGCATTTATTATTTAGTATCCTCTTTGAATATACAATATTTTACATCATAAACAATTCAGTTCACACTTATATTATTTGTTTTCCTAATTCCCTCTAAAATCATTTATATAAATTAGGGTTTAGTAACCTTTCCGAACCATATAATTGATTATACCAATATGACTAAGATTCAATAAATTTCTAAATCATATAAATCCATTTCTCTATTTATTAATTATCTATATATAGGTAATTAAATCCTAATTACATTTTTAATAATTAGGGATATTTCACTCCATTTTCATCTTTTCTTTGTTCTTGAGCAAAAAAGAACTCCAAGAACTCAAGGTAAACCCTTAACTCTTTCTACCTTGATTCTTCTTCCCCTTTTCATTAGTCAAACAAAGAGCACAATACCAACCCTTCTCCATCTTCAAATCAGGCTGAAAACAAGCTGTTGGAGGGTAAGAAATTCGGCAAAACACAGTCTTGGAGCAAAGAAAGACAACACTATTCTATGAGGTAAAAATGTGCTCTAAGCTTTCATCTTTCTCTTGATTCCTTTAATGGCCGAAATTCATGAATCATTCCACTCATT